>CM076610.1:15702854-15785947 GCA_038502775.1 Hippodamia convergens | reverse complement strand
AATTATTACTAATGTTTCCCTTTTTTATTTTTCCTGCTTGGAAAGATTGAACTCAGTTTCAAAATAATGTATTTTGATCTAAATATTCTCCAATCATCTTCTTTTTGTCTTATCAAATATTTTCGAGAATATTTCTGACTTACTTCATGAGCAAGGTAGAATCGGTTTAGAGTAGCACCTGTGTAATTGGAAACATTTTCTTAAATCGAAAGTACACTGAGAAAATTTCAAAGTATGCAATGCTCTGTAGTCGAATAAGGGAGATGTCGCATACCCCCTTTGAATAATGCATTTGTATATTCGATTTCGACAATTAAAATGTTTTTATGTTATGCTGTGTGTTCGATCTTCTGAGAATATACTGGTCCCAACGGCAGCACAAAATAATTCATTTCTAATAAAGAAACAGACTCTTTCGTAGTTGAAACAAGCAGTATTCACACCTGAATTGCAATAACTGGCAGGAAACTAGAAGTAAATAACAGTTGCAGTGACGGTGCAGCTTATTGGAAACGAGCTGAAGGTGACAAGTTTCCACGGAGTTTTCAACACTTATTTTCTCAATATACTTGGCACGTTCAAGTTACTCATTTCATTTTCTGGTCGGTCGGAGGTGGAAGTTATATCTTTCGACCCAACCCGCAACAAAGTTGTCAGTGCTAGTGGACCTTTTAACAGTTCTTTGTGGTGGGATTTATACAGAAACGCATTCGTATTTTTGCTCATTGACTAGAAGTAGAAGGTTAAAATTGAGACTTCAATTTTATTTCCTCCAAACCTGTATCTCATCTTTATAATTTTTCACATTATTTTTTTATTGGACCTTAGTACTCGCTTTAGTGCGATGATATACTTTTTCATGATTTTGAATGTATTCAATTTGGAGTTATGGTTTTTGAGAAATATACTAGATGAAGTAATTATTGTATTTTGAGTAATGCGTAATGCTATTTCATATGGTCAGTTTGTCTGCATGTCCCAGTCATTTACATACTTTACAAAAAGTGGGCATAATTTGTAATAATTTTGGAATATTTTTTTTTATATTAGTTCAGGAAGAGCAAATGATTAGTGAAATATTAGACACCTTTGAAACGTTTAGTTGATGAATGAAAATGAAAAATCTGGGTGAGCATGGCTTCAAGTGAAAGTGAAGCTGTGAATACAGGGTGACTCTTTGACTTCACAAAGTCAAAAGTAAACCTTTTTTCCGAATACCACTTTTCCGGTTTCAGCCTAAGATGAAAATATAGCATTTTGAAGTTTCATATTGAGCTAGCTATACCAACCCCTGGAAACATGCCCTTAGAGTTTTTTTATGTATCCATTAACCAATTAATAATAAATATTAATACATTTATCATTACTTCATATCAGCAACGGTTATAACTTCATCATGTTCAAATCAAAATGTTTCCAAATCGGTACACAGTATAGAGTTTTATCATGAGTACATACTATTTTGGTGTAAAATTAAATTATGTTTGAGTACACTCGAAATGTGTCCTAATAAATCTAATATTAAAAAAGTTGTTCAATGCTACTTGGTACCAGCCGTGTAACTAGCGCCCTCTATGAGAATCAGATATGAAAGTGAATTCATTTGATGAATCAGCTTCTGAAACATATTCTTATGAAAATTCATTACAATGTTGCCAGTTGTTTCGGCAAAATCGTAAAAAATGTGTATAATTTATTTTCTTCAACACCCATTATCTTGAAGACGGATGACGTTACGAAAAATTTTTATCAAAACCCCTCCGCCAATTATTTTTTAGTTTTTCATCTATCGTAGAGACGAGACGGGATAACCTTTTTCGAGACACCTCGTATAAATATGAAAAAAAAAGAAAATTGACCATATTCGTTAGCTATCGGTTTGCGGCTTTTTTAAGTATTTTTGGGTTGGCGACATTGTGAGATTAATCATAATGACATTCATCGTAGTTGTCAATTGTCATGATTTATTTACTTTTTTCAAAATTTAAATTTTGAAATGTTTCCAATCATCTATAGCAAACGGACATTTTTCAAAAATTATTCATCAATCTAGATAGGTTTTCTCCCTGAATTTACTACAATCATTTAAAACAGATATCAATAATTTTTATTGATAAAACAAATACATACAATACAGTATCTTATTTTTAGAGAACCTAAGAAACTCAAACAAACCTATGAAATTTTAATTTGGAATCTTCGGTAGAGCTACGACTTTGACAGTGCTCCAGCCACCTCCAACATTGTGGTTGCTAAAATAGAAAAAGCATGAACGTAATATTGTACTCTTGGACATGTTGAATATACACAAGATATACTTACAGCCTTCTAGTATCCATTTTATTATAAATTGTATGTTTTTGTTTTATGAATAAAAAATGATTGATATCTGTTTTAAATAATTGTAGTAAATTTAGGGAGAAACCTAACTAGATTGATGAAATATTTTGAAAAATGTCCGTTTTCTATAGATGATTGGAAAAATTGCAAAATTCGATTTTTGAAAAAAGTAAATAAATAGTGACAATTGACAACTATGATTAATCTCACAATGTCGCCAACCAAAAAACACTTGAAAAAGCTGCAACCGATAGCTAACGAATATGGTCAATTATCATCTGTATCATTCAGTTATTCGCAGTAAAAGATGAAACCACTCCAAGCAATAGTTCCTTCCTTAGAAACGAGCTTCAGTGCAGAAGGAATGGAACATAAATTATTAGAGGCTCATGATTTCACGACCCCAAGAACAGTTTTTCTGAAATTGAGGGTTGGAAATGACTTTACGATCGGTCATATAAACTCAAAGAGGAAAACTTGAACAATTCAAGAATCCCGTTTGTCATTTATTGGGGGAATCAATGAACTTGGAGGATGGGTTGTTCTCGTTAGGGGGCTATCCCTGAAAGACGGCAACAAATTAACCCGCAGAGCGTCTGCTAGACTAACAAGCGTCGTTCTAATCCTTACGCTTACCGAAGCAAAAATAACACAAAGTTAGCCTTTATTAGAATTTCTATATAACAAAAACACAAACGAAAATCTTGAATTATTTACCTTCTCTGAAATTCCTGTTTACGTGTTTCGGTTAGAAACCTTTTTCTGTGCAATGTAAATAACTTCAGCTGCTCAGGACAATGAATGGATTGAAATTCAAGTCCGATAAGGAAAACAAGGCAAGAAAGCATCGGTAACATCAAATAATATTTTGATGTTATCCGAATAACTGATAATTTTGAACTATGGTAATCGGGTAAATCCTTGACCTTCGAGGATTCTTTCAGTGGTCCAGACATGTGGTAGTCACAAGGTGATAAATCCGGCCTTCAGGGGGGATTGTTTCAGTACCTTCCACCCCAATTCCGATATTGTATCGATCGTATTACGAGCGGTATGAGGGCGCAGAACGGTTCTCCAAAATGAGTCGTTCTACCCGGCGAATGTTGTTCGGTAAGATGCTGGCCCGCGGTCGACTATCATGCGGCTCATTCTCGACGATTTCACGTCCATCCTTGAATGCATTTTTGCCCATTCAAATAAGGGCGGATATAGTTTTTTTTAGGTGGGGGGTGGGGTGGTTAACAACCATTGAAAATAAATAACTAGAGACTTCCGGTTTTTTGAACAAGAAAGGTGTTTGCTTACCATATATTTAGGAAGTTTTCATTGCTAATACACTTCGCGAAACAAATGAAGAGAACAGAAAAAAATTTCAAAATTTTATTTTCAACAGGCTGTATCTCAGTGAAAAAATGGTCGTACAGAAAATAAAAAAACAACTTCTGAAGCTTGAGGACTTTAGTTTCTGAAATTATTGGGTAACAATTTTTCAGAGTACCGGTGGCCATGCAATCATCAGATAAAGTACGAAGAAAAAATTTTGAAAATTTTTCTAATTTTTTATTTTTCTGCTCCACGCTCACGAAGAATTTTCTCTAGCAAGACCGATGCAAATGTCGCATAACCTGTTCATTCAGCTCTAATATGCTTTTTACGAGATATTCGGTTTTGAATGCAAAAGGATCTTTTTTCACTCAACTGACGATATCTCCGGAATTACTAGTCGCCTAGCGAGCCGTAGGGGAATTCCTTCTTTTACAGAAAAGTTCCTACGAAAATGTGTTTTGTTCAATAAGAATGAAAGTTTTTTTACCTGTGACATAAACGTGGAAAAAGAGAACAAAAATATCATTTTTTTGGTTAATGGATTGTATCATCTTCAATATTGGGGGGCAAAGCAAGGTTATAAAAAACTTTGGCAGCCTGATGTTCCTCAAAGTACCCTCTAAATCGGTAGATCGATCGGTTCAGCGGTTTTCTTGGACCGATGGATTGAACATTTGAAAAAATTAAGAGAACAAGGTTTTTTTCCATAAACTTGGCAAAAACCTTGTTCCCTTTATTTTTTTAAAAATTTCAATCAACCGGTTCAAGAAAACTGCTGAACCGATCGATCTACCGATTTAGGGGGGAACATCAGTCTGTAAACAAAATGGTTTAAAATGACATTTTTTGCTCTTTTTCCACGTTCATGTGACAGGTGAAAAAATTTTTTTTCAAATTGAAAAAAAAATTTTCTGTAGGAAATTTTCTGTATAAAAAGAAGATATCGGCACTTGAGTGAAAAAGGATCATTTTGCATTCAAAACAGGATATCTCGAAGACAAATGGTTATATCTGAAAATCACATGTAAATTATCGAGCTGAATAAATAGGTTATGTGACATTTGTATCGATCAAGTTCGAGAAAAAGTTTCCATGCGCGTAGAGGAAAATTGAAAAAATTTTTTCGTGCTGTTGCATGACTACTGGTACTCCGAAAAAATTGTGAACCAATAAATTCAGAAACAAAAGCCTTCAAGCTTCAGAAGTTAGTTTTTTATTTTTTATAAGACCATTCTTCATCTTTTTTCAGGTTTTCGATACTCATGGGGGGTGGGTAATTACCCCCATTACCCCCCCTCCGTAAATCCGCCCTTGCATTTAAACACTACTGCCCTACTCAGACACTCACTACCGACCTGATTTCGCAACCGAAGAAAAATTTCCGTGTGTTTAACTCTCACTTATGGTCATTAGCACTCGCTTTCCTGACGAAAACTATAGCTGAGTGTTCGTAAGGGACCAACCTTTCATATACTCAATATATGACCACAGCTGAGAGCCAGCAATATTATTCTTCTGTGACGTAACATACCTACTGTTTTCCCCGAATCAGTGTTTCTATTCCAATCCATATAATAGCATCCACCTGGTGGCGCTATGTTTCAACACCTATGTAAATTAAATTGGGAAAATATTGCGACCTTTGGTATGGAACAAGCAGAGTGTCAGGAACAGGTGTTTTCAATTAACATTCATATTGCTCCAATAAGTGCGCTTGGATACATTCATACTCCGAGTGTTATTTGTATACTCCTATTTTATTCTGCACTTCAAAATGGATATAAACTAGGCCCTTGTCAACCCAAGTTTGGTTCTTGAATCATATTTTGTCACACTCAAGTTTCTAACCTGATTCTACATCAATCTGCAAGAAGGCCTTTTGAAATCTGGGGACCATTTTCAGATTCAACAATGTTTTAAGAAGGACTTTTTTCAAACGACGAAGTGAGGTCGAATGGATCTCGCAAACCTCCAGTTTACTATAATCTTCAGTGAATCGAATGTCTTTCCTTCTGCATCATATAAAATATGCATTCATTCTGAATAAAACATAATTCCCTCATCTTCGAAAACCACACAGAGCTGCTACAGAACCTGAAATTGTATCGTAGGATAGCATGTGTTCAATCGAACTCAGTTGAAAGTATCTTCCATTTCAAAATTATTCAGGTGGCTGACTTCATTCGAAAGCTATTCTAGTTCAAAGGTTTTTTTATTCTAACAGATGTGTCATCCAGAACATTTGATCTGGAACATAGGGAATGTAATATTTTTTTTCAATTACGCCTAGCGATAGTGAGAGTCACTACCAAATATTTGAATTATAGAAAAAATAAAAATTGTTGGGTATTGTAGTCTCAACTATGATATCCTTTATTGATATGATGTTAAGCTTTCGGAAAATTACATTTCTCCAATTCTGTGTCAAATCCGTTCATCTCGTAGAACAAAATTATGTGAGAATATTTCATTGTAGCACAGTTGTCATTTATTCATTAACCGTCAAATTTATGAGGGATAAAACAGTTTTATATCATATGATCCGTTTTAATACGTTCTCCGACTTCTTCCGATACCCAGTCTCCATTCATCTCTATATTTCCAGAGATCCTCCTCCAAGCCAAGTTCTCTCATTTCTTTGTCTATCCCCTCTCTCCAGCTTTTCGGGACCTTCATCTTCTGCATCTTGTTTTCCAGTCCGAGATTTGCTTTGGAAGTCTTTCATCAGCCATCCTCTGTACGTGGCCGCACCATTTTAGCAGTTTAGTTCTTATATCGTCAGTTATAGTTCGATGCACCCCCATTATTTCCCTTATTCTGGTATTTGTTATTTTTCCCTTCTTGCAGACCGTCGCCAGAAATACATCTATGTTACCTCAAGCGCAACATATCCAAAACAGAGTACATGTGCGTGGGGGAATCCAACAAGATATGCTGCTGCAGGATGGTCGAATTATTAGAAAAGGGGAAAAGTATAAACATCTAGGAAAAAGATTGCTAGTTACGGGACTCAGGATGAAGCTATCAAGTACAAAAATAGTCAAGGAAGAAACGCCATATCTATGCTCAACAGCATTCTATGGAACAGTAGTATTTCCAAAACGAATAGACATAGATTATACAAGGCAATAGCGAATAGCATAGTAACCTATGGTAGCGAAGTTTGGCAGCTGAAAGAAAGAAGAGAAAACAGTGCCGCCAATCAATAATTATCCAATGCAAAAATCACTAGACGATAAAATCCTTCCACTCACATTTGGTTTCCGTTGATGCATGCTGGATGTTTTCATTGTATTGCGTTTTGGTATTTCTGCCGAAACTTTATCTGGGTGATCTGTACTTTATTTTGTGACGAATTTCCTGAAGTGGCTGATTAATCTAGGATGACCTGCTGTCAAGAATTTTGTTGTTCTTACATAAAAATCTCCCGTGAATGTCCGCTTGTGGGAGCTTTCACTGTATATATAAGTAGTCGATATTCACTACGTTAATTTATTCGAATTATTGAAGTTTTTTCAATTTCATATTTCCGATCAGACCTCAGGAAAAAATATGAATAGAAATAAAAAAGTTATTTTGATACTATCTATTAAAATACGAACTTCTTGAATCAAGTCGGAAAAGCTTCAGAACAATATTTAATCAACTTCCCCAGTCGTGAGTAAAGGCGGCTGCATAATTGCCCGACAACCAAACGTGAGAGGAAATGAAAACGGAACGAGAACTGCAATATTATTCATATACACAACAACTGGAACGCTAGGGATATTTGAGGTGTCCTGGGGAAATATAATTTCTTCTCGAACGTACAATAACATCGTCATTTTTCGACTGACAAGATCATCGAAAAGTTCCATTTCTCCTCCGCTATACATAGAAGTGTTGCTATGAACAAATTTTTCGCATAGGTTTATCAGAGGTATGATATTAACCAATAATAAATTATAAAACAAAAAACATATGAAGTGAAACTAAACCGTGGGTGAGGATTTAGAAATCTAGACGAAATATTTTACAACGATGTAATATAGAATATTTCAAGCGAATATTCAAGAATATTTCAAGCGAGATCTGAAAGAATAAATTTTCATGGAAAATGAAATAGGGCTCGAGATATGATTCTAGTCACATCACCTCCTCTAATACATCATTGCGTTAATATTATGTTCAATATTATCCTCCAGCCGCCATTTCATCACGGTAATCAATATGTCCAATTAGATAATTGGGGGATAGCTTTAATCAAATTATGGATTCCGGCAAAACACAATCGAGGCCATAATGCACATCAATTATTCAACTGTGTCCATGTTTTGAGAAAACAAACCCCGGAAACCTCATATCCCATCAATTCAATTTAGAATTCAATTGAAATATGTAGTTCATTAAAAAATTGGGAAATGTACTACAATGGCTCATAACGGTATCACATTTGGAAAATTCAACCAAAGAAGTTATTAACGATGGAGCGATATATTCTAGTTACATTTTAATATTATTATTTATTTATTTCCGATCAATAGTACACTGCTGAGATATTTGCAACGTCACAATTTATATTCATGATTCGAAGGATGGAACAACTTTGCCATATCAAACTTGCAAAACTTATTTCAGCGCGTTTCTCAGTGTAGCATCATATGGAATAATCCTTTGTAGTCATTTTCCTAAAGCCAGAAGGACAATAATCAAACTGAAAATGGTACTACGAGTTATTTTCGACATCAATTGGAGAGCAAGCTGTTACGAGATTATCAAAAGTGATGATGAGATACTTACCGTAATCTCTTCACTCATTCATGTTTGTGTAAAATACGTACACGAAAATCCCGCGAAGTTTAAAAGAAACTCTTCGTATCACAATAGACGAAAACGACCATTTATTACCGCTTATGATATATACAATGTGATGAACTGAGAGCAGTTGAAAAACTATTCGTAAACTTTGAATCTGCTTTTCAAGTCTCGAGTAATAGGAATCCTTGTAAGAAACGTCAACACGAACAATTGTTAACTGAAGTTAGTATGCGTAAACGACCAAAATCGGCGAGTTACTTTTGTAAACGTCGATTAGGTCTAATATATTCTTGGTGGAATTGAACATTGCTTTTAACGGAGATGAGAGGAACTAAAAGTAGGTTTTAGATGTTGGAGTAATTCGGCCCTAAGTTTACTCAACGGTATTTAAAGCATCGGTTGGTTAAATTGGCCGTTAGTTTCGTTAACAGGCGAAACCTACTGGAGGTTTTTGTCAAAAGTTGGAAAAAATATCGAGCCGATATATTTGCACTTAATGATTAGTTAGAGAATACCGAGGAGAATACCTATATAGTAAAACAGGAAGACATGACGCGGCGGGAGAGACGACGCAATCATATAATTTGCGACTTCGGTGCACGCAGCGCCATGTGCCTAAGATAGATGCATGCAGAGGTTTTACCCTTGCTGTTTTTGAAAAATCGTGTTGAGAGTGCAATAAAGTTACGATATATTTGGTGATATATATATAGTTGGTAAGTACCCAAAAGTTTGCAAGGTGTTTAGTTTCATCCAACTTGTCATTAAAAATCCGCTCAAAGTCGACGTTCTGTCAAAGACAGTTGGAAGTTGGGTAATTATAAAAGCTATATTCACTAATCTAACGTCTCCTCTCAGGATTTGTTGTAACCTAAACGGGTGCGTCATCTATTCCATGGGTTTGGTATAGATGACGCACAATATTTTTTAATTATCAGACCCAAAATGCATACTTGTCACACTAGTCGTGAGAGTACAAGGAGGAAATGGACACAGGAGGACTTGACGAGCGCGTTTTTTACAAACGATTCCACACACGAAGAAACTTTTGATGAAAATGAATGCGTAGGATGATTGGAGCGCTACGAAAATATCAAATCGACAGCGGAATGTCGCAGGTGGCTTTCTGGCACGTGCACATCCTTCAAAATATCGTGTATGCCCAAAAGTGAACATATTTTGTTGAACCCCTATTAGTAATCTCTCCCATACCCCATGCGTCGTCTCTCCCATAGGGTGCGGGAGAGATTGCCAAAATCAGAATTTTTGTATTTTATTTTATTTTTGAAAGATGTTCGAGTTTTTCTTCATTTTGATGTTGTACAATAAAGTTTAATAACTAAAAAATTATTTATGATTTTATGACCACGTTTAGTTCAAAACAGTGGATTTACTGGGCATTTTAAAAATGGTGCGTCATCTCTCCCTATTTCACCCTACAGAGAATCGTACCGTTGGAATCGAAAAAAGGATTCCAGAAAATTTAGTCGTTGCGATTCAGATATATCCTGCTGAAATATAGTGGTACAGATCAAAAGATGAGCAATCGAATCCTTAGTAAACGCATCAATATTTTTTGTCGTTTCTGCAGGATATATTTTTCAGTCATTAGATGATTTCTCCTTTGATGTTGATATGATAAGACTCGATTTGATACGTTTGATGTTTGATCGAGATTAATGAATTTTATGAAGCGTGCAATAGTTTTTGCCTATAGACGTTATAAGTAGTGCTTTTCTCGTTATTTTCGAATTTTCTTTCGGGATGGAAAAATACAGTTCAATTCTCAACTTTCACTATCAAGATTATGATACCAATCGAACTCTCACAATAAATATTTCCATATATACCTTCTCATGATATTCCCATTTTTATGGCGGATTCGAAAAAAACCCCTTCTCGAACCACTCTGTTGGCGTAACTTGGAGGAGTAAAGTCCAGGCATGTGAAAGTCGTTATTTAAAAGTTTTTGCCAGGTACAGGAAGGTCTGAATTCATTATGATGCTATGAATTTTTCACAGATTTCTTGATAATTCAATATATAAATTTTTAATTCATCTTCGTTCTCAATTTGTATTTCTAGACCCGAAACTTTGCTTGAAATCATACGGTTGGGATCTGGTGGTTATATTATATTTATAATTTCTTGGTCTCACGCAAAAAAAGGCGTGAAAAATGAAAAATGTCCCAAGTTTGGCAACTCATTTTATGACCAGTTGTTTCATGATAAATCTGTTGATTGTTAAAGATAAAAGTTTTCACAGATATTGTTACTACTTTTTTTATACTTTAGAAGGGACGTTGTTCGTGTATTTGATGTCCAAATAATATTTCATCGAAAATAGCATTGTGAAAGCAAAAAGAAACCTTCGGAGCACGGAAATGAGAAAGTCGAGAATATATCCTTTGAATATGGTGAGTTAGACGACGAACTCCATACTAGTAGATACTCTATCGTGATGTCTTCCCACATATGACGTAAAGTTGAGTCGTGTTTATTTTCTATTTATCCTTCGATTAACCTGATGAGATGGATTCGGAGTAGATCCTGATATCTCTGGATATTTCTCGCCGTGTAATTTGATATATTCGTCAGGAATTTCGATTTATGAACTTGCATACTTTTTCCTCCCACTTCATAGCCCATCGATGTTTATGGAAGTAAATTCGTTTCAACCCAAATATTATTGTTAGTGAATACTGAAAGCGAGTTTCATCCATTCCAAAGGAGAACTTCTACGAAATTCAAGTATCTGATTGAATATCAGTCGAATTTATTATAATAGCAAAGATTTCACTGTTATTGTTTATTATATCTAATGAGGTTTGAAATTAACGAAGGAGAACGCTATGGAACTTCATGGAAGCTATGGAAACCTTTCATCTACCATCAGAAACAGACTATATATCCTTTCAATCACAATGAAATCAAAAAATGAGCCAATTTGTTTTATTTACTCAGTGTGACATTTCATTATCAAGGATTCACCTCTGGCAATTCTCAATTTTTATTGCAAATTCATAGTACGAAATGATGGGGTCTTTCTCGAAGAAACATTAGGATAACAATGCACTAGGAAAAAAAACAAATTGATGAAATTTCTGATTGTAATATGGTGCGTATCAAGAAATATCTTCTCCGGCATTGTCTCTCGATAAGAGAATATGAATGTAACATTTTCGGAATGGAAATATGTAAATTGCAATCCTTAAAAGGACGACGTAACATATGAATAATCAAATCATTTTTAATCTTTTCAATATGAGTGATAAAAAGTGAATAGCTGCTCAAATCCATCATATACATATGTCACTCGCGCAATGGAATAAATTCTTTATAATATGGGATATACTATTTCATTTGAAATCTCTCGTATGTCGTCGTGTGATCCATTACAAGATATTGAAGGAAAAATGTTGGAAAACGAACCAAATAATACAAAACAGAAAAGAAAATACAGTTCGGGAATATTGTCCCGAATTACACTCGTGCATCAAAATGACCTGAAAATTTTGCATTTCAGCATGTTGTTTTCGAAAAACTTGCATTGGGTCATTTCATTTTTGGAGAAAGAGCCCCCCACGATGCAGTTTTTAGAAAACGCTGTCATGCAAATGCAGAATTATGAATTTATTTTGATGCAATTACTCACGATAATTAAAACCATGTTGCCAGACGGAAAATATAGCGTAATAGATACAAGTATGATACTATTGGAAGGATCCTCCTCGCTATCTGCCAATAATAGCTTCAAGAAGACTGCCAAACTAATCTCCTTAATTAGTAGCAAATTGATCCGCAAATACATGGATCTCAATGGAAATGGAGTGTGCTTGAGAAAATATTCCGGAATTGATTTATTAAGCCGATGAAATTCGATATGGAATAATAAGGGTGGGTACATTATATTGATACCCTCGAAATAGCTCAACACGAATTACTATGAATAGTAGTGTAATTTCTGAGATTTTTTCGGAAAGAAACTCAGACGATATTTCTTGAAAAATTTAGACGAGAAGGGTGGTATAATGAGTCACAATGATTCGAACATTCAATAGTCACTTACAGGCAAAAATATTGATTTTTTTTCTCTCCATTTCATGCTTATCAATTATGAAACGAATTTAAGAAGCTTGTAGTTAACTGCCATCAAAACTTGAGTAATAAACTGTGAACTTGTTTTTTCGCAGTTGAAAATATTTGGCCGCCTGCCAAAGTAACCATGTCGTTCTACTGAAACTGTACAAAACTATGGATATATTATCGTCTGGAACACTTTTCGGGGAAATCCGAGTGCTACAATCTCGACTGTGGCTCAAATTTAGAAATACGAATATTAGGTCAAATCGAAGCTTTCCGAATAAAAAGCCCGTTCTTGTTAGTCAGATTGAATGATTTTCTATAATCTGAATTATAATTTGGAGGCCAGTTTCGGCTTTCCTACTATTTATTTTTAGGCTATATTTATATTTATCAATCTGAAGAATTGACTAATTCTCATATTGTAAATTGACAGAAATGAGTTTATTTGGTGAATATTGATTTGTATTTTGATAAAGCAACAAATTGAATAAATATTCATTCAAAATTTCAGTATATGTAACGAAGAAATCAATAAGTATGTAGATTTCATTGTTTCGTGAATAACGAAAGACTCAGCTGATCTGCGTCAAGAGCAGAGAGGAGGTTCGGATTTTTGCCTGAGCAGAAGGCAGACATTTTTATCTCATTAGCATTTCATCAGCGTCCAATATTTATTAGTTGAATAAGTAATGCATCATGGAGCATAATCATACACATGAAAATTTAATGTTTATATACTTATCCGTTGATACATTCTGTAAATTATCACTTAGGTTCACACATGAAAATAATAAATCACATCACTAATCAAGTTCGAGCATAGATTTGAACATTATTGAATTCAAGTGCTAATAAATATGAACGTTTGAGTGAAGCTAGCACTCGTAATATTGGGAGCATTAGTTGTCTCCATGTGAATATAAGAGTATTCGTTGGTTGCATTATTTGTTTCACTTAATTCAACATTATAAAGCGGAATTAATAAATTTATTTTTTTTTTTCCATTGATACAATAGTAAGTACAATCCTTAAAGTATATGGACATCACGAAATACCTCATTTGTATTAATATAATTTAGCTTAGAATTCAAGTTAGAACAAAAAGCAATAAATGTTTATTATAAATAAAAAGAAAATCTCTTCAAATAATAAAAGAAAGTAATGGTTCACATGATAACAATTAATTCTTCTTAAACATTTTTATGGTTTTCTCTATCTTAGTTTGTGGAGCAAAATCAATAAGAAGAATGGAAGAAAACCCTGAAGAAGATTAAGAAAAAAGCAGAATCTTCTCACAATATATTTCAATCGATACCAAAATTCATAACCATCCTTTAATGCATATATATGAACTTTTGTTGTTAGATGATTTTTCTTAAAATTTTGTCCATATTTTCGAAATATCTTCTGCTAACAAATGACCTGCACCTCTTGAATACAGGTAGAATTCTCATGAAAATATTGAATAAACCGGTTCTTTCATCAAGGTATTTAGAGAGCGAGAGAACACCAATTATATAATTGGCCGGTCTAAGGAATAGTGATTATCTCAGGTATATCCCCATTACTTGAATGATCTTCTGAGAAAAAAGATAATTTCAGTGAGTCATTGCATTTCAATCATCATCCTTTCATTATCTGGAACTTGAATGATTTACAGACAATAGGAGAGAAAACAAATTTATTAGTACATATTCAAATCAAGACAAAGGTACATTGGATAAAAGTAAACGAAGATTAACAATTAACAATCGATAAAATCATGCTAGATATTGCGATCTAACATTCTCAATTTTAACATAAACATCTCTCGTATAATTTCGTTTTTCTCGTCCATGTTCACTCGAAGAACTTTTTGGAACTGAAACTTCAATATATCTTACTTTTGTACGGTTTCCATCTAGAGGCTCCTCGAAAAAGATTTTGTAGGTATCTTGTCTTGAAGTTGACCCTTCGTTTTTTTCGGATTCCATTTTATCTGCAAATAATCATAATTACCAATAAGGTGAGAAAAGAAAATCCACAGCCAATCTACTCTTATAAAATAGTAAATCATTTGATAGAGAGAAAAAGTGTCACTTTTCCGCTGAACTTATTAAGTTATTTAAGGCTAGCCAAAGTCACTATCTCCTCCTAATGAAAAATAGGTTTTTTTAAAACCCTTTGAAATTCATAAATGTTTGGAGATTGACATTCAAATAAGATTCATATCTAATTTCGTTATAATTGAATAATCAATAGAAAATTTGCCTAGTTACGGTTGTCATGCGTTCTCACTTTTCCTTCTCCGGCGTACAGAAAAAATAGTTCAACGTTGCTAAAGCAACACTTTTGTTCGTTTAAAAAAAAACATTATTTCAAATTATTTTGGAAAAAAATCGTTTGAAAATTTAACCTTATCAACGACATATATCATAAGACAGTTCGATAGATTAACTTATATCCATACATAAAATTATTAAAATTCATAATTCAAAGATTTTTTATCAATTATTCTAAATTCATCATCAGCATTGGCATTGAAATATATATTTTTTTTATTCCTTTTGACGGCATCGACAGCTGCGGTCATTAGCCGCATTGAAAAATAAATATACAAAGATTGGTCTTTTCATTTCTTGACCGTGATGATAAAAATCCCTCGATGAATTTTTGCAAAAAAAAAATGAAAGGCAGACAAAAAAACACGTCCAACGAAAATTTTTAATTACTAGACCGGCTACACACGCGCGCCCGTTTCAAAACATAGGTGCTTCAATGATTCCGTACAGTAATGAAAACGCACGGTTTTGATCTAATGCTGGAGATAAAATAAATTAGAAGAAAAATTTGAATATTTCATTCTTCGAAGTATTATGTGAACAAAATTTATTCAATTACTTACTTAATTCAATACACTCAGCTTCACGAACAACTTCAGCAAACTGAATAGATGAACTCGGAACTTAGGCTCTTATTTCACACCAAACGTGACAGTGATGAAGAATACTCTATGAGGATTCAAGAACTGTTAGAGATAATCAGATTGTTCACTTTGAGTCACAAAATGAAGACTCCTTCTCAAGTTCTTCTTCTTCTTCCAGTCGTGTACTAACCGATTGATGAAGTTGAGCGACTTATACATTTAAAAACATCATCATCAAATCAAATCATGGAACTCCAAAATGCAACAGAAAAAGTGATGTGTTATTGACTACTCGTTTTACCTAAAGAAAAAATATGAAAAAGTATTAAAAAACAACAAGAAAATAGGCATATCTTGGAATGTTGACTTAGGCATGCGCATTCTTTCCCAAGCTATAACTGTAAAACCTCATTCAAAGGCAGGTCGATAAATTACAATTTTTCGGTGCAGAGACTAAAAGTTGAAAATATATTTTTTTCTAACATTCAAAAGAAAATCAACTAGACAATTTTTTTTCATAAATAATAGAAGAAAACATTTAGGAAGTTCCAGAAAAAATGCTGAATTCTTCCTCGGTACCAAAATACATAACATGAATAGTGAAAATTTAATTTTTTCGTTTCTCTTCCAAACAAGAAAAGTGTAATTCATCAACATACGGCTGAATGACGTTATTTCTTGAGGTAACATGTTAAGAAAAACGTACCTAAATAGCCTTAGTTTTTACTTCGCTTTTTATATATCTTTTTTTTTCTTAAGTATTTTTCTGAAAAGTTATCGAAGTCCAAATAGTGTAGTATACTTGTAAATAATGCATCATGAATATTGGGAATAAAATTCGAAATATCTTGGCATTTTATTTGAAGGGAACAAAGGGATTTTCACATCCAAGTAATAATCACTATTATACAGCAGACTATAAAATTAATAATCTGAGGTTGAAGAATGCGCATGCCTAGGTCCTGACATTCACAGATATGCGTATACAGTTTTTGTTCAATTACATTTTTATTATTTACTTCACATAAAATGAGTCACATCACTTTTTTTATCGCATTTTGGAGTTCAATATAGTGAAATATGTGATTATCAGGTTTTTATATCTATGAGGGGTTCAATTTTATCAATCGGTAAGTACAGGATTTGAAGAAGAAGAACATAATGATGAGAAGCTTAGAATATAGAAAACCAGGAAGGAGCATATCATGCATTCTGGTGCGACGAGAATGGTGCACTCAATATGGCCGATACTCGTTTCCGTTTCGCAGTGGCGTGGGGCATTTGAATTTTCAATTACATTTTATTAACGAAATGGCATATTCCAAATCGGTCTAAAAAATCTTAACGAAGTAGGGGAGCAAAACACAATGCAATTTTATATTGTTTTTATTGATTCCTTAACAAAATTAATCTGTTTATACAGTTCTAATTCTTTCATCATCTACCGTATTTTTACAAATATAATTCAACCTGGTGATGAAAAAACAATTAGTTGTACTTTTTATCAAAAGTATCAGACGATATATTCATTTCATGGTCCTTTTTTCTTTACTTACATATTCCAACTGATCGAATTCAATTGTTGGAAAGCTGCTGGAAATAACCTGATAAAGGCCACAGATGACTGATTAAAACAATCGCCTGGAACAAAAAAAGGCTCCTGTCGTTAGGACAAAACCCAGGTTTCTTTACGAAACTCATCCATATCACTCTCTGTTTTTCATCTCTGGGAAATCTGGAAAAATAAATGAACTTATAATTTGTGAAGAACTGAATAAAAATTAATTCAACGATACAATCATGGTTTTACTTCCGAAATGTCCCTTGAGACGAAATTAATAGCGCTACCAACTATCAGTGTCAGTTGGTTCAATGAAATTGATTACCGAACATCACCTACGCCCATGGTTTGTTACGGATAACCTCCACATTCAGCAAAATTGAAATCCCGTGTTTTTCAGGAAAAAATGAATCATTTCAATACACAATATCACTCACCTGTGAAATGTTACACCAATTCTTGTTTTTTGGTGTTTTGAAATTGCCACACTCTGCACAACTAATCATTTTATCGAAAATGTTCTAAACTTGGAAAATGTCTTATAGCACTAAATTACGTGTATAAAATAGTAAGAAATTCACGGACACACCTTTAAACCTCGCCTGAAACTTAATTCAATACAGTTAAACTGCGAAAATATCAAAAAAACCAAATAAAAGAACAATTTGCTGAGAGCACCACTTTCTTATTTCAAATTCAAACCAAACGATGACTCATTCGTGGTGCACTCTTGTCGCACTTCCGCTCTTGCATTAGGTGCGCATAGGCTCCTTCCTGGTATTTTATATTCTAAGATGAGAAGGGAGCCTCCATTTTGTGAGTCATAGTAAATTATATGGGTATCTCTAATAGTTCTCCTATCTTCATAGAATACTCTTCACCAGTGCCCCTTCTGTGTGAATAAAAGCCTTAATTCTAAGTTCATCAATTCAGTTCGCTAAAGTGGTTCGTAGACTAACTGTAGTTACTCAAGTAAGTATCAAAATAATGAGTCAATTTTGTCCACCTAATACGGAGAATCATATATTTTAATTTTTATCAAATTAATTTTATTTTGTCATGCAGTCCAGAGTGATTTCTTTTGTGAATTTTTTTTCCATATAATTAATTTGTTCATTATCACGATATAATATGTCTCAACCACGACCACTATCAAAATTAGGAGTACTAAAGCCATATCAGATCGGATGCACTTAAGGCTTTTCGAAACGAGCGTTTTGCTGGTGCGCGTTTTAAAAAAACAAGTGCTCCAATGATTCCGTACATACAGGGTGTTCGGGGAAAACCTGTACATACTCCTGCCAGAGATAGAGTTGGTCTAGGTGATTACTGATTGACTATAAAAAATTAATTTCTGGATTTCCTAGGTGTCTCTGAGGAAGTTTAGTTCAAACAATTTTTTCACAATTCCCCAAAATATTTCGAAATACAAAAATATCTCGTTTCAGTAGATGGGCTGTGGATTTTCCTTACACACCCCCCTGCTAATGCCGATTATTTACAGATAAAATGGAATCCGAAAACAACGTAGAGTCAACTTCAAGAAAGGGAACGTACAAAATATTTTACGAGGAACCTCTAGATGAGAACCGTACAAAAGTGAGGTTCATTGAAGTTTCAGTTCCAGATAGTTCTTCCTCGAGTGAAAATGGACAAGAAAAACGAAATTATACGAGAGATGTTTATGTTAAAATTGAAAATGTTAGATCACTATATCTAGCGTGATCTTTATCGATTGTCAATTGTTAATGTTTGTATATTCAATATACCCTTGTCTTTATTCAAATATGTACTAATAAAATTGTTTTATATTCTATTGGCTGTGAGATCATTCAAGTCCCATAAAGTTAAAAATGAATTTAAGGAAACGAAATGACTCAATAAAAGCACTTTTTTCTCAGAAGATGCTTCAAATAATAATGGAGAAATGATTAGATCGGCCCCACAGATACTTAGTGTTATCGCTCGAAGAGAATAGTGCATGTTTTCTATCACGATGAAACCCTTTACTTTAATGTAAATGGCAGATATTTTACCTGTTTTCATAATGGACAAGTCATTTCCTAGAAATGATGTATGGATTTGAGTTCAAAAGAAAATTATTCAACACTAAAGGATCATCAATAGAATTAACAAAGAATGAATAAGAGGCTATGCATCGAAGGATCGTTATGAATATCATAGATTCAGAATTTTTTTTCATATATTTTTTTTATTCAACCATTCGCAATCTTTACTTAGAGTCCATTATTATCCATTTTATCTTCTCCGATACATTCAGAATGAATCAACATGAATATAAAGGTATAAATTATTATAATCTCAAGTCTAATAACGTAGTGTGTAGAGTAATGTGAAGCGACGCTAACTACTTTGGAAATCGAAAGTTCATACGTAATGCGTGAAAAAACATGCGTATGCCCATTTAGCACCGAGTAGCATTTGTTTAAGAAGTTAAATGTCCACTCATAATTCAACTTTTTTATGATAAAACACTTTTCAATTTCTGTGTCTGCTTTAGCAAGCAGGAGAAAACAAAGTTACTTCCGCCGTGAATAGGTTGTTAATAGCGTAGGCCCCCACCTTGCTCTTAATCAAGTTACTCTTCCTATTTAGGCTAAACAGAAATTACTAGTGTTTCTCCCATCCAGAACGTCAGAGAATTTCCGATGCGAAACTTCCGCTGTTGCGAAAGAAATTTTGACCCCACATAAATCTTCTGTTGTTGATGCCGCGCAATTTATAACTCTTCATTTAATTTCCTCCTTGAGAACGGCCAGCTGAATTTCATTCCGTCGGGCTTTCGAGGTTTGAATGGAATTTGGAAGTTGCGCTGAGGCGTCAGAAGAAGCAGCGTGCTCAGGCGACACCAAGAAATTTTGATTACCAGAATTCCATCGGATAAATCTCATACACTCAAACTCTTCAAGACCTGACTTTCAATAGCAAAAATGCCAACTATTTTTTGAGTACCGTCACGTTATAATATGTGTGCCTTGCACACATTTTATATGCTATAAAACAGAGAGTTGAAAATTTACCGTAGGCAGTGGCGTAACGTTTCTCAGCTAGGTCCCCCCCAATGATTGCTCCCGGGCCCCATCCCTATTGAAAAAAACTTTTTCTGTGTTTGTCGGAAAAACTTTAGCAAAGTTGAAGATATAATAATTTTCATTCCCCTACCGCTACCTAGCCTAGCATAAATTGAAAGCGCTCCCAAAAATGCCCACTGCTCCAGAACGTGTTGAGTGTGCAGCGCATGTGGCACCGGACGATTCCGCAACAGTTCCACAACTGTTAAGTCCGGTGAATGCAACCATTGATGGTTGCTGAGATATCGATAATCAAAGACATAAAGATCTGAAAAACAGAAATTAAAGCTGAATGAATATTATAGCGGCTAAGCAAAAAAAAATTTTACTCACACCCGTGGACAAAAAACTAAACTTGAAAAAGTTTGAAATTTTGTTTTTGTTGGTTTTTCTAAAATCACTCGAAAACTACTGACATACAAACAAAATTTCGATTTCATTTTGATTTTTTAATTTATTTCCGTAGTGCATTATAATATCCAAAAAACGAACTGCGTTGATTTGAACCGATATATACTTTGAAGATTTCGTTATAAATCACATTTATAAGATCCTCTTTTCCATCATTTTTACTGTTATTTGAATTTAATTTTCAGACTTAGCTAGACTTAATATGAGTAATCAAATCAAACATTTATAAGGTTTTGCTCTCTGATAAGCCTAATGCATCAACAATTTCTCTAATGATTTTAATTAATTATCAGATAATTTGCTTTTACAATCAATTGGTTCTTAAAAAGTTAAAGAAAAAATTAAATAAAACGTTCAACAACCGCCCTGTATCTTTTGAGATAAGTTATCTCAAAAGATATTTCTGCTTTCTTCACTGGGTCGTAAATCCAATGAAGTAGCAGTGCAGAATTCAGTAGTTTGTAAGGCTACTGAATTCAGGGTTGGTTAATTGTAGAGGGTTGTAAATCGACTACAATTAGAATTAAACACGCGGTGGTGTCTTTCAAATATTTATTTTGGAGTACAGAGTTGAAGCTGAACTTGAATTCGAACTTAATCCTTGAGAGAACAACTGCCGGTATATAAAGAGGAAATATTTGCTGACCAAGTTTTTTCATCATCGTCATATGACTAGAAGATTGCGGCAATTCGCTACTACAAGGTCATGACGAAATGATGATTGATTGAGAAACTGGGTCGCCCGTGGAATTTCCATGTTAGTGGGTCAACCATGTTTCATGCAATTAAACATACTCCGGGGGGCCTTGAACTCTCATCGGCGACTCCTCGTTTTGTTAGGTGTCTGTGTTAGGTGTAAATAAGTGATTGCTTATGTCTGAACTCGAGAGTAGATCGGTTCAAGTTCAAACGTTGCTGCACCTCCGGAATCAATTTTACGCCTAACTGCTGGTTGGGGATGATCGATGCTGGAGGACTCCTCTTTGTTGTTCGCACGTCTTGATTTGAATCTTGTGAGTACTACGTATAAGGTGACGGCCAGCCCCAGAACCGCAAGTGTAGTCACAATGCTGGTGATGGACGTATGCAGGGTTATTTTTTTCCAGGGGGCTTGGGACTGTATCTCCAAGTTCTTTCGCTCGGTGAGAAGCTGATCTAGCATATCCGGGGCTTTCCATGCAGGTTCGGGCGCTATATCGTTGTAAACTCCTTGTTTCTTAACTGACAGGCTGCTAGGTGGAATTTCTTTATTAAACGTTGTTACGATGGATGCTTCATTGTTCGTGTGGGCGTGCAAGGTGCTTTTCCTGGTTTGAATGGTGCATCCTGATGTCGAGTGAATGACTCCTGTACCATTTAATGTTGTTTCCTCCCGTTTCCCACTGCAGATTACAGCAATTCGATGGGGAGTATTGGTTACAAAAAGCCAAGTGTTATCCTTGCGCAGTTCTCTCCATTCTATGTCTTCTATGTGGAGACGGATTCGTCTGCAAGACGACTTTTCTGTGCGATTATAAATCTCGTCTATTAGGCAGTTCGGGTCCCGTTCCATATCTCGAATCATGGAGGGGTTGTAGATATACTTGTTTTGGCTTATCCGAATGGCTTCTTTGAACTGTTCGTTGCTCAATTCGAAGTACTTCTGTACATTATACTCCATTGCTAGGTAGGGGTGTTTTATGTGGATCCCGATGAACGTACTGTTGGCGATTTTTCGGGGGACGGCTGTTGGCTGAATGACGTCAAATTTCTGGTTGTAGATAATATGGAAAAATGCTTGAATTTTTATATTCTCGTCGGAGTGGGACATCTCCATAGCCGCCAGTGGATGTTCCAGAATGGTCAGATGGGATGGTAGCTTCGCCGTTGCCTTGTGTATTTCTTTTCGTATTTCGTCATTGCTCAACATTTCCGTGATGGTGCCTCTGTGAAACTGGGCGTCAATCAATTTGCTGTATTTTCTTTGAACTTCTTGTAAGTAATTTTGGGCGAGCTGTGACATGGTTATCGTGTGGATATTTAGGCTGTGGTGATCAGTGGAGCGGAACCACGCACCCATTTCATTCACTATTTTCAGCCCTTGATTGAATTTCTTCCGAAAACTTTCGAGTTTCAGATTTATTCTCTTTTCGGTTTCCTCTATAGTGGCCACGCTCGAAATCATCAGCTTTGATTGCTGATTCGTCGTGTAGATCAGTCTTTGTTGATTTTTGTCCAAAGTGTCTATGTCCCTGTATACTTCGTCGTTAACCCCGAACACTGACGTCATGAACCGGCCAAATAGACCTCGTCTCTGTCGGGAGAAGTTTTCTAAGCTGTCCATGGCCATAGCAATTTCCCTTTGCATCCCTAGAAGATGATGAGTGAATTCAGAGCAATGCGTGTTTTCTGACATGCCTTTTGCCGCTGCGCAGAATTGTTTGAATTCTCCTACTGTGTGATTCACGTTTTGCCGATCCTGTTCCAGTTGGGAGCGTGGGAATGTTAATTCGATCCTGAATTTACCGCCATTAGTGTAGCCATGCCCTAAGTGTTCGACGTATAATCCGGGTTTTAGCGACGCTATGGTGTAGTTTGCTCGTGCCACTGCTAAATTACTACAGAGTAATAGTGTCGTGAGGAGACTGACAATTCTTGTGGGGCCTCTGCTTTCCTCCTTCTTGTGTGATGCTCTTTGGCAGTTTTCTTCATCACGAACGGGTAGTTTGCACAGTTTGGTGATTGGTCTTTTGAACTCCCTTTTGTCCGCCGTTGTTATTGTCACTACTCGTACCAGTCCATCATTTCCGGGATGACATTCTGTGATTCTTGCCAACGGCCACCTATTGGGGTTGATCTCATCCTGTTTTAGTAGCACGATGTCCCCATTTGTTAGGTTATTTTCTGTATTTTTCCACTTGGTACGTTGCTGTAGGCGAGATAGATACTCGCTGGACCATTTTCTCCAGAAGTCGTGCTTGATTTTTTGAATTGTCTTCCATCTATTGGTATAGCTATATGGGAGACTATCTTCTTCGAGTGTACGAGGTGTTGGCAGAGAGAGCAGGGGTTTTCCGATGAGAAAGTGACCTGGCGTTAGTATTTCACTTTCTATTGTTTGTCCATCGATTGGAATGAGGGGTCTGGAATTCAGGCAGGCTTCTATCTGATAGAGCACCGTAGTAATTTCTTCGAACGTGAGTGACTGATCTCCTATGATTCTCTTGAGGTGGAATTTTATAGATTTTACCCCAGCTTCCCATAATCCCCCGTGGTGCGGACTCAGGGGTGGGATGAAGTGCCAGTTGATGTATTCTCTCGATAAAGTCTGTTGAATATCTTGTTCGGGAATTTCTTGGCGGAATAGTTTTTGGAGCTTGTTCTTTGCCCCAACAAACGTGGTACCATTATCACTGTACAAATTTCTACACAAACCTCGTCTAGCTGTGAATCTTCTGAATGCAGCTATAAATGCGTCTGTTGTCAGATCGCTAACTGCTTCAATATGAATGGCTTTAGTGGTCAAGCAGATGAAGATAGCGATATATCCTTTGTAGCACCTACTTCCTCTTCCTTTAGACATACGAATTGCTATGGGTCCAGCATAGTCCACCCCAGTGTGCGTGAAAGGGTTGGAAGGAGTGACTCTCGGCTCTGGAAGTGATCCCATTAGTTGAGTGTGACTCTGTGCTCGTTGTCTTAAACAGACGTGACATTCTCTAATTATCTTCCTTATTTTATCTTTTCCTCTTGGAATCCAGTACTGCTGTCTGATGTATGCGAGGGTAAGTTGTACTCCGCCATGAAGAGTGGCATGATGGGCACTCCTGATCATTTTTTCTACCGCTGGACTGCTTTGGGGTAGGATGATAGGGTGTTTTTCATCGTATGACAATGCTGAATTTTTGTAGACGTCCGCCGACACGTATCAGGTTCTTGTTGTCGATGAAGGGATCAAGACTTAAGAGGTTGCTCTTTTTGTTTAGGGGTCGATTGTTTTCCAGGTCTCTTAGTTCTTGTGAGTACTCCTTGCGTTGCATTCTTCTGACGAGCATTTGTGTGGCTTGTAGTAACTCGTCTTGTGTCAAAAATTTTGCGTCGTTATGCTTGTTCTGGCACCTGGCGCTGAACCGTAGGCAGTAGGCTGTTACCCTGATAGTTTTTTGCCATGATTCGAATTTCTCCAATAGGATGTCCAGAGTATCTTCCCTAGTCGGTTCTTTATCAGTGATGGAGGTGGTCATGATATTCATGCTGTTGAAAGTGATGACCTGATCAGAGGCGGAGGTGGGTATGGGTTCTCTAATATTGGCGGGATTCTGTCGTAGCTGATCTGGACCATTCCACCATAAGCTGTTGTTGATAAGTTTCGGAGCCGTTGTTCCCGTGTAATCAAATCTGCGGGGTTATCGGCTGATCGCACGTGATACCATTTTGCATAGCACATCAGTTGTTTAATTTCTCGAACTTTGTTTTCGACAAACGTTGGTAACCTTGTTGAGTCGACAGTTATCCAAGTTAATGCGATCGTCGAGTCGGAATATGCGTAAACAGGAACTTCTTGAATGTCCAGAGCCATAATTGTTCTGTGAACGAGCTTCGCTAGTAGGGCGGCTCCACACAACTCCAGCTTTGGGAGGGTTTTCTTGTTTTTTATGGGGGCTACCTTTGATTTGGATACTAAAAGGTTGACGTGGACCTGCCCTTTGTCGTCGATCGTTCTTGTGTAGAGCACTGCGCCGTATGCTTTCACGGAAGCGTCGCAGAAGGCATGGATTTCTATCTTGAAATTCTTTTTATATTGGATCCACCTTGGTATGCATATTTCTCGCAGTGTTGGAAGCTCTTGACTTAACTTTATCCATTCTTTTCGAATAACTTCCGGAAGAGTAGCGTCCCAGTCATGACCAGTTTTCCAAATTTCTTGCATTAGTAATTTCGCTCTTATGATTATTGGTGAAAGCATACCGAGTGGATCGAACACTGATGCAATTTGGGACAGCATTTGTCTCTTCGTGGTTGCTTGGACCGCCGGTGATTTGATATTATATCGTAGATCGTCGTTGCTCGTGTTCCATACAATTCCTAATGTTTTCGTATCATCTTGCGGACCTTTATCTCCCAGGATGATTTCATTAGTACCTTCTTGTGGATATTGACTCATCTTCCACTTTCGGATATTGAACTTCCCTTTTCTCATTAGTTCGATGATCTCTGCCCTTAGTTGTTCTGCCTCCTGTATATCTTCCGCTCCTGTCAGTAAGTCATCGACGTAAAAATCTCTTTTTGTGATTTGAGCGGCGCGTGGGTAGTTTTTCTCTTCGTCTGTTGCCAATTGATGCAAAGTTCGGATTGCCAGGTATGCGGCTGGAGCAGTACCGTAGGTTACCGTTGTCAGTTGATATTCCTGTATCGGCTCGTCCTTTGAGAATCTCCATACTATTTTTTGGAATTGTTGATCTTCCCTAGACATTCTGATCTGCCTATACATTTTTTCTATATCGGCATTAAGAGCGACTCGGTGCTTTCTCCATCGTATGAGAATGTCAGTGAGATCTTGTTGTAGCTTGGGCCCTGTGTGGAGAATGTCGTTGAGACTGAAACCTGTACTTGTTTTTGCAGAGCCATCGAATACCACTCTTGTAGCTGTAGTAGTGCTGTCTGTTTTTATGACGCACTGATGGGGTAAAAAGACTTGAATGCTATCACGTGGTTCTGCTTCTGCTGTTTTCATGTGACCCAATTTCATATAGGTACGTATGAATTCTTTGTAGTCTTGTTCCATTATTGGGTTTGCTTCGAATTTTCTCTCAAGTTGCAGAAGTCGAGCTATGGCCTGCTTTTTGGACACTCCCAAATTTGTCGCATCCTTCTTGAAAGGGAGCTTGACTGTATATGATCCGTCTTGATTTCGCGTGTGGGTTCTCTGGTAATGGCTCTCACAATGTTGATCTTCGGGTTGCACATGTCTTTCGTCGGCGGCTTCTTCTAATTCCCAAAATCTTGACAATGACTCCTCTTCATCGATTCTGATTGTAAGACTGGTTATTCGGAGTGCCGGACTTGTATTTTCAACATTTCCGTATAGTAGCCATCCTATTTCGCTATTTTGGGCTGTTATACCGGTGTTTGATCTTCTTATGCCATCCTTGATAATGTCTTTGTAGATGTCAACTCCCAAAAGCATGTCAATTTGTCCGGGGTTGGTGAAGTACGGATCTGCAAATAGTATGTCCTTCCATTCCGTAATGACATCGGTGTGTATTTTTTCCTTGGGAATTGTATTGGAAATTCGCGGAATTATGTGTAGCGCAGCGTTTATTCTGAATGAACTATCGAACCTTGGCCTGAGTTCGCCGTATACCATATGCTGCGATGACCCTGATTTCGCTTGACCTATGCCAATGATTTGCGCTTCGTGCTTGTGTTTCTGTAACTGGAGTAGCTGCACGACCTTTGTCGTTATGAACGATGCCTCGGATCCTGGGTCAATGAGACATCTTATTGTTTGGAATGTCCCATTCTTGGTTTTAATCCTGACGTAAGCGGTAGCAAGTAATGCGAGAGGATTGTTTTGTTTTTTCGGCGCTCCCATGCTTTCTGTGGCCGCCCTATCAGACATGTAACAACTTTGCATATTCCCAGACACTTCACATCTAGTTTCAAAAAATCCTTCCACTACAATGCTGTTGTGGAGTATAATAGGTTGCCTCTTTCCCTTAAATCACTTTCCTCCGCTAGATTTAAGCTTGCCATCAGGAGGCTATTTTTGTCTTCTCAATAGGTCATACCCGCAGATTCATTGAGATTGAGATATGAGTTGCGTGATCCGAGAGGCCGTCTCCTGTCTTTCAATTCAATTATAATATTTTATTCTTGATTTTTTTTTTTTCAAGTTGCTATTTGCTTTTGTTTTTCAGTCTTGCAATATTTTTTTTTGTTTTCTGTTTTAGAATATTGAATATCTTATGATTTTTTTTTATGTGAGTTTTTTTTTTCTCTTTTTGATATGAACTGTATTTTGTTTGTTTTTCCTTCTCTGCCTGGGGGATTAAGTTGAATAGCTGTGCTAGACTTCGCCTCCAGGTAGAGTATTATGCATCTATCTAATAAAGACGTTTATTATTATTATTATTATTATATACGCGTTATTTCCATTAATCGTCATGACGGTTTCATTTTGTTGTCTTCTTCCGACTGATGATTGGTCCTGTCCGTTGCTACTGATGATTCCTTGCGCTGGATGCTGATAGTTTGATGTTGATGACCGGTTGCTCTGGCTTGGGCGGAAAGGGGTTGCTGCGGTCCTCAAAGTCGATTGCTCTCCCGTGCTGTTTGCTGTACGAGATGGGCTTCCTGTTGGTTGCAGGTGCAGTGTTGTGTGATGCGCCTTCTTGCATTTGAAACAGGTTAGTTTGCATGGACAGGAATTTTTTCGGTGAGATCCTAGACAATTGTAGCATCTTTTAGTTTGGATGATATAATCGATCCTTTCCTTAACAGTCATTGCCAGATAGTTTTGGCACGTTCGTAAGGCATGATCTGCATGGCAAAGGGGACATTTTACTGTTTGCATACGAGCGGTGTTACTAGTCCAAGTGTTCTTTGCTTCAGAGAAGTGGTGTTTTCTGTTGGGTTTCCATTTTTTTTCGTGTTTGGTTTTCCTCCCTCTATATGCTTGGAAACGGCGCTCCAGGAATGAAAGGATTTCCTCTAATTTTTGTATTTTCTTTGGATCCTTCAGGGATGTTTCATATATACGGCGGGATTCTGGGTCCATTTTAGATTCTAATAGGTGAGTTATTATAGGACCCCATTCTTGAACCCTGATATTCATGTTGCTGATTGCGTTCAGATTTTCTTTTGTCACATCGTGAAGTAATCTTAGCCCATGTGCGGATTCTTGATGAAGGGTGGGTTGAAGTAATATGGCGTCTATGCATTTTCGGAACAAAATTCTTTCGTTTTCATACCGTTCCTGAATAATCTTCCACGCCCCCGAATAATTGGCCGCGGTGTTGGAGAGATGCTGAATAAGCTTGCCAGCTTCACCGTGTACGTTGGATTTCAGGAATTGGATCTTCTCGGCATCACCTATTGTATTGTTGTTGTGGATGAGTTCCAGAAATTATATCTCTGAACGCTGGCCAGGCTTCGTAGTTTCCGTGAAATTTTGGAATGGAAACGCTTGGCAACGCTGGATGGTTGGGCCGCCCTTGGGTTGGATATCTGTCAGCGCGTTCGTCGTCCTCAAATTTCTTCATAAGCGTTATGTAGTCCTCCTGGACCGTTGCAAAATTTTCGTCCAAGTTATCTTCTGGATTGGTTATAGTTTGGTGTCAGCTTCATTTGATAGTATGTCTCGTAGATGACTTTCCATATGTCTTGGATGGCTTCTTTTTGGAAGTGGTAGGTTTTCTGATTGTTCTCGTATTGTTTCCAAATATCGGCCAGGTAACGTTGAAATTCAGTAATTTTCATCTCATGTTTGTTGCGGATCTCGATGGCACTCTCTGCTCCTGAACGATATTTGTTGAGATGCTCCATGGCATCTTCTCGGATTCCTGAGGCCTGTTCGTAAAATTTCTTCACGTGGTATT
Organism: Hippodamia convergens; assembly: GCA_038502775.1. Lineage (NCBI taxonomy): Eukaryota > Metazoa > Arthropoda > Insecta > Coleoptera > Coccinellidae > Hippodamia > Hippodamia convergens. The sequence continues at coordinate 15,756,851 of CM076610.1, read as the reverse complement.
CGTGGGTGTCGGGTAAGTTTTGCATTAGTTGATCGTGATTTGCCACGAATGTGCTCCATAATTGCTCTATCTCGTCTGATTTCTTTTGCACGTACTCATGTGTTTTTTTTTTCTTGCCATCCTTCTTCATGTTGAATAGATTTTCTTAATCTGCTCCGGGATCTCTAATTGTTGACGTAGGATTTCTTCCATCTCTGTTGGCTTTAAGAATGCGGATGAGTCTTTTTTTTTTTTTTTGTAGAAGTAGATGCGGCCTCGAAGATTTTTTTTTTTTTGTACTGTTGGTTTGGTGGGCTTCGGGTATCCTCTTCAGTGAAGGACCTTGTGGCTCGAACGGCTGGTTGTGTCGGGTATCCTCTTCAGGGAAGGACCTTGTGGCTCGAATGGCAGTTTGCGTCGGGTTTCCTCTTCAGGGAAGGACCTTGTGGCTCGAATGGTGGTTGCGTCGGGTATCCTCTTCAGGGAAGGACCTTGTGGCTCGAATGGCTGGTTGCGTCGGGTATCCTCTTCAGGGAAGGACCTTGTGGCTCGAATGGCTGGTTGCGTCGGGTATCCTCTTCAGGGAAGGACCTTGTGGCTCGAATGGCTGGTTGCGTCGGGTATCTCCTTGGAGGCTCGAAGGACCATGTATCTTTTGAGATAAGTTATCTCAAAAGATATTTCTGCTTTCTTCACTGGGTCGTAAATCCAATGAAGTAGCAGTGCAGAATTCAGTAGTTTGTAAGGCTACTGAATTCAGGGTTGGTTAATTGTAGAGGGTTGTAAATCGACTACAATTAGAATTAAACACGCGGTGGTGTCTTTCAAATATTTATTTTGGAGTACAGAGTTGAAGCTGAACTTGAATTCGAACTTAATCCTTGAGAGAACAACTGCCGGTATATAAAGAGGAAATATTTGCTGACCAAGTTTTTTCATCATCGTCATATGACTAGAAGATTGCGGCAATTCGCTACTACAAGGTCATGACGAAATGATGATTGATTGAGAAAACTGGGTCGCCCGTGGAATTTCCATGTTAGTGGGTCAACCATGTTTCATGCAATTAAACACGCCCCCCTCCAACAGAGTGACTGGGGGGGTGTACGTTACGCCACTGACCGTAGGATAGCGAGCGTTCTTCTTGTATTATCCTGAAAGTTTTATTAGGGTTTTCTCTCCAAGTTTCTGAAAAAAAAATCATTAAAAAAATTTGAATAATAGAAGAAAGGCCCCTGCGTAAAAATTGAGCACCAATTTGTCAGGGGCCGAATCTTTATAAAAAATTGTTGCCTAACAATAAACAAAGAAAAAACACTTCGAACTCTAAAGCGTAACGTTTCGGAGTCTAAATCAGACTCCTTCTTCAGACAATTTCCATATTTCATTCAATGTCAGAATATTTTGATTTTTCAATTGACATTCGTCAATATATGATGAACATAGATTAATACTGATTAGTACATGGTTCGTTTATTGTGAGGCAACAATTTTTCATAAATATTTGGCCCCTGACAAATAAGTGCTCAAATTTTACGCAGGGGCCTTCCTTCTATCATTTAAAATTTTTCTAATCATTTCTTTTTTCAGAAACTGGGAGAGAAAACCCTAATAAAACTTTCAATGCAAAGACCCTAAAAATATTTCAATAGATATCTGGTAACAGCCTTATTGTTGAAAATACTTTGCAATAATGGTGTATTATCATGCAGTTTTTATACAACCTTACGTTCAGTTTGATCGATACATTTTTACATATGCTACGGTTATTATAATTTTACAGACCGAAGTTCTTTCCAGAGTATAACAATGCGTCTCGATATTGGGTGCATACTGCTCTGATGATGACAGCGATAAACATTATCGAAGCAGGAGCAACAAGGAAAAAAAGCAATTATATAAAGGTCATGGTTTGAGAGTTGCACGTACCATAAGTTCTCACGAATAGTGTGTGAATTTGATTGCATCATATATTATTATTATGATTATTATTAATCGGAGGTTTGAATCGAGGATAAGTCCTATTTCATTCAATTACAAAATAATGCAATATTCAGTTAATTCCCCCTAAATTCAAAATCACCTTTTTTCTTAGTTATTTTGTCATTCTCGAGTTCCATACTACTCAATGGTTTCTATCTCTCCATATCATGCTGAAAATCTAAGATTAACGGAAAAATGCGAAATATATTTTGCCAATTCGATAATTTTTTTCCTGATATAATGAAATCCATTTCGAACTGGATCGTTTTCCTTGCTCTAATTCCGTTTTATATTCATACTGATGGCTTTGCGGTTTCTTTCAAATACACAATCGTGCAGATTTGCTTCCGTTCTCCGGAAGCACGTCTTCGCGTTGAATCCAAACGACGTCTGATGAGTTTATATGAATGGAATGAAGGCGCAAAATTGAAATATGGTCTTATTTACGCCTTCACGCATATTTTCCTCGATGGGAAAACATCTAGGCGAGGTTAGGAAACCGCTCTGAAGGTCGATGAATAAAACAGGAAGGAGCGTTCTAGTAGGAAATTGCACTTCTTGATTCAAATTATTAATATTCTCGTCTCTTGAGATGTAGGTTCACCGCCACCGGGAATGCGATGAATACAGGCTATAATTGTTCCAATATTTTCAGCCGAAAACAGTCGGTTTGTTCGTTGAACAGTAGGAAAAAATTGCTGGCAATTCCAAGTTATGATGAATTTTACGACGCACGGAAGCTTCTGAACCGGCTATAAGATGATCTGTTGTTGAGATAATATTGGATGACTCCTTCTCAATTTCCTCGGGTACATGAAACATCGGCCGAAATTATGTCTTAGATCTTCAGATGAGAACAAGAGGAGAATGAATATATTGTGGTATCACCAAATTGAAATGTCACTTTTTAAGTTTCAAATTATCGTAGGTGCTTGTATAACTTCATCTCAATGGACTACATCATGCTGAACCATGTCTCTCCATCCAGCGATTTCGACATATCGTATGGCTTTGTTGTAGGACATTGATTTAGGAATGTGCTCAAGAACCACCTGGCGGAACTGTCTAGTATTTCTTGAAGTTGTAGGTTTGTTTCCGTTGAATAAAAATTTGTCACCGCATGTGAAATAATTTCATTGTTTGTTGTCATTTAATTGACGAAGATGATGCCAATGTTAAAAATCTTTGGCTTTGTCATTAACATTTTTTGTTTAAATGAATAACGAAGGCGATGGCAATGGTAATTCAAGTTCTATTTTAATACAGCCAATTCTCTACGCTCGTTGAAAATTTAAAATATCCCAAACCTAAACTTCATACTTGAGAAATTTGTAGCTTGCACCTGGAGGTAATTGAATTTGGGAATGACAGTTTCAAGCCAAAAGACGACTTCGCGAAATATGGAAATGAAAATAATTCGGGATTGAAAAAAAACCATTGCTGTTCCACACTTCAGAATGTACGGAAGAAGATTGGAGCTATTTCATCCAATCTTTTTTTCTCTGTTCATGTCTATAAGTTCACCATTATATCATGAGGTTATTTTTAGCAATAAGAATTTTTTGTTAACTGGATCATTTCTATCAGAAAAACATCAACTTGTCCATTATTCATAGATTTGATTTATGAGTAATCATACCAGTGTTATGATAAACTAATCTCCAATAAATTTAAATTAAATTCGAGATCGGTTGAGAAAAAATCTAAACGCTGAAATTTTCTCTGTTGAAGGAGATTTTAATATCAACTCAGAAAGGACGTTTCATGAAATAAGTACAATAAACCCCAGAGATTGATTCACAGCATTTTCGCATGTACTGAATAATGGATGAAATGTTTCATTTCCTCCAATTCAATAAGAATAAATTTCACACTCCTTACTGGGTACCGTAGCAACCATCTTTTTCAAACGGGGCCATTGAAAAGTCCACCAATTCATTCTGGTTCAAAAAAGAAGAATTGTCGATTCATCACACATGCGTGCAAAATCGTGCGATAAATCGTTTCAGGGTTATCTCCCTCTATTGAGATGACTGCGAAAAATCATCAATCGCGAATAAATCTTTTGGAAGCGGCCGAGCGACCGTCCGCGTAATCATTTCTACTTGCATAACTTGACCGAGTGATGATTCTTTTTTATTTATTTAGGGTTTATTCAGTTCCGATTAAACAACGAAGCATATATAGATTTATGATCAACTTTCATCATAAATTCTAATTCGGAGGAGGGTTCGGGAAAATTTTTGGAGGTAGTTTAAGTAAGTTTCTTCTAGCTTTTCTTGTTTCATATCAAATTTTGAAAATTGATGATTTCAAATTTTGACATACTTATAATATGATACTTTTAACTCATTGACGTTATGGAACGTCTAACTTGTGTTACTTATTGCAGAAAGTAAAATATTATGCAACTGGTGACGGAATAGTTATTTTCCTATCAAGTGGAGAAAGTTTTACTTTTCCGTACGAGATTGCTGTTGCCAGAACGACGCGGAGCGGAGTTCGGGAAAGCAATCGAGTACGGGAAAGATACTTTCTGCACAAGATAGGAACATTATTTTTTCTACGACCCCACATTGAAAATATATATTTTATTTCAACATACAAAACATTCCATGAAAATCCATAATACACATGAATTCTACATGTCGTTACCATGGTACTCTGATCGTTGACATATCATACAGTAGAATCCGCTCATAATGACATCGAGGGGAAATGAAAAATACGTCATAATAACCGGAAGTCACATAAAGCAGAATTTCATCAAAATTTTTCATGGATTCAGTTTAAGAAAAGAACGACAACTTCAGATTCTGCTCTACTGAAAAAATAAAAAATAGCTTCTCTTACAAAAAAAACTAAATAGAAAGAACTTTTTCATTTTTTAGAAAAATATCTGAAATTTTAGTTTGCGTTTGTTTTTTTTTCGACTTGAAATAATAGCTTTTCACACCATTGTACAACTCAGAAATGGCTTCAATGGATGTCATTTTGTCCACAAAATACCAATAATCCTTCAAGGAACTGGATTATACTAAAAAGCATGTCGGCAAGCGTATATCTCGTATCGTATCAAACCTCATCGCATTAAAAAGGTAGGGTGGCTTGAGAAAACGATCGAGCGGTCACTATAACTGGAAAAATTTTCGAAAATCATGTTGTTGTATCTGAAATCATGTCATTGTAAGCGACATGTCATTATAAGCGAAGTCATTAAATCCGGACCCTATAGTAAGGAGTTTTGGCTGAAACCAAACTTAACACTGCATTCGCGTCATTATAAGCGATTGGTCAGTATAGCCGGCGTCATAATGAACGGATTCTATTGTAATTCAGTTTATTCTTTAATGAAAGTGTGTGGGAAAAACCCCTGCTAATACTTTCCCGCACTAGTGCGGGAAAGTGACACTTTCTAAACTAAAATGAGTACGGGAAAGTAGGTAAAAACGCACGGTCGTAGAAAAAATGAATTTCACAAATTCCATTAAGATAAGAACATCTTCTTCTTCTTCTCATTTTAAGACAATGTCTTGTTTTTTCAAAGTTGTAGCCTTAGTTGTAACATCGATTAGGGGGTCTGCGGTTGGTTGGTTTCTCTTCTTTTGCGATTTTAACTAGCCGATTGTCTGGCATTCTGTCGACATGGTCTCTCCATGCTCTTCTTCTTGTTCTGGTCCACCTTACAACATCTTGAATTCTTTCGTACCCATTTTATATCCTTTTCCCGCAGATTTTACTTCTTCGACGATCTTATCCATTAGGACATTAAATAGTATTGGGCTAAGACAGTTCCCTTGCCTGATTCCTGTTGAAACTGGTATCTTTTTGGAAAGTTTGTTGTTTGCTTTTATAAAAGTACTATTTTCGATGTTCATTTTCCTAATAATTTCAATTGTATTGGGGTTTAGATTTCTGTCCTTTAATTGTTTTAAGACATCGCTAAGTGTGACCCTATCGAATGCTTTCATTAAGTCAATAAAGCACATAAAGGCAGGTTTGTTATACTCAATCGATTTTTCCGCTATCTTCTTTAAAATGAATATTGCATCTATGATGGATCTATTATGTCTAAACCCCTGCTGTTCTTCACTGATGCCAGTCTGTAGAATTTCTTTAGTTAGGATTTTGGTTAATAGCTTCGAAGATGCGCTCGACAAACTAATGCCTCTATAATTTTGTGGATCCATCTATTCTCCTTTTTTAAAAATTAGAATTAATAGTTTTACTTTATTACCACTTTTCTAGCACATTGGATATATTGTATATTTTCTTAAACAAAGTTTGCATTACGTCCATTAATTGTCGCCTCCATATTTGAGCAGTTCGTTGTTGATATTATCTAATCCTGGCGCTTTTCGATTTTTCAGCTTGGACACTGCTGATTTGATTTTTCCTATTCCTATTTGTATCGTTTGATTATTATCTTGATTTGATATTATCGTTGATTTTAGTGTTATCCTTTTTAGGATCCAGTCCTATCGTCTCTTTTATGTGTGTGTTACTACAGAGGGTTTCAAAGTATCCCTCCCATGCTTCTTTTGTTATTGTTTTGGTTTGTTCATATTCATTAATAGGTTTTTTGCGGTTTCGTAGAATATTCCATATTTTTCTTTGTCCTCCGTACAGATCATGTTCCATGTCCATTGAGTATTTCTCCCAGAACCCTCTTTTGATTTCCTGAATTGCTGTGTTCACCCTACTTCTCATCTTTTTGTATTCATCATAATGATAGTTTGATTTCTTAGTTGTAGGTAAGCTTTTATTTTTTCCGCCGCAAGTATTTTGGCTTCTTGTTTCGCATTCCATTTTTGTTTATTTTGCGTTGACCTAGTGGTTCCTTTGCAGTTATTACTAAGTTTCATCCAGACAGCCTCAACATCGACTTCATTTTGTATTTTATTTTCATTAATTTTCTGCTTTAGTCTTTGCTGGTATAAGTGCTTTATGGTAGCGTCTCTGATGACCTCTATATCAAGTTTTTCAATTATTATGGGTTTATCTTTTGGTTTTCTTTGCACACATTCCCTTTATTCAGCTAATACCAATTTGTGATTGGTTCTTGTATTTGCTGAGCTTAGTACCCTTACATCTAGTATTTTCGAAGGGTGAATATTTCGGTTTGTGATGATGTAATCTATGGTTAATTTTTGCCCTTTGGTGTTCTCGAAGTTGTTGTTATTTATGTGGATAAAATGTATTATTGATTCGCAGTTCGTTATGTGCACTGAATTGGATTAGTTGTTCTCCGCTCTTATTTAAAACGTCTTTGTTGAAACGATTTTTAATGCCATTGAGAATTCCTTTACCCACCATGCATTAAGATCCCCTGAAATTATAACTTCCTCTGATTTAAGTATTGTATCCATAATATATATAAATTAAATATCATAAATATTGTGAAAGAAATTATTCCAATTCCCGACGAAGAACTTATTTCGTGCTCGCACTGGCTGTTATTTATGAATTGGATGTAGGTATCACCAAATATCTTATTCAATACCTATCTTTCTGCAACAGGGCTCAGAAAAAAAATCGTGATCGACAAAACAATAGAAGGGTTCTGCTTTGTGATCAGGATGTTATTTTTTCATCCACAAATTGATTCGAATCAAATGAAATATTATTCTTTTGAAATATTTTATGGGGTTATTTCTTGTTTTTATAAGAATATCCATTCCCGATGCAGAATATTTCTTCATTATAACGTAGAACGGAAGTTTCGTTGCAGGTAACTATGATTACCTTGTTAAATGAATCATTCAATTTTGATAAACGTTCATCAAATACACCGTAAAAAATTGTAGATTTGAGACCTTCGTTTTCAATTTTCGAATTCGTTCACAGGATGAAGTTCAGGTTATCCATTCAAAGTTGCAGAAGTTTGGGCGTTACTCTTCCTCCGGCTTAGCTTTTATCAGATCGAGAAAAGTTGGAAATGAATATACTTCAGTCAACAACGTAAGAGGACGATCAGGAGAGATCTGCCTTATTTCTCAAGGCGCCTCCTTATCCCTGGTAGAATGCAACTGGACAGGGTTTCAATCCTGTCACCACATGGGCTTCTTCATGACGCCAAGGCTGGCTAACGAGGATTTAACGATGCCACAGTGCGACGTTTAAATCAATCACTTCTCGGGTCAGTTGAATCGCAAACGCGTTTATTGAGATTTTCTGCTCAGGACGGGCGAGCACAAAAGAGAGTCTGGGTTTTGTACAAAGATCATCTCCGGTTTGGACCTTATCTATAAAATCCAGATCACTGTATCCGTTATCATAGAATTTCAAGGAAGTTTTTGACGAAAATTCGCTTGTGATTTCTCCCTGTCACAGAAACCCTGTCAGTAGGTATCTAATACTTAAATTCGAAGTGCTTGCTCAAGTTTTTGACTTTGAATTCTCTATGTTGAAATAATTGAAGAGTATGGATAAATCCGTTTTACCGATAAAATTTGAGCATTTCTCGATTTCACTCCAAACCAAATGAAACAGTACTTGTATCTTCTATTAATATTTTCCACATGAAACAATGAATATTGTCACGTTTTTCCGTTTTTTGATTGAACTTTTAGTAGTTCCTAGTATTTCTAGTAGCTACAATATTTAGATTCGACGAAAAAACTTAAAAATAATCCTGAAATTACTTGAATTACTTCTCAAATGATCAGACAAATTCAAAACTATTTTTTTAATTTCCTAGAACCTCAATAATATTATCAAGCTATATGAACGAAATATCTCCGATTTATATTATTTGCAGTTCTAACTAGCTGATGTTTCGACGATTTTATTATTTCAACCAACCAATATTCTCGTCAGATGATACATCCGCACAAATAATCATGAGAAATGGACCTTATCAGGGACCCACGTAGACTCGCAAACTTCCCTTTTTCTTCCTATTTTATTACCCACTTTATCCTCAAGGTTCATTCTGGATAATCTCAGTCTGTAACATATATCACCGGTGATGTTTCTCAATTGATAATGAGACAACTTTTATAAGAGGAGACCGAATTGAATGTAGGAGATAATAGTGAAAAACGAGGAAATAGGATGAGAGCCAGCTTCATGAAAAAACATGGCTTATTTTTGGCTCCTAACCAGAATCCAGCACGGATTTTCTATAGATCGGAGTTTGCGAGGATCTATGCCATGTTTTCATGTTCATCTCAGTGTTTAGCGCTTGTTTACATAAACTTGCACTGAGCTACTTAATGATTTTACAGAAGGAAGATATAATAAATTTTCTCTATCTCAGTATCGTAACGAGTTCATTACAGTACTAAAAGTAATGCTGTAACGTTTCTTTACAGCATTGGTTTCAGTTATATTTCTCGTTTTGTGGTTGTCAGTATTGATCTCCGATCCTATCAGTTTTTAAATCAAATCAATTCAAATTCCGTAATCTGTCAAATTTTGTAAGTCACACCAACTGCCAAGATACAAAACAGCAGTCACTAATCTGAATTTTTATTTTAATTTCGAGAATATTTCACAAAACTTGACTGAAATAGAGAAAATATCGTCTAATACTCGTTGCAGAAGGTGATTCCAACACTCATGCCAAGATACAATACAGAAGTCACTAATCTGAATTTTCATTTTAATTTAGAGAATATTTCACAAAACTTGACTGAAATAGAGAAAATATCGTCAAATACTCGTTGCAGAAGCAGAAGGCGATTCCAACACGAATGCGAAATTCGAAAACGATCGACGAAGGAGTGAGTTTTCGAAAGCATGAGGAGCTCATTCTGCAACTGGTTTTAGAATATACTATTGCTGAGATATTATTTTCTTATCTCTCAACTTAGTAAATCTATCGTTCATGCGGAAACGATCATCAATCTGTAGTTATTCATTCAATAAAGTGAAACAGTTTTCATGATTTACAAGGAGAGTTAATCATATTATACACTTGAATAGAAAGCAGAAACTGACATAAATAAATATCCACGTACTTCCATTTCACAAAAGAAGTTTCATTCGAGTATTCCTGTGTATGTCTATTTCCCTCTCGTTCTTTTATGGTGGATGAACAGCATTGCTCGCGACACGAAAATCGGTATATGACCGTTATGGTTGACCAAATATCATTCAAAGTAACGTTATGTCCGTTCAATTAATGAAAGTGACCATTATTCGGCATTATTGGTCGTACCGTGTCGAATGATGATTCGCAAAGCATACATACTATTATTACATTTCATTCCAATAGGACAGTTTCATTAATGTAGATTCAGCTAGCTTCTATAGTCCTCGTAGATATTTTATGATCCTGAATGAAACTGGAGTAATGAAAATTTTTAGAATTTGTCTCTAACCAGTGAGTATTTTTATCACGAAATAATAAATCGTTAAGAGTTTATTCCAAATGAATTCAGGTGGAATGAACAAAGGAAAAAAAAATGTTTTTTTTCGAATAATTGTTCTTAATGTTCACTAAGCATTTAATTTCCTAATGGGTATAATCATACATATCTTATAGGTTCTGAACTTTTACCGTTCCATTCTTGAAAACCGCTGGTTGCTTCGAATACAATTGTCCTAATTGGAAGCAAACTGTTTTTTAAAATATTGCTTGAAGTCGCTTTCATTCGACTCATCTGTCTCATAGATTGAATTATATTTTTAGAATTTATACGGTAAAAATCAACATTTCTCTTCCTGACAATATTTCAGGAGAGAATGACTTTCAGAATAAAAATACCGAATAGGCAGGTTGAAGATGGTCATCCAACTTGGTGAAATTTCAAAATTATTGAAAAGTTTTTTTAATATGGATTAATTATTGAGAATAGCTATCATCGAAATGAATACCATCTTCAATTCAGAGACTCACAGATCTGCATGATGAAAAATCTGTGATTCTATAAATTAAAGAGGGTATCTCATACTATTTTCAGTTTATATTTTATTTTGCCAGAGTTTTACAGATCATAGAAAACACTCAAATCACCTAGTTTTTTGATTTTCCTGAAATATTTTAAGGTTGGTGCATGGACCTCTATCATGAGTTTGGCAGCAGAAATGTCAATCGTTTAATTGTCGAGCTTGAACCTCATTAGCGATAGAATAATACGGATGAGTATGATGAAACAATCACTGATTCTAATAACATTATTAGCAGTGCAATGCAAATACTCTATGATATCCAACTTACTATGAGGCTTATCATGGAAAGCTCTAGCTACCACAATATTGAACAAACATATCAAACTGAAAGCATATGTGGAAGATAGTGCATACTCAATATAATCAATATAAAGCTATGCATAGGTATATCGATTCGCAAGGGTGCTGAAAGGAATTGCCAAGCCTGGTTGAGACTGATTTATCCCATAAATTCGAATTATTAAATGAATCAATGTTGAATCGAAATCTAACAAACCATTTCCTTGAATTGTAAAAAGTGGTTAGTTGAAGATAGAAACTCCAAGAACAATTCATTTGGTTCCTACCGCTCCTCTTCATCTTTGTTTTTTCATCCTAGAGTTTTATTCACAAACACCCTATCGGTATTCACAACGAAAATAGTGTATTGTGTGAACTAGATGAGTTATCTTTTCATCATCTTCAAGTTGAAGTCAAATGCAGTACGTCAATTATGACGCCCTCGCATCTGGGCAGGTTTCTCATACACTGACAATCTCTCAATGGCTCTATCTGATAATCAACATCTTCTTGCCTCTTTGTTAAGGCTACTAGTTGGTGAGTATTCTGAAAAAATCAAGTTTGTTAAAGTAGGGTTATCAGGGATCGAAATCAACATATTCTATCTCATTTATGATTTTGAAAAAAGAGAAAATGATATCTCAGATCAAAAAAATGAAATGAAGAACTTGAATACCATCAGATAATGATAAGATTGTAGGTGAGGTTTCTCAAAAGTTGAAGATACTTCCATTTTTGCGTTCGACTGTGAATTTCACCATCTTTTCAAATTAATTGTCCCTTCATACAATTCTTATGTGCTAATTCGGATTTTTTCATTTCAGGTAAGTTCGTCAACCAAATGAAGCAATATTATCTCCGTAAGTATTCATGGCCATAGCCGTAACGAGGAGGGGGAAATTGGGGACATAACCTTTTTTATTGATGAGACGAAATTCACGGAGAGTGTAAGTAACAATTGAAAAAAACTAAATTGAATGATTTTCTTGATTGATGGGGGTTAACCCATCAACTCTAGTTATGCCAATGTTCATGGGTAACGCCAATTGTTTGATGAGCAGCGGATTCATTTTTTTAGGACGTCGTCCTTTAAATTGAGCCGCTTTTGGTCGCGAGTCGTTATTTCTAAAAAATAATTTCATCGTTTCCACTTTTACTCCCACGGAATTCACCATTCTAATTCTACTACAAATTTACAATCGCTCTGACACCCATGTAACGTTCTTAAAAATTCAAGTTAGACAAGAAAACATCGTCTGTCTACTTTCTTGGACGAAACATTAACGCAAATACTTAATACCCTTGAAAATTGTAGAATACGAATAATTTTTTCGAGATAAATTCCATATTGCTTCTTTCACTATTTTCGCTGTTATTTCATTATCGATTGATATTTTGAAGCGAAATTTTATGGTCAGCTAGTGCTGCGATACATTAGTTGAAGGAGTTGAAGCTACGCGAATGAAAAAAGCGGAAAATTTGTTCCTCCTCGAATTCGAAATTGATAGGTCCTAGCGATTTCCCACATTATCATTTGAAAGTCGGCAAATCGAGTTTTCGTTGGACCAAACTGTATTAATGAGTTATAGTAGTATAGTAGGGTCATAATGAAACAACTGAGGAACTTTGGAGTGAAGAAATTCAAATGAACAAATTTTCCCAGTACACAAGGCAATTGTATTTTTTTTGTCGGATTGAGTGTTAAAGGTTAATTTCGTCATCGAAATGGATGGAATTCATTGAATTGCTACCTAATTCGAAGTCAGTATAGGTATTTGATACAGAATCTTTCGTTAACAAGATTCTTCCTGGTTTTAACGCAAGTATGCAAGCAAAATCTGTCAAGATGAACGACTTGCGGAATAACCAAAGTTTCGAAGTCGAGATGACGATCAATCCGCTATCATGCTGAAGCCCTGGCCCCTAAAGCAGGCTCGGAGGGGTCTACCGTTAATTTTTCGTTAACCCAATTACACCAGGTCGATACACAGAGTATATTTCAGATATGACGAATATTTAATGACGCGACTAAGAGAAAATATAGGGCGTCGGGTACCGCCGTTCTCGGAACGTGGTATACCCATTGTTCGTCTGCCCTTTTTTTATTTCTGGCGCGTATCCTGGCGCGGAATAGTATTATTTAATTAGAATGAGCATCCGGATGGGAAGCTCGTACATCAGTGCACATGCCATCGCCAACAGGCAACGATGGCCATAATAATTATGGAAGAATTTATGGTCTACCGCCTCTGTGTACGCACACCAGACGATTCACATGTTGGATCTGCGGGGCGGATGACACTGGGTCGGGCAATTTCGACCGTTTGTATAAACACGCAAATCGCATTCGGAATCTGCGTGGAAACGCTGCGATCTCGCGGAAATCGCACTCTGGCGGTAATTTTCCGCATACGGAGCTTGATGTATCACCGACCGCTGCTCCATTTTTCGGGCTATAAAAATATTTACACGTGTTCGCCATTCGATAGCTCCAATAATTGGGATCGTTAACGAACTGGCAAAGTTTGTGATGTATTAGTCGAGTTTTTCTTTGAAACCGATTTTTCTCATGATTGTTTTTATCGGCTGACAATATTGGATGACAAAGACGTGCGAATTAGACTGAACGATAACGCTGAGTCCCCCTTCTTGTACCGGATTCAAAAAATGTCATAACAGTCAAAAAGGGAAACGGTATTTTCCAATTGATAATATTCAACGTTAAAGTTCGGATCGAAACCGATTAGTGAGTTCAATTTAAATTTTTTCTTTGGGAGAGATTTTTTTACGATTTATCACGAATCGCAGTTCAAAACAATACGATTTGAGGTCAAAAGCATGAATGTTCTGGAGGCTGTGAGAAAGTAAAATAATTTGTATAAATGGGATTTGATATTGTACCTCCTGGATTATGGGAACCAGAATTTCGGAGGAGTCGAGTTATTTTGGAAGAACTCTTTCTATTTTCATGCGCATATATCGGTATAGAATGAATATCTATTTCCACAATGAATTGAATGTAAGAATTTTTTTCTGGTCGAAAGAATATTGATCAATATGTCCTTAATTAACTTACTAGCTCAAACCCCAGGCTCCGCTCGCGTAATATTTCAATTTAAAGCGGTACTGAATGTAGGTCCATCTAGAACCCATTTCAATAACCCCGTATCGAAGGAGAGACAGGCACCTGGCTACGTGACAAAGCGATCTCGCGTTGATTTAATAAATTCTTGCTCAAATTCACATTCGTTCATCCTGCTGTATCTAAAAAAGTATCCATTAAAAAACTATACTGTGAAAAGCATTTTCCATCAGGAATAAATGCAGTCAATAAAAAACACTTGCATTTTTATATTAATTCATTCCATGCCAGTCAAAAACCCTCTTCAAATTGAACATTATTTTAGATTGAATTGAAAATGTGAAAAATGATTATCGAGGGTTGTCCTCATTAGTTAGATATGAACTTTTTGGGCACTACAAAATTGACCATGTTTCTTTTTCTCTTATAGTTTATCCAGCGTCGGCCCTGAAAGCCTGAAAGAACCGGGTTCGTCACAGACTTTTTCATGAAGACTCGATATATTTCCACATTTCACGTTATATAAGAACATGAAACCTCCCAATAAAAATTCTTCACATTATAATGAAAGTTTCGTCAAAATCGGTACTCTGATTCCTGACTTTCCGGACTTTTACATTTATAATATTTGTAGAGAAATATGAAATGTCAAATCATTTTTCCCTCGGGATATGACAATATAATATATTTATCGAAATATTTCAAGGGAGCTCTTTGAATTTTTCTGAGAATTTTTCAAGGGTTTTCCGCGGTTTTTTTTTCTCCCAGTTTCTCAAACTAAAATAAATTGAAAAATTTTTCAAGTGGGTAATACAAGAAAGGCGTCTGAGTAAAACTGAGTAATTTGTCAGGGACCAATTCTTTTCAATAAATTGTTACCGATCAATGAAAAAAAAAACAAGACTTAGGGCCGACTTATTCACCTTTTCACAGTTTACCGGTAGGTGAATGTATTGACCCCTCAGAATTATTAAATTTCATAAAGTTTCGTAGTTCTTCGTCCCCTTAATTCCATAGTGTCGAAGAGTTCCGGAGAAAACCTAAAAAACATGTAGAAAAGCATGATATATTCTCATTTCACTTCTATTATATTTATTTACTGGAGAAAATTAAAAATGCTGAAGGTATTTCAACCAGATTTAAAAGGATGAAATATTATGATTATGAACATATGAATTCAAAATGGTAATCATCGAAATGAATTTCAATTATCAGATTTATTTCAATGATATTAGATGTCACAGATGAATATATTCGGTATTCATTTCGATGATTACCAATCATCTATGTTTCAAAAATCTCGATGTGCTTTCATAAAGGCAATGATCTTTTTCTTATTATGAATGTACAATTTTCGATGAGACTGTCGTTTCCTTGAGAACATACCTATAGTCTTCAACGATTCCAAAGATTGTGGTGGTGTTGACTGTGCTTCACTCGATGCCATCATAATCCACAATAGCTAACATCTTCGCTAACTTACTCTTCTGCAACATACTGTCAGCTTTCCGCAACGAACGAAGATTATTTCCCAATTTCCATGTGTAGTCGTCATTGAGGCTCCCGCATCTGCAATCAAAGTCACGAAAGTTCTGTATACGTTTTCAGATTATCTTAACCAAATATTTAGCAACAGGAACTTTTACGAAGGTATTTTTCCGAAAGGCTGAAGACACTTGATAAGATGTAGAACCCAAGAACCAAGAACGCCATGCAGACGCAACGCCGAATATTTTTCCACCAAATTAGCATCACCCAAATTTTTCTTCATCATTTTTGTAAATGTCCCTTTTTTATCTTTCTTCGTCTTTGAAACGTTGATCGCGATCACCGACTCACGATCATCAACATCAGAAGGTAACAAATACACCAATTCGTTCTGAAGGAGCCGAAAATTGCCATCATTAAAGCGATCCTCAAAATTAGGTATGTGAAATAAAAATCTATTCTCGGTACGTCGTAGCATGATAATATTATGGCCCATATAATCTCCGGAGAATTATTTGTTCGAATGATCATTGATTAAATCAAATATTGAGAAGGTTTCATTGAGAAATTTTTCATTTTAATTGCCTAGAATAGTCGCGAATTATTCTTCACATGAATACGTGCCAAAAACTGGGATAAGAAACAAGATGTTTCGAGATTCACTCAAAGAGTTACAACTAACTCTAACGAGGTAAAACTCTTTTACAGAACTGTTATTTTCTTGTAGTCACGATGAAGGAGTTGCTGCAACATCTTGATGATACCACCCTTGTTCATATCCACACGAAGAGACAAAGTAATTAGTTCTAGACTTAATGCAATGACTGAAATGACGAGAGTCACCGGTAGGATGGAGGAGCATATATATTCTCGCTATTCAAATTATTTTAATTAATTCAATATGAAGGACGGACGTGTGTACCAGCGAAAATCTCTATGAACGCACGTGAATTCATTAATGGATTCCGGATCGTGGTAAGGAGATGAACACGCCGTCTGTTATCCAGAGACACTCACCGCCGTTCCTTTGAATGATGTATATGATGCGCCTTCGAGGCTGATGTCTTGCATTCGGTTCTTGAGGTTCTGGTTGTTCGTGTTCGTAGTTCAAAAGTTGGAGTACAATTCATGAATACGGAATTGAAGTTCTGTATTGTCTGTTGACTTGACGCCTCGTCGAAACTTGGCTTTACTTCGAAAGCGAAGAGCTAGTTGATATGATCCTTCACACCTATTTAATTCGAATCTTTTGGTTCATGAAAATTTCATTACCTATTCAAAATCATTAGGAATCTGATATTGAATGCATTAATCATACAGTGCAAGTGAAAAATTTCATTTTCTCACGACTACTGCAGAATATATTATCTCTTTTGACATCGAATTTGGCCATAGAATGTCAGTATTCCACCACTTGATATGGAATATTCATTCTAGAACACCTTAATCGATTAAATAACCAGGAATGACCGCCGTTGTTGGTCCTTGGTTTTTGCCCTTTAGATATAATCACGAATAAGCAACTAGAGCTTGAGTCATCCTAGTTTTTTAAGCATTTCGACTGAATTTCATTCCCACACACTGTCACAGAATATTCAATCCCTGACACTTTTGAAAACATACAGAATATAATCGATCTGTGATCCGACTGTGATATTGATTGTCATATTCATTGCGGTTTTCAAACCGTCATATTCATCTATGTATTGAAAAATTCAATATCTAGCTGAAGAAAATCGTCTAGAAGAATAAATATCTGAATATAAAAAGCAAAGTCAAAATATATAAAACAGCAATAAGACCTATTATAAAATATGCGCCAGAAACAAGACCAGACACAAATGGAACCCCAAATGATGAGAACAGTCGAAATGAGAACACTAAGGGCTGTTCGCACTGCCTTGGCTTGGAGTTAAAGTGTCACTTAAGAATACTAACAAACCTACCTGCAGAAACGGACCTAAAGTGACGCTTAGCAACTAAGCGAAAGCGGTGCAAACGGCCCTAAGAAGTATAAAAGGCAAATCTCTACACGACAGAATAAGAAGTGCAGACATCAGACAATGTGGAATACAGGACATAGGATCGTGGGTCAGACAGAAACGAAGATATTGGAAGAAACATATAGAAAGAATGGAGGACAGCAGACTCATCAAAAGAGCAAAAGCGAATAGTCCAGTAGGAAAACAACGGTCTACCCCGGTAGACCACCAAAACGATGGCGTGAATGCTGAACCTCAACGTCCAGAGAAGACTTGAATGCAATGAACAGGCAGTAGCCTACTACTACTACTAGCATGATTGATCATACTAGAAAGAAGAAGAATATCTAGCTTCAGTTCAGCTGTTGTGGAGAAAGTATAGTCTGTTACTCGATTAGAATGAAAATCCGATGCTCGTGTCCGTTTTTGTGGAAAAATTGTGCAAAAATATTCATTTTACACTGAGAATGTTATACTGAAGTCCCGATAACATATTAGGTATATTTATTCATTTGTCGATACAGCAGTTTATGGCCATTGCGGCCATCAAAAATGAATTACTGATCATCTCAAATCATTCATCGAATAATTTAGTTACCACCAATTAAGATGTTTCTCTGACTTGACTCGTGTTTTCAAACGTTCGGCAAAAGTCCAGAGTAACTTTTCACTTGTATTCTATTGAATAGGGTTGAACGCTTGATCTAAAAGCCTGCACAAAATGAAAATTTACAGTCTCATTTTTAAATGAAAATTTTCAGTCTCATTTTTAATTGAAATATGTTCATCCTGAAGAATCTCGAAGAATCTAGTTGAAATGAAATTATATTATTCAAATCACCCTTTAAGATAGACATCATTGCGTTCAATTCTATTGATCTGAGTTCAATACTAACGGATAATATCTTTGGAGAAGAGAGCTCATTTTTGAGTGCATGAGTCTTATATTTGATCTCCCAAATATCCGACACATTGGGACGCATAAATTAACACTAATTCTGCAATTTCAACTTCATCATCTCCGGACTATCATCAGTTATTTCATTAGTGTTCAATATCACAGAGGCTGTGGATTAAGCGCTTTGATAGATCATTATAGTTCTCAGAGATATATACACTGTATCACACAGTGTTAACATGCAATTTGTATAGGTCTGTTTTAATAGGTATAAAGACGCTATCATGGCATTATATAAAGAGAAAGGGAATTAATGAAATCGTGGTTATCAGAAGTTGAAATAATCAAAATCCCTGTGTTCCGGCATATTGGGACTCTATCATGGGGGTCTATTTCGTTTCCCGATTAAAAAAACATGTCACCTGCCTTTTGAGTAATCCTATTATTTTATTCCGCAGGTGGGTTTCACAAAATTTTGATTCGATCCAAAAACTCGCAGGCTTTATGAAACCCACTTTGAGACCTGCATATAATGTTTGCGAAAAAATGATGAAATAGCACTAAAGTTTCAAAAATTCACTTGGTTTTCAAACGGTCATGAAATGAGAACGGTCCGTTAAAATTAAAAGTCCAAAGAGGTCAAAAGTTTATTCAAACTGTTTGCAATGTAAGCTTGAAAAATCAGAGCCATAATTACTTTATTTATTCTTGAGATTCGTGAGTATTTTTCAAACAAATCTGTAAAGTGCACTTTCTCTTCTTATGGAACAAAGAAATTCCACTCATGAATACTTTCTTTCATATTCAGTTATCCTGTGATCCAAAGTTCATTCCGGAATTTTCAACCCAGATGTATTATTAATAAAAGGATCAAATAAAAAAACAGAAAATTCATAGGCTCACAAATCTTTTATGATGAGGCTTAAAAACTAAAATCATAATTTGTCACTGAGTGAAGGGGTTGGTTTCAGCGTTAATTCTTTTGTCTCTTAATAAATTAGCTGTGAGCCTATGAATTGAAAACGTTGTTCATTTCGATTATTTCAATTCTGAATTCATCTGTTTCATAACGTTTCACAGACGTATTGAGACATACGATAAAACGGGGAAGAGTGTAGATTGTTTTTTCAATTCTGGCCGGGATCTTCAGATAAAAAAACACCAATCAATAGGTTTATAGATGACTAGCTCCTTCGCCATTTTGTGTCTCAAGTCAAATTACCAAATTTTTTAACACACTCCAAGATAGTTGGTTCTCGAATTAGTTTGAACCTTTGGTCACGTATTGGAAACAATGATGATAATTTGAAACAGCTTTATAGTGTCCTCACCCGGATCAATTTATAGTTTAAATATACCGATTAAGTATCCATTGAATCCCGATAGCACATAATCTTTTTCATCCTTATGAAAAACATTAACTTTCATAAATAAATTCTCCTATAAACTGGCAAACATATTTAGACTTTTCATAAACATATCGTTTAAATCGATTGATTGTTTGGAGAAAAATTTGATAAATAACAAGGATATAGTAGCACCTGTCGATCGTAGTGGAGTCTACCGACTTTCTTGTAATTCTTGTCATGCGTTTTATATAGGGAGAACTTTCAGAAACTTCAAAACCCGCATAAAAGAACACCTAAGATGTCTCAATCCAAATTCAACATGCTTCTCATATTTTGCTAAACACCTTAGCGACACTGGTCATACATTCGACATGAACACTAATTTCACAACATTACATGTAGAGAAGAAGGGATCCTTGTTAGACAATCTGGAAAATATGGAAATACTCAAAGCTTATAAAAATAATGACAATGTTTTGAATGTTCAAATTGGTTATGACTACACACCTGTTTACCATTCATTGTTATGATTGATTCAAGACTTCTTGGGTGCCGGTTTGGTTGGTTAATTTTAATAGATTTCTTCGCTCTTCAATCGCAGATTACTATCCCGTTCTGCAGATAACAGCAGCACCCATCTGTTTGTGTTTCTAGATGTCGCCTTGTTTTTTGTTCTGTAATTAGTTTCTACACTTTTTTGAATTTGGTTGTAATTTGTAAAATGCCATTTTATTTCACTTAATTTGGGCGAGAAGGCCGTATATGACAATAACCGTTTTTAAATATTTTACCCTGTAACTTGTATGTAAGTGTTGTTTGTTTTTTGTTTTATTATATTAAATGACTTTAACACCAATGTACTTGAACAATTGTTTTGTAGCTTTAGACTTGAAAATGAGACTATTTTAGAAAAGTCTCGAAACTAGTCGTCACAAAATAAAGATTGTGGGAAGGAAGGACTAAATTTTTCTTTTTTTATGAGTGTTTTAGTTATTTTAGTGGTGATAAGTTTTGAATGGTAACTATTCTATTATCATCATCCGCCTCCTGTATTTTTCTGAACGAAATGGTTAATGATTCCTAGATATGAAACTTCCATACAATAAAACAGAATATCATCAATACGAGATCGACAGAATTCCACATCTACGACGTTAGAATCAATTGATACCAGGAATTTAGCTTCTTATAAGAACTGATCCCCCTTCACAACGGGACAGCTTCGTCGATTTCATTTGGAGGGTAATTAAATTGATCGCGAAGTGGCATGAGGAAGATTCTTCCACGTGAATGAGATTCTGTGTCAGATTTCACCGCCGTTCAATAGATCGAAAATGTTAAAAAGTCCGTTATCGAATTCTTTCCCGGGTTCTCTTTCATTGCATTGCTATTCCACTAACTCCAGAGAATAGGTGCCAAACAATGCCAATATATTCGTATCATGATTCCTGCAGAATCTTAACCCTTAAGTGGTATGGTGCTTTACATTTACGTTCAGGGTATAGTAGGGTAAATTTTGACCCTATGCACTTTTTCTATTAAGTTCAAAAAAATTTAGTTTTTTCTTCATCAAGAATTTCTCTTTGATGATTAAACTAAACAGTGAAAATGAATTTATTGTAATTCGAACATATTGAATGACTGAATAATAAATTTTTCAGAAACTGCGGAAAATACTAATTTATATCTTTGGGAAAAAACAACTACGAAAATTATGAATTTTAGCTCGAATAACGATCACAATGTTGGAACAGTGTTTTAACCAAACATTGATTGTTGCAAACAATTCTTTTACAATCAGCTCATGAATTGAAATATTTATTATCGTTTTTTGGACATAAAAACACCAAACTTCTTTTTGCAGTATAACAAAATCTTCGGCAGATTCCACTAATTTTCTGACGTTAGTGGTATGGCAGGGTCAAAATTGACCCCAAGCCCGCTGCCACGGTTTTATGAGAGACGCTAACAAAAAAATTTGTAGCGTATATGAGTCACATCAATATACTAGAAGAATAGCTGAAGATGGAAGAAACCAGAATAACTGCGTATCTAGCTATGATGTAAAATGATTCGAGTAGGGTCAATTTTGACCCTGCCATACCAGTTAAAGGTTAAATTCTTCCGCTATTAAATCCAAATACCTTGCGCACTAAACATCATGGCAAATTTTTCTTAAACCATTCATACATAGCAATTTGTTTTTAAAAGATTAAGATGAGCAACTGCTTTGGTTCTCATTGAACAAATTTCAGTTTGGCTGTAAGTTGCTGTTTATTCGTTATATAATTTTGTCGCCGAAAAGGAAAAATTTTCTCCTACGCTGTATGAAAACTGTTGCTATGTCAACGATGAACTATTTTTTCGTACGTCGTTATTAGATTTGACAATGCATGACAACCGTTACTCGGCAAATTTTTTATTAATCTTTCAAATCTATTATAAATGTAATCTAGATGTGGATCTCGAGATGTTTTTTCATTTCAAAGCATTTTTAAGAAAGCATATTTCATTCGATGCATAAGTGACGTTTCATGGCTGATATTTGTCCTCCTTATTAAATGGGCAAAAAAAAAAATGTTTTCAAGTTGAAGGCCAACATTGAAATTTGGGCGATTTCAACTTTGAACACAATCTCCGTTTCTATTTGTGCTAGGTCGTTGAAACGAAAACAGTATACTGACACTTTTTTCATAGCAATCCAGTTGCATAAGAGGAAAAAACAACAAGGGATCCTCTTGGGTGAAACATAGTACACTGTATAATTGCTGTATAATGTTTTCATTTCACCATCCTAGCACAAACATAAACGAAGATAATGACCAAAGTTGAAATCGCCCAAAATTCAATATTGGCCTGTAACCCGAAAACAAAAGAAGATAGACGAATGCAGTGGATGGCATTATCGTTTCTCTGAAAAAGACGACCATAATCATTCATTTTGATCTATCTCTTTCAGTTGAAAATTTGTCGTCCAAGTATTACCAATTTTTACCTACCGCCTCCCCGTACATGTTGGATGGGAACATTGAGAATTAACTGTGATATTCAAAATATCTAGTATCACGTGTACTACTGGCTCATCCTCATTTGACAGAAGTTTTCGTTGTCGACCGCTGTTGATTTTTCAGATAAATTGCAATAATCATGTGGATTTGAATTTCCAGTGTATTTGAAAGATTGTAATCATTTGGTCAAGGTATTCTTAGTTCCATAAAATTTAGCAGGACTTTCCCGAAATATTCATGGCGTACGTTCAGGAAAATGCACAATCACTATGAACTTTCTAATACCACCCGTTGGAGTTTTTTCCATCACAGTCCTTTCGTGTACTCATCGATTGACGTAACTCACAGCGACGTCCGAAAAGACGCCATTAATCCTCCATTGCAACCAGAATGCAAGCTTGGCGTTTAGGACATATAATTATGGGAATCCGGAAAACTCTCGAGACATATAAAAGTCTGGCATAACGACTTTTTCCGGGAGATGCACGATATCTAAGACTGCCTTTGTCTCGAGAGGAAACGCCGCACGTTTGACCCAAAAATCCATGCGGAACCCATTATGATTGTTTTCGACGAAAAAAGACGTAAGCATTGCTTCCTCTGAATGATTTAATGGACAGTGGGGTTGCATTCTCACGAAAAGTTTTTAGTATCTGATAAAATATTCCCTTTTCTATTTTTCGATTATGTGACAACTTAGAAATATTTAGAACTCGACTTCATGCACTTCATTTATTATGATTAGAGAATTTTTTTAAACCCTTTGAGATTATGCTTACCTAAAGTCCGCTTGTATACCATCTCCACGTGACAGCTTCGATACAGTGACGATATTGAAAAAATATCAGAAGAGTGAGGAGATCCCGTCGTCGTATTGTTGGTTTAGGAACTTCTGGAATTTATAAAAAAGCCTGAACTTTCGTGACTTTATGTAAAAGATATATCAACTAATTTTATGTTATCTTCCTGAACAAACTTCGCCCAATTGAACCCTCATAGGTATAACTGTTGAAACCTCACCTTTCCACTCCCACCCTATTCTGTCAGCTGAGCCTGATCTAACTTGGACAATTTCAACTTTATCTCACTCATTAGAAGCAAACTTGTCCTGACCAAACAATCTCTGATCGGACCGGATCACATCTAATCTAGCCCAATCTAATCTACCCCTAAACTGATCTAACTCAACACAACCCAATTTTTAATTTTTCTTGAGATAGGGAAAAAGCTTATTGCCGACCGTTAAGACCGGCTCTTGATGTCAGCGAGTGTTAGACTCGAACTCAAGATCCTCCTCAGCTGCTTTTCTGGAGTCCCAAGGACATCTGGGCAACCTCTTTCGGTCCCGTCTTGCCCACTCCTTTTCGAGAAAAACTGGGATGTGGCTTCGGAGCTTGCTTGTCGCTGGTAGGAGTCATCCAGTGTACACTGTGTCCCAAATTGGGCCAGACTGCACTGTATCTC
The DNA here is from genome assembly GCA_038502775.1 of Hippodamia convergens. Lineage (NCBI taxonomy): Eukaryota > Metazoa > Arthropoda > Insecta > Coleoptera > Coccinellidae > Hippodamia > Hippodamia convergens. The sequence goes on along the minus strand of CM076610.1, from coordinate 15,732,441 downwards.
AGCTATTATTGAAGATAGAGACAAGCGATTTTCTCGATTGTTGTCACTTTTTCGTAAACTTTTAAATCCACAAACAGAAATATTCCAACTTTTGTTTCTGAATTACAGGGCGAAAACGAAAATGTTCACTTTTTTGAGATGTAACTATTTCTCAGGCACTGCATAAGATAAAAAAAAATAAAAACTGCTTTTAATATATATTGTTACGTGAACGTCAGTGGTGTAGTTAATTTTTTTTTCAGAGCACTGATTTTGAGATTGAGCATAAACTAAAGGGGCATTCACAACCAACTCGCGTGCCGAAGTACACAAGCTAAGCAGATGGCGGGCCCTACTACCATTCGAAATAAAATTTGAGGCAAAAATTCTTGCAAGTTTTCACTTCAGCACGAAATAGTGCAGGCTTTAGTTCATGCGCAGTGCTTAAATCACGTGTTTCACAGTTTAACCAACATTCGAGTTTTATTTTGAACTAACTATAGTGGCTATCTCTTTTTTTTCAATCATAGATGATTAATAGAAATAATAAATTTATTTGTTCGTTTTTAGTTTCATCAATAGTGAGGCTAACCTATAAGATAAATATGACAGCTAAACGCACGCGTGGAACACACTGTTTATTTTAACGTCAAATGCTTGCATTTATTTTTCTGAAAATACATTAATGTATCACAACCTAACATTTATAAAAATTTTAAAAATGAGAAATACCAATATTATTATTTTAAACATAGATTCTATTTTGAATTCAAAAATGTTCTCGGTGTGGCCTCCGTAAAGGCAGAGAATTTTTCTTTTTCTTACCAATATTTATGTTGTTTTTTTTAAGTGAGACATCAATTCTTCCACACATGTATAAAATTTAACATTCATAAAAAATTTCAATACCAGTTTTGAAATTTCTTTCATTTTCAACATTTTTCAAGCTTATGTTGCCGAGTGATATTTCGGGTTTAGGTTTAATTAGGATTAAATAAATAGGTTGAACTGACATAGTTTTAATTTCCATTTCTCGGTTCGAGGAGTGTATCTATACCTTTAACAGCGCCTGACATGTGTCGCCAATTCACTTCAAGAAGGAACCCACTTCTCATTCAATTGATATCCGGCGTTCGTTAGGACATTGATAATTGGTAACAACCATAAGTAGCGAAACTGAAATAGTTTCATTGCTTGCATTCACCGAACGTAACAGTTGTGGAACTGTTGCGGAATCGTCCGGTGGCACATACGCTACAAACTCAACACGTTCCGGAGAAGCGGGCATTTTGGGAGCGCTTTGTGTTTATGCTAGTAGCGGTAGCGGAGCGGTGGCAACATTCTTCGTTCGGTGAATGCAGGCATTGTGACCAAGCAGTGGTGCTTGCTGTTAGGTAAGATATATTCTTGAAATATAGTCATTATTGTGTTTAATTTGTTATATTTTGTTACTTTTAGAACTGATTTTTTCCTCGACAAGGCACATCTCTGTCAGAATAAACAATCTTCTACCAACCTATTCAGTATGACTTTTATTTTAAATAATCCTGTTCCTGTTCAAGGTTCAAGTCACATGACGTTTTGAAAAAAAATTAATTAAATGCATGTGTGAAAGAATTCATGGCCTATTATTAAAAAACAAACAAATGTGGATTCTTCTAATTTTTCAAGCTGAAATTCATTAATGGTCAGGTTGTGATACATCAATGTATTCAGAAAAATAAATGCAAAAATTTTGCATAACACAAAACTCAACTGTAATGAACCCTTACGTTTCAAATATAAAGTATTGTTTTCTTTTTTCAATCAGAGAAAATATTTTGAGAATCGGTCCAGTAGTCTCCGAGTTCATATGAAACCTTCACCGGTTCGGAAAGAACCGATTTGAATTTTTCATGGAAACCTCGCCGAACTCGAATAATTCATTCGGAATTCCTCTCCGAATTTTTGAAAAGTTTTTGAATTTCACGTCCACCATGGAACAAACAATACCATTCTGCGGAGCCTATCTCCAGTGGGTGAAAAAAATTCGCAATTTGTCATCTTTATTTTCGGAAAGAAAGAACGCAAAGAAATACAATTTTTCCTCTTCAAACGGAGTTGGGTTTCGCATCCGGGTCCATTCGTTAGTGCCTATCTCTCTCGTCATTCATCTTCCCACTCAAACATTCCCTTCTAATAATTCAAGATAATTTCATTGCCTCGCATCTATTGCCAGCCGTTAATTTTGATTAGTCTTGATGTTGACACTTGTCTATGTATATGTCTAACTCTTGTGAATTCTTCAAATCAAGTTCACAATTACGCAACTAGCGGAAACCATTCTAAACTAGTACCTGAAACAATTACTTATAACAACAAATTATGGACAATTAAATAAAACTCTGTGGGGTCATTTCAAATTCGATTAATCCTATAAAACCAATCATCAATTTTCACCTGATATATTGTATGTTGTGATACAAACATGAACTGTGAAAATTTTGACTTGTGGCTTATTCGCGACTACATATCCAATGACCCAGAGTTCTTCGATCAGAAAGGGGCTGATTTCATTTTCGGAATCTTATATTTCAGCTGCGCCTCATTTTTTTGTCTTGATGAGTATCTTGTTGAAAATAGGCCATCAACACTCTTATAACCACAACATCCAACCAACAAATTGGAGAGGTCCTCTACAAACTTATTTCGAGAAGTTTCAACTGAACTTTCGAATTCTGGCCGCTACGTGCTAGAATAAATAATGTTGTTATGTTCGACTTAACAGCTGAGGGCGAGTCATTTATCAGGAGCTTCGCATTCCTCCTCAATCTTGTTGTAGTTAGTTGGCTCTGAGACTTGAAAAACTCATAGACCATGGAACTTTAGTTGTTGAGTAGAGTGAGATGGGAAACTTAAATGTGACAAGTTCGTTTTGTCGCAATACATCAAGACATAGAGGTGCTGCAGTTCTTTTGAGGAAAGAAATATAACACAGGGAATTGCAAAACATAACAAAGTATTCTGTAGAGGAAGAAATTGAGATAGCGGATATCGGACTTCTAGTTTTAGGTTTTGTTATAATTGCTTTGTATAGTACTTCTGCGGGAGACTATCCAACATTTCTGTCAGCTCTTGAATGCTTACTGTAGGTATAAGTGAATATTGGTAGCTAGGGATTTTAATACAGGTTTCATCAGGACTTTAACAGATAAAACTAAATTGATTGAAAATTTTGTAATGAAAACGCTGACGTGCAGAATGATAATTTCCACGGCTCTTCTGCGGGGACATTCAATAAATCTTTTCCTAGAAGAAGTATGAAATTTGAAAAAGTAGGAAATACCAAAATCATAAAAACGTACTATTGCGGAAGTTCGCGAAAGCAGTTCTGCACTTTGAAATTTTTTTTTCGAAGCCAGTCCTGAACATCGTCAGCTTTGTACGCTACCTATTTATGGAAAAGCCCTATGAGTTAAGCCACTCACCAATAGATAGCGCGATTTAAAAATTTTCGTTGTCTGAAATACAACAGCGCTTTTATAAACCAAGGAACGAACTCCATTTGAAGTTGACTGGAATATATCTCTCGTTATTTTAATAGTCAATGAAGGTATGCATTTAGTCGAAGTCACATTTGAACGATCAATTTCATTTCGAATGCTTTATAATTTACGAGATGTTTTAAAGAAAGGCGATCCCGTTTCTAGCACAGATAGAAAACTGATAAATAATTGGTCTTTCATAGACAGCGCCAGTTACACGGTTCATAAAAAGTAGTATTGAAAATGACTTTTTAATATTAGATTGATTAAGCAAAATGTGAGCTGAACTCAAACATCATTCAATTTTACAGCTAACAGGTATTCTTGATAAAACTCGATACTGTGTGTCTTTTTCTAAATATTTTGATTTGAAAATTATGAAGTAACCGATGCTGATGTAAAGTTATGGTAAACCTATCAATTAAACAAAAATCACAAGATGTTAATTCAAAAAAGGCTGATACAATAAAAAAGAATTCAATTGGAGTAGTAGTTCAAAGTGCCCTCCGTTTTCACCAATAGATAAGTCTATCCTTTTTTCTAAAGAATCCATTAACCTTTAAAACGAGTTGGAGACAGCTATGAGTTCATTAAGGTGGCGTTGAATTCTATCTCACAATTCTTGGGGTGAATTCACCTCTGTAGCATAAACTTTTTGTTTCAATCCGGTGTAATCCAAGGGATTAAAATCGCATTAACCGAGGAGACCAATAAATCGGAGCTTTTGCACGTCTACCAATCCATCGACCTTCTATCAAAATGCGGTGGAGTTCAATCCAGCTTACTAATTAATAATAATAATAATTCATAACTTCATCAGTATTTCACACCAGCATCGATTATTATTGCATAATTTCCAAATAAAACTGTTCCGAAAACGGTACACCAGTATCGAGTTTCATCAAGAGTACATTATTGGTGTAAAATTGAATTATGCTTAAGTTCACTTGAAATTTTGCTCAACAAATCTAATATTAAAAAAGTTATGTTCAATACTACTTGATATGAACCATGTAACTAGCGCCTTCTGTGGGAGTTACACATAAGATCAAATTCATTTGATGTATTAAGCTTCCAAAATATATTCGTATAAGATTTCATTACAATGTTACCAGTAGTTTCAGCAAAATCTTAACAAATTTGTTTAATTTTTTTTCTTCAACGCCATTGAATACAGATTGCGTCACGAAAATTTTTTACTTACTACAATTATTTTTCAGTCTATCCTAGAGACGGTATCATCTTTTTATGAAACACCTTGTATATATAACTCAGAAGTCAGAAAATTCAGAAGTCGTCTGAAGTCATTGTCCCCGCATCGCAGTCTATCCATGTTTTAATTAAAAAACTTCCAAAGAAGAGAATTCAGGTGTAACTCGGCTTTCCACGAGCGTAGATGAATGGGTGGCACTTTCAGCGCAGACGAAAATTTTAAATACACCGAAAACATTATTCCCATCCTCCTCACTCGGAGAGCCCTCTGGAACTTCGCGTATAGTTCAAAACGATCTTCTGAAGGTGGAGCGTTAATTCATAAATTTCTCCATTATTGTCCTGCAAGCACCGTGAAGAAATTGCTCCAAACTTTGCGCTTAAATATACGGGTCAGGTGATCTTCACGCGGAACCGCGACCTAATCCACTCTTGCTATGAAATTGAAAGTTCTAACGTTCTTTAAATTGCATACAAATTTGATTCAGGCTTTTCGCAGCCTTTGTTGGACGCTGTTGAAGTTGGTTGGGAGATGTCACTCGGAAAGCATGTGCTGTAAAGTTCAAACACGAGTTTTCTGCAACGGCTTTCTTCTTCGACGTTATACGAGTCTTCTGTCTGGGACTGACATCAATGGAGATTTAATGTGGATGCGGCATTGTTGTGAGGCGGTCTTGTTTATGGTAAAAGCAGAGATGCCACCCTCGAGCAATTTCTTCACCTATTCTGTACTGCACCACTTGTTACAAGGATTATGAATATTAGTTTGGGACTTGCGAGCTTCGTCGAAACAATTTGGAGCGGTTTGGAGGAGTTAGAATATATTGTATCATATTGTTCATAGAAGGACTAGTGTTCAACAGGCACCTAAGGATGCTCAAGAGTGCAGTTTGCCTGAAATGGATCTGAACAGACTCATTGCGATATGAAGACCCCGTCTTTAGAAATGAAGAAAACTGAAAAATAATTGGGGTTTGCTGAGTACGAAATTTTCGAGGCGCCATCATAATTCAAGATAAAGGGCGTTAAAGAAAAAAAATTATAAACATTATTCACGATTTTCTCGAATTGCATAAGTTTTTCAAAGTCAGATTCATTGAGGAAGATTTAAAGTGATTTTGAACATCGATCAATTGCACACCTAAAATAAGAGGTACTCTTGGTGAAAATCGATACTTTGTACCGTTTTCAGAATATTTTATTTGAAAAGTATGAGTTAATATCTAATAGTATTTTAAAGTAATGATAAAGTTATTCATTATTATTATCAGGTGGTGTCTTCACACAAATCATGTTTGTGGTAAGTTTAACGTGCTTAGTTGCTTAGTATGCCTTATCAATTTATTATTATTATCAGAAGGTATTATTTATCAGTATGTTTTTTTCGTCGTGTGAATGAGATCTCATCGATGAAGCTAAAAACATCATACAAAATTTCTATACAGAGCAAACTGTACTTATTTTCCAGTTTTCAACCTATCCCAGAAACAGCATCACCTCTTTTGAAACACTCGGTATATGATATCAGTAAGAGAATCTCGCAGTTTTCACTTTCAAACTTTCTCACAATTCATGCCTGGTAAACAAGCGTCTATTCTTGTATAATTATAACATTAAATTTTCACACAAAGCATGCTTTGAACTATTTCATTTCTGAGATGAAAGGAATAAATCATTGACTTATTTCTTTTCGCGGCATCCCAATTAATATGTGTTCTTGAAAATATTTCTCGAATTATTAATCGAATAATTCTAAAATCCCTCCGCCGCTCCCGAAAGGCATTTCTATAGCGCAAAAGGCAAGAAATTGCTCATGCCTGTTTCTCTCGTTTTTCATTTCAAACGGATTTCCAATGGAAATATTCCCGGAAGAATCAAACTCATACGTTTGAAGTACATAACAAAATGCGAATGATCAGAGCGTTATTGTTGTAATGGAATTCAACTCCCTGTGTTTTTGACAAGCTGTCGCGTCCTGTATGTAAATTTTTCATCCGGTTTTCTCGTAGTCAAAAGTGCACATCTTTTTTCTTTCTTTCCATAGCGAATGTTACGTTTTAGTTCTTCTCATTCATAGGATCCAAGAAAGCGGACAGTTCTCTCAGCGATTGCTTTGAGGATTTCTCATGGCGGCTTCACCCTACTCATAGGAAAAACGCATAAATTTCTGCAAAGAAAATTACGGGCAGATCACTTGATTGCTTGATGGAGGAGTGTATGTCCATAACTGGTGCTCTAGTACCTTCGAATTGGTTCAAGTTTTTAACATTTATGTTGACAAACTGGTCTATCAAAAACATTTTCTGGAGTCAATGCGGTTTTTCAACGATTAGTTTGAAAATAAGGAAGATTCAGCACCAACAGAACGTTTTACTAAGATATCTGTGACCAATTTCCTCCTTTTTGTTTTCTTCATATAGCTACCCATTAATATGTGAACATTATCCAAAGAACAAATGATTTTGGGCCTGCCCCTGCAAATCTTCTGACCTGCTCCCCCAATATTTGCGAGGCCCATCCTATTTCAACAGAAGGAAAGGTGGATGAATATTTCCACCTTTTCCTCTTTCTGGATGGTCAGAATAAACACAGAGACTGCAATAATTGCTACAGAATTTCCATTAGGCGACTCAAGGAGCGTCCTTCATGATTGATCCCTCGCTAAGGAGGAAACTCCATTTCCTCACACATTTACATCCATTAAAATATCGTTAAATCTACCCGAAAGTCAGATCAGTAACCGGCCGGGTCTCTCACGTAATAAGGGACAGATACCCCGGTCCGGATCTGTTTTTGAAACAATTTTCTCAGAAAACATTCAACGTTACTAGAGAGCTCACTTTCGTCGCAGATCTTGGCTCGAATTGAAACGGAGGTGCAGGTGCTGACAAGAAAATTAGATTGCGGATCGAGCGAGGTACCTCAAACTAGGTAGGTTGTTTTTCGCAATCCTAGCCATTCTGAGATCCGCCACATGTGTTTTTATGATGGTTAATGTAATTTCACTTTATTTTGGTGCGTGCATTCTTATACATCGTATTTTTTGTACTCACCATTTTTCACAATTTTCATCAACATCCAGGTACACCTGCAGGAGATGATCATAATCTGGGGAATTTTGGAATTGTCTGGCCTCCAGTGACAACGATTTCTGCCCACTACAGTGGGCAGAGGCACCTCGTGAACTATAGCAGCTAGAAGAAAAAGAATGACACATATTTTTTTCTGACTAATTCAAATCTGGAAACAAAACTGACCGAGTATTTCTAGATGTTGAGTTATGTACGCAAATTGAGATTTTGCCATTTCCAATAATGCAAAATTCCTGTCATTCACTTCAACAGGCAGTAACTCGAATATGAATTATCGAATTTTTTGATCCAACCATTTTCAAAACGTGACAGCGATTTCTGATTGTTTCAAGGTAATCTATAGTTGAAAATTCATTAATCTTGCAGCAAATTTTTACTGATTTAATGAAAATACCCAGTGCTCTGTGATCGGATTCACCGATTGCCGAATATTTTTCGGCAGTTAATTGGTGATCCATTATTCTTGAAAATTCTCAAAATTTTAATGTGATAATGCTTTCCAACGTTCAGTTCATAATTTGAGAAATGGTGGTTATTTTTGAAGCCACATTCAGACAAATATGATAAATAAAATGAAAACGAGGATGCTCCAAATATATCTTGAGCTGTGACAATCAATTCGAATATTTTATCTAGAAAACTGAAAAAGAAAGTACTTTAAACGGCGAAATGCTTTCAACAAATTGATAAATATCGCATTCTTGTATTATTGAAAAAAAATACTGATTGTTTTCTGTTTCAACTGCGAGAGAAAACTAAAAAAACACTTTTAGAAAAATGCGATGATCTCCCATCGAATATTTCAATAAATATCGCCTTCATACATATCGTAAAATTGCGAGGTGGAGGTTCTGAAAAAAGGATTCAATTCTGCAATTGGTATTGGAATAAATTTCACAAGTCGAACAATACCGTCTACATATTCGGACCTATTTTGTTAATCTTTCTGTTATAGTTATATTGCTAACTTCCTAATTTATAACAAATACGTTATTCTGTTCCGAGCGTTATTGCAATGGTTGTTATGAATTTTGTTACAGCAATTTTGCAATGAGGGATTTTTTGATTGTGACCTATTAGCGTTACATCCAGAACAGATGATTGCTAACTACAGGAAGCTAACGCTAACGTGTCATCGTGAGCACCTCTTGCACTTTATTTATATTCTATTGAAAGTTTGTAGGATATTATGACGAGGAGACTGTACCCCCACAGTCTCTCACAGTACATTCACGAAGTACCAGTAGCTTGAAACGAGTTGTCTCGAGCAAATATCAACCATTTTTTTTCGATCACACAAAATTCGATTTTGCTGCACAAGACTACTTTTAATTAACCATACGCAACGTCAGTACCTTGGAATCGAATCAAATACGTGTGAAAGACAGAAAGCTCGTACACAAACACGACCGTCATCGCTTTATTGTCCGATAAGCAGGAAAATGGATGAATTCAACTCCGAACTTGTTCGGATTTTCGTCAGAGTCCCGAAGATCGGTTCAGCGAAACATTGCCGGAAAATATGCGAGAAATCCCAAGACATTCGGAGTCGATGATTCATCATCCGCGATAACGTTACTCGTCCAGATATATTTGTTCACCATCGTCAGGCAAAATCGGATTGGTGTATGAATATTTTCAACTACCGGGTGGACATGAAACTAATATGACTGAAAATGAATACAATGTTAATGAAATGAATATCTTACTGTTCGGCGAGAAATGATATTCATTTATTCCAAGAAAAAAATTAACGAACAGTACGTTTCATTATTCAAGATTCACGAGATCTGTTGATACGACTTTTTTCAATGAACGAATGCTCCTCTTATTCAGGACATATTCATCTCCTTTTCACCCAATCAATGAGAATCCCTCGAAAAGAAATCTGGCGTCTGTACTGGAAACTGGAATATTGAAACCAATTCATCAACTGAAAGCTGCCCGAAATTTCCGTCGAAACGATAGATTGTAATCAATCGACATCAATGGATATGAATGTCTAGAGGAACGAATAACTCCATTCATTTCGATTCGGAATAATTCTTTTTCCTTCTATATTCTGTATTTCCCAAGAAAAAGCCGTGAAGATCGAAATTCGAAACTAATGCCGATAGATTTGTTTCTGTGGCTTTCGAAGTCAACCTGATAGTAGATCTTTTCATTGTTTTTGCGACCCAATGTTCTCCCTCACTTTCTTTCAGAGTTTATTTAGGGGTTTGTTTGGTATTCCGTCTGATTTCCAATATAGATCCTCTGATTTATAGTCTTAGGGGTATTATCTGTGACTCTTTCTCATGTCGTACTTTTGTTTTGCATAGAGTTCTGGAATTTTATATCCTTTCCCAATAACAAAGATCGAAGTGAGATTTTGTTGTTTGTAAAAAAGTTGTTACTTGAGGAATAAATTTATGCAACATCTTATCAGCATGGAACGAATTAGAAACATTTCTTCAAATCATTATGTATCTCAGAAAATATTAACTCTTTACTGCGGTGAAAAGTGTAAATACGGAGTAAATGAAAGCCATGATGAATAATCATTTCATTTTGCGTTTTCGTGTCTCTCGATAAATTTTTTGCATATTGCGGACAATTTTTTCACAATTTAGTTGTAGTTTCGAGTTAACAGATAAATATGTCTCAACCTATAACATGCAAAGTACTGGATGAATCGTAACAGAAGATAATCCTAATTTTGTAAAGTGCTTCCCACATTCATAACGAACAGGGAAATAATTCATAATGTCCAATATACTCTGTTTGCCGGAACTTCGCTTGACAACGATCGTGCTCTCATCAATATAGGGGCATGAGACTAAGTGGATATTTTCCATTCCGACACCGCTATTTATGTGCTAAAATTACCATTTGAATAAATTACGTACGACCATTCAATTCGCACAAGAACCTTCGTCAAACTCACCGTGACATGAATTGCACCAGCCAGATTTTGCTGGGTTTTGAAGGGAAATATATGGAAACGTTGTTTTCGACGATCTGATACTGTTCCAGACCAGGGAAATTTTGGAGTAGGTAGCTTAACATGGACAGTAGCTACTTGGTGTATGTGGTTATTATCAGTGATGACAATATTCACGTAAACAATCCGAATTCTATTATAACGTGGAGGGAAAATCTGTATTATAGTCACTACCAGCGCGTTTACACATAAGTATTGTTTATACATCTGCTATCGAATGAAATATATGGAAACTGGAAACGTTGTTTCCGAGGATCTAATATTGTTCCAGACCAGGGACAGTTTGGAGTATGCTTAACATCGACAGTAGTTACTTGGTGTCTGTGTCTCGGTCTGTTTTTATTATCAGTAATGACAATATTCACCTGAACAATCTGAATTAAAAAATAATAACGTGGAGAAAAAATCTGTATTATAGTCACCACCAGCGCGCGTTCACACATAAGTATTGTTTATACATCTGTTTTCCATTGGAATATATTATGGACGCTCTCTGCATTTTTCTGAGATTGTTCAGAGTTTTTTTTTCCAGTTTCTGAAACAAATTATCAATTAGAAATTATTTTTAATTAATAGAAGAAAAGCTGCTGCGTAAAAATTATGCACTAATTTGTCAAAGGTCAATTCGTTGAAAAATACAAGAAATAACACTTCGAACTAACAAAATTTGATGTGTTTCCAAGTCTATATCAGACTCCCCCGTCAGTAAATTCTTAATTTCATGAAAATCTTGCGATTCGTAAAATTTTTTGATTTATCAATTGACTTTCTTCAACAAACAAACAAGGTTGTTTCCACATCAACTATTACTTCGTTTCATTGAAATCACAACAGTCAGCCGATTTTTTCGAGAAATATGAATCAATATTCACCCAAAGCCTTCTAGACTACTCGCGATGTTAATCAGATTAAAGAAATTTCACATAATACTCTCAGGGAATGATTTCAAACAGACCCATTAGACGGATTTTTATAAGAACTCACATCAGCAATCATAAATATTTGCACCACAAACAGTTCAAACCTTCAGCAAATAGATCCGATAGGAACTCTACAATGCTGCGATTTTTTTTTTAGAAATTCATTGTTTTGATTGAATTACATTTGTAAAGAACATATAGACAAATACATAATCAACCCTATAAAATCGTGAACAACGTTCCATATATTCTCCTTGAACATTATTCACCAAGTGGAAACACTTATAATACTGGACCATTGAAAATCATTCTAAGATAAAAGTTTCATAATTCGACCTAATTTCATCTTGAAAATCAGTTTGTTGACGCTAAATTTAGGGATATTTAACAAATAACTAGAAACCATGCACTACTAGAAGTCACAAATCATCATTACGGACCAACTCAACTGCGTAGATTTTCCTTGTGATGTATTACAGTTGGAGACAATAATGGAACACGCTTTGGTGAAGGATTATGTTCGTATGCAAATTTGCTATTAGTTCACTCAGTCATGGAAAGACATTAATTGTTTTAGAAATCCTGTATGTACGCGGTTGGAACATTTCACTGTGACGAAATGAACTTATATGTTGTATCAACTATCAATTTCGACAGAATGAGTTCAGGTTAGGTTCAGCCTATTTTTATCCATCTGGTGGGATTAGATCTTCAATTTGCTATGCTAATCAACTGAAATTATGATCTACTGAAGAAAATGGACTTCATTTCTAATCCTTGGGCCCTTAATAATCCGGAGCATTGTATTGTTCATCAAATATTCTGAATGCTATCAGGATGTGAGATCAACATCAACATCTCAGTCTAGAAAATATGTTATGCTACAAATCATTATAGTCTATCAGAAAAAGTTAATATAATTATTCGGAACCGGATTTTCGCTCTATCCCTATGTTTTTTGGATGATCCAGATATTTCGACATATTCAATCTTAAATATCGATTGTTCTTATCAAAATACAATCATAATTGATTTATATTATGTGATTGCAAATAAGAAATTTTATGTGACATGAAGGTCCCATGCAAACAATTTCTCAGCTCCTTTAATCTGATTCCTGCGCTGATAGTAACGGAAAGTAAAAAGTCATATTTTCAAAATCATATAAGTAATGCGAATCCTTCTCTGTTGCGATGGAAGAAAAGTAAAAACTTTTTTTCCGCGCATCGACAACAAATTATAATACGACAATAAAAAAGACGACCTCACATATATTGGAATTTGAGAAAATATCAGGATAGAAGTTGAGATCAAAACCAGTTGAATCACACAGAGAAAAACTTTCCCTGGAAAATAAGGCTTTGAAATCGTCAAAGTTAAAAAAGAAAGTAAGCAATTCTTCTCTCCTCCCGAAATAAAGTTAGATTTAGCCCATGAATACAAGAAATTCTCATGAAAACTCTTGAGTATGTTTTTCATTCTGAAAAATGAGGTGCATCCATGTATTATGCCGAAAACGTCCGTGATTGTTCGATATTTGTTGTCTTTGTCATTGTCAGGAAAATGTTTCTACGAGAGCAAAAATTAATGTTGCACGGATCATTTGAGGAAACTCTGGTGAATTCACCAATTTCTACCCACCCTTTTTTTGCATTAATCCATCTAGCATACATGACATCGACAATGGCTAGAACAATTCGTGTCATTTTATCAAAATTTTTGAGGGCGGGTCTCAAGAATGAAAATTTTGGAAAAATACACTAAAAACGTGAAGAATTTTCTTATACTCATTCAAACTATTATAAACCACAAAATTCGATATGTTGATTTTGTTAGTTTGTGTTTGAATTTCGATGTTTTGTACAAAAACACAGTATCCAGGCATAGAAAATGAAGGTAGAGAACAAATAATAATATCATTGATATGAGTTCGTTTATTTACTTTTTTCTAATGAACTGTTACATGAACAGTCATACAATAACATACATGAATAAACTGAAAAAGACTGAAGCATGATTACAATAATTTTCGCCTCTGTCCATTTTTCATGCTGATGATCATTATCAGGTGAATTCTCATCATCGTTAGAGTTGTCAAAGTTAGATCGATTGTCATGATCAGCTGAATTGCTAATTCGAAAATTCCTGAAAAAATCAAACGATAAAAGCATGTCGAAAAATCAAATAGAATAAATGAAAATGGAAAGAAAGTAACTAAATCAGTTGCTTGAACTTTATTTAACTACTCATAAAAAACTTGAGTCTAACTCTATTCTTGAAAGAATAGTGCGACTCATTAATTCTTGGAAATGAGCTCATTTGTTGAGATAATAAATATTTTGTCTTGAAGAAGGGATCAACGGTTCCGAAACGTCGACGAAGTTATAAGGGCTTTATAAATTATTTCTTTTTATTATATATCATGGACAAGAACACAGCTGTAGTATTCAGTTATACAAATTTTCTGCATGACCGCTAAAAGTTTCACATAATTTCGTAAAATGGCTCTTACAATTCATCGATTAATATTCATATCGCAAAATATGTTGAATACCTATTCTTTTTCGACTATAACTACCTCATGAAATTTTAAGGAAATATCTTTTACCCACAAAGCGAATTTGACATCATGAAATATTTATTCTGCACTCATGAAATTGCGAACTGAGAGTTTCGATTCAATTCATACGTTAAATAGGCCGAATTGATTGATACACGAGTTGTTCGTAGTATTAATTATGATTGTTGTCCTGTTTTCTATTATGTGGCCATCTGTATCGATACGATGGCACTGGAATATATATGTTATTATTCTGAAATATCAAAATGAATGAAATTGAAAATACGTTGTAAATACCGAAATGACGATTATTCTATTAATTTTATTCCACTTCCATGTATCATGGTAGACATTCGATAGCAGGTCGCAACTCTACCGCAACCTCGCGGAAAATCCAGCAACTACCTAGTTTTCTCCATCGTTGCCAGGGAAATTCGCAACTCCAACGCCAGACGTCTCTAGCATCGAAACAGGGGATGAAGTTCCAAGTATTGATTTTCCTCTGCGAAGATTTCTTTCTGGTTCTGCAGTAAAACCTCTTCACGCCGCTAGATATCGCTGTATACCTGTTTATGGGTTTATTTCGGGACACTTTTTCGAAACTCCTGTACCCCTATAGTTATAATATAAATAAAAATAATGATGCCTTTATGATTCATAATTAATAAGAAATTTGTTCATAGAACAGTTTAAGTTTCTTGTTTGTGATCAAAATTTCCTTCATTAAACGAAATAATTATCCATGAAATTTTTTAATGTAGCATCTGACTCAGGATCGAGCAGGAAAAGAATTGTCTCATGATAAGAACCTTTCAATTACTATTGGGTCAATAATCAATTGTGTTATGCCAGCATGGCAAAATGACAAAAACAAAGCCCAAATCATTTTCATCCGCAACTCTGAAGGGTTTCACAGAAACCTGAGAAAGTTGATGAGAAAATAATCAAACACAACCAAATAATATCACAATAAGAAATGAGAGTGAAGGATCACATATTTATATGGTTTAATCATATCTTACTATTCTATCGTACTAATATTATAAACGCGACAGTATACATCTATCTATATTTTGTATGTAAGCCATTATATAAAAAAAAATGTGATCCTGATATTTACCGAATTTTTGGTCAAAATCGATTCTCCGTTGATTTCAGTATTTAATGTTGTCTGTTGCACAAATAAATTTGGATGAATAGTTCAAAAGTTATCACGATTCAAGATTAATTTGTATTAAGCGCGTACAATGAAAGTCCGGCGTACATGGCGGAAACGAGACATTGTTGACGATTGTGTTCATTTTACGGTTTATCTTATAGCTGACCCAATTCTCGAAAGGAACTTTGAGTAACCGCAATTTTTTTTTAGTTAGTTTATTTGAAGTTTGAATAGATTACTCTCGATTTGGATTTCATTCGTATCGAAATTGAGTTTTTTGTTTGTATAATTGTGAATAAAATTCTTATTCCAGTTTTAAAGGTGCTCTAGGCTATCTGATTTCTATAGTTAATTCGAAATGACTGTCTAACCGTTTGTTTGTTTTTTGTTTTATGTTAATATATGTTTGCACGAATAATCTTTCGAGCCTGTTGTGATGAAATTTGTTATCATCAATCCGAGGCAATGATATATATATATATATATATTATATATATTCATGCTTCTAATTTCTTCAACACAGTACATTTTATGTTGATAAAGAAAATTTGAACTCAGTAACTATTTATTGTGAATAATCTCAGCTTTTTCGACCATCATTTGATTTTCATATTACGTTAACATTTTGTATGAATTATTTATCTGTTGAAATCAGCGGGGTTAGTTATATAAATCATCGGAGAGCTATGATATTCAGCAAACCCATAAAGGAACAAGTAGCAACTCTGTGAATATAATTTTCAACAACTGTTTCTTGTTCTTGGTGGTTACAAAACTTTTATATTTAAATTTTCATTCGACTTGAGCTTAGTATCTTTTCTGAGCTTAGTATCTTCATCAATGAATCATGGGGTTAAGTTGAACAGAACGCAGTATACTAAATAAAGACCACATTTTAGAGCAGCTTTCCATTTACTACTTAGTGAGTAGATTGAGGAGACTCAAGTCTCCAGTCGTACGAATTTAGTTCCCGAATAGGAGAACCCTCTGACTGTATTAAATTTTTTAATTTAATTAACACTAACGATTGACTCGGAAAAAACTTCATTTCGTTAAATTGCTTCGAATGGTGTACAAAGTTCTCAAAGTTTTCGTCGAATAATGTTAAAAACTTCTATTCGAACTTCCTTCCATTTATTTCCGTTGTTGAGTTCATGATACCGGGCTTCGAACTCCAAATTCCAATTAACAAACTTCATCAAACAATTTTCTATCGTACGTAGGTACGGTTTTTGCGCAAGTAATTGAAATTATCGCTGCAGGTTATGCTGGTGTCCGCACGGAAAATTTGGATAATTGTTCGGTTCTGTGTGGATTTTTGTGTCCACTAATGAACTGCTTTTATGGCGAGAGTTTCGTCATTTTGTGGTTGTTTTGTTTTATGATGAAGAGGTGCTACACCTAGTTTTGAGAGAAGTTGTTCCTAATTTTATCGACGCATATGATGTAGATTTTTTCAATGGACAAGAACGATGTCATTTCATTCCAGTGTCAGTAGTCACGAGATTTTAAGACGAAAATAGTCTCAGGAGATTTTATTTCATATCTACCCAATTGGCATGAAATTAGTTATGAAGCCCATAAAACATTCTGTTGTAGGCCATTAAAGGATCTTTTATTGTGAATATTTATATATTCCATGTGTTTCTTGAATAGCTCTACTCGAAGTTTCAATGATTTTTCATCATCAGCATCATCTAATAGCACTACAGCAGTATGTCTTGGCTGCAAGCACAATTTGCTTCCATCGACTCCTATCTAGCATTGTTTCTTGATCATTTTCAAGGCTCATCGAGTGGTGGAGAAAGAATTCATATTCAAATTGAAGCAAACAATCAAGAGTGCAGAAATATCCACTTCGAAAGACACTGGAGGGGTCGAATAGCATAATCAATTCATTAGTTGCCTCTAAAAGAAATACCGGGATTTTTCGGACCATAAAGTAGAAGCCAATCAGGAGGATGACTGGAGAGAAATCGTGGGTTTAAACAAGGATAATGGATTCGGATTTTTGGACGACAGAAAATTCAAGTCTTTACCTACTTGTAAAAACTAAAGGCTTCAATTTCATTTCGAAATATCATGTTATAAATGCCCTTTCAAATAATAAATAATAGATGAAAAATTATATCTACAACTGAAATTTCAAATCAATATTAGTATATTACACAACGAGTGGTAATGTTAGTCATAACTCACTCAGATGAAGTTTGCAGCGCGAGCCGTAGGAGAGAGCTGTAATTCATCAAGCGAATTATGACCATTAACGCAAGTTAAATACTATACTTTATCTACGATTTTAACAATATATACAGACCCCCTCCTCAATTATAAAAATGGAATGTTTTCATTCGGCCAACCGGCTTGTACAGAAGCACAAAACTCTCTTGTAATTCGGTTCGTCAATTATTCTATGAACCTTTTCTGACGTACTATAGTGAGTAATAGAAGTCAGTTATTATAATAATAATAATAATAATAAAGGCCTTTATTTCAGAAAATAACACAAGTATCTGATATCTTAAAATTAAGAAAATCTGAAAAAGGCGAGATTCAGTGCACCAATGAGTGCTGTGTTCAATCTAACCTGTGATTATAACTCACGCCGTTTGTTTACAGCCACTATTAATTGCTCAAAAGCAGTTGAGTAATGAATAAATTATTGAATAGGACTAGATAAACAATTATAATTCAATGCTAAGAAATACTAGCATAATATATAAAATGCTCTCTTTTTTTATGCAATTAAATTAATAATGGAAATTGTACTCAAAATGACGTGATTATCACTGATATGAAGGTTCCCTGTTGTTATTTACTGCTAGCCTAGCTGATACATCCCTTGCGGAATTTATAAGACATCTTTTGGAATAAATATGGTATACAATTGACCGAGCTCACGACAGGAAAAATATCACCGTGATTTATCGGCCATTAAATTTTGCCCGTAAAACTTTTTGAATATACTGAAAAATAGAACATCTTTTTGATAAATATGATGCATCACGCCAACATCTTCTCATATTTTCCGACGATTGCATGAGAAATAACTTCAAAATACACCATTTCATTCTAGAGCAAAAATTTGCATTGGTCGTTCTTGTACCTCAGCAAGTGTTCGGTAGGATAGAAATGCGCTCATTGAATCGATATTCTTGAATGAAAAAAATTAAATATTTCTACTGTGTGAAGTATTTTTTCTCTCCATTTAAAAATATTTTCAATTCATCAAAACCGCTTTATTTTTACTTCATTTAGTTTATAAAAAAAATATTGAGCAATATTCTGTAGAGAACTCATAAGCTACTCTGCATTTAATATATTATGAAGAATCAGAGAAAAATCACACGAAGAGTTGAAATTAAATTATCAGAGGAGCATTCACTCATGATGGGAATGTGTGCATGTGCGTACTACATAAGATATTGGAATATTTCTCTATAAAATATACCGTTTGCGTCTTCCGTATGCTTTTCTGAAAACGAGATGAACAAGTTCATAAACTACACGTATATTCGAATAGGTTTTTCTGAACAGTAAGATTCTCCTTATCGTATTTCATTTGTTGATCGTGAAGTTTGACGTTAATATAAAATTATCCTGCAATCCACAAACTGTGGCGTAAATAGATGATAGAAAAAAGGTCATTTCTAGAACATTACTCCTTTAATTCTGCGAGACCAGGCAATAATGTTCACTCGAAAAGAAGAAGAAAATTTTCACACTTTCGAATCTCATATGAAGCGTAAAAAGCAAATGGATGATGAATTGCCTACGCCTGAACATAGGTCCTCGCTTGCAGATATTCTCGAGAATCGGGAATAATTGATGTGCCTTACATCCGAAGGGGCGTTTTTCCTTCTCTAAACTGCGGAGAGAACCTGAAGTCAAAGATTAATTGAGATTAAGTAGCATATGGCTTTTCAAACATGAACAGAGCAATTTTTTCATATTCTAGGTACATATACTGTGATTTATTTCACCTACACGTTGCTCGTTCTAGAAGGGTTTATAATTTTCAATATTTTCCTTGACGTGAAATTTTTATAACCAAAATTAATGTTCTGAAGGCATACAGCTATTTTTCTGAATTGAAGGTACAAGGGAAAATGAAATATTTCTTGAAAAATTTTAGGATGACGGGTCCTAGATTCCATCAGATGCTTTGTTATCGACCTCTTTTTTCACGAAAACGAAGTTTTTGGGGAACCTCAATTATACGAATTTTTTTTTTAAATCATGCGAGGAATGTCCCATTGTCTTATATACTTCTGTATATTTCATAGAAAAGCAGACATAAATTTATTCGCTAATGTCTACATTTTGTTCAGAGATTTTCTCGAAAGTATTTCGACGGCACTGCTCCCCGAGAAGTCATGAGATTTGTAAAAATTAAGAACTGATAACTATGCCTCATATTAAAAACCATATAGGCAGAATCTTCGACTTGTACATTTATTTCAACGGGAGATTCCTGAGACCAAAAGAAATATAGTTTGTTTTTTTACCACTTTTCCCGATTCGGCTTGGTTAGAAAGATACAGGTTGTTGAAAATTCATGAGAAACAACTTCATATTCCTCTAGAGACGATATGAGAAATTTAATGTCAATTGTTGGCATCATCACCCGTAAGATAATCTCACTGAAACGTTCCAACTGGTCCTGAAAATAAGATTCGACCGTATAAAGTAGACCTGGGGCCCCTAATACAAACCATAACAAGTCTACAAGTTCCGAGTGATCTGCCTGTAACTACAAGTCCAACTCAAATTCGGTATCACAATGAGAATGGCTACAATTGTAAAAATCAAATATTTTCCCACGTATGCAGCTATATACAGGGTGGCCATTTGAAAACGAAACAGACGAGATTACAGACGAAATAAATTTTTTCGATAGAAATGCTCGACAGGTCGATTTCTGTTTCGAGGGGGACAATTTAAGATGTAGGTTACAGACGCATAGCGCTTCAACCCATGCTACTACAACCCTCACCCCCAATTTTTGAATAGGGAAGATGGGGTGAGGGATACCTCATTTGAAAGGTATTTTCATACTGATTTCAGCACAGTAATTGTTTTTTCATTTTATGCATTTGTTCTCGAAATACAGGGTGGCCATTTGAAAACGAAACAGACGAGATTACAGACGAAATAAATTTTTTCGATAGAAATGCTCGGACAGGTCGATTTCTGTTTCGAGGGGGACAACTTAAGATGTAGGTTACGGACGCATAGCGCTTCAACCCTTGCTACTACAACCCTCACCCCCAATTTTTGAATAGGGAAGATGGGGTGAGTGATACCTCATTTGAAAGGTTTTTCACAAAAAAACACTACAAGTGCCATGAAAACACCACTTCATTTTCAAATGCTTAGTCAAGAATATTTCGAGAACTAATGCATAAAATGAAAAAACAATTACTGTGCTGAAATCAGTATAAAAATACCTTTCAAATGAGGTATCACTCACCCCATCTTCCCTATTCAAAATTTGGGGGTAGTAGCAAGGGTTGAAGCGCTATGCGTCCGTAACCTACATCTTAAGTTGTCCCCCTCGAAACAGAAATCGACCTGTCCGAGCATTTCTATCGAAAAAATTTATTTCGTCTGTAATCTCGTCTGTTTCGTTTTCAAATGGCCACCCTGTATGTAAGGTAAATATTATTCTTACTGTGTGCATTTACTTACAGTTGAATATAGGTAAAACATTATTTACACTTGTAGAAAATTCTGTAACCCAATTATACAAGTGTTGAATTTGTTTTTTGAAACATAGATGAATTCAAAATAGTAATCATCGAAATGAATACCATTTTCAATTCCCAGGCTCAGAGATCTTTTATGTTCTCGATGTGGCCTCCGTAAAGGCAAAGAATTTTCTTTTTTTGTTGAATTTGTGTTACAGAAAACTTACTGGTGCCGCACGGGTGACTTTAAGTTGGACTTGTAGTTACAGGCAGATCACTTGTAACTTGTAGACTTGTTTCACTTGTACCTATGGTTTGTGTTACAGGTCTCTGACTGTGTGGTTGATATAATTTCTTTGGACGAACAAGCTATTTTCGCATGATGACCACCATTCGGATGCAATTAGCAAAACAAAATACACCAAAATTCTGTTTCGCAGTGTGAAAAGATTTCTATATACCTAAATATTGTCAATATCTCACACTAAACCGGTTTTAATCAGTTTTGAAACCTGATCAATCATCGGATTCAAAACATAATCGTTCAGAATACTCTAGATATCTCTATGCTTTCGATTATAATATGAACATTATAATAGTATAGTTCATAGACCCAACCGCGTTATTCATGAGGACGAAAAACTAATCGTGTTAAAGTAGCCTTGTCAGGCGCATATAACATGATATTGTAATGATATTCTCATGAGAAAACGGGAAAATTGAAATATAATATTAACTTTGTCATTCCTGGGGACGAAATCTATAGCTGGAAAATATTGTCCGCCCCTTTTAAATTCAATCAATATCAGCTGGAAAGCTTTTCAGTCAAATCAATTGTATTCAAATATTTCTGTCACGAACATGTGCCCTGGACTTCCCCCTCTGATGTTTTGTATAATGAGTGAAATCGTAATTTTTTTCGTCCTCCAAATATCGAAACATCGCAATCGATTATAAATTAATAACAACTTCCCTTTTTTCCTATATCCTCGTCTCTACCCCATCTGCCATTCCGTTTGTAACGTCCATTTTCCTCATCGGTATTCCTACCCTTTTTCACCTCACACTTTCGTTAATGTTTTTTGAATAGGCGAATGTATTCGCGTCGCTCTGAAGCGACGCCAATACCGGCGATCGATATCTGTGAATTATTGGCGGGCCTCGAAAATAGACACTCAAGTCCCTTTATATCAGAATTATACAAACGAGAAGGCGTACTCTAGGTATTTTATTGGGTTATGAATTTTGCAATTTCAGTCAGGGAAATTTCTGATGGAATTTATCATCTTTGTACGAATGTGAGATTTTTCTTTAAATTTATCGATTGGAATATTGGATTGAAGACATGCCAAACCAAAAGCTTACTGATATACTTTGAAATCTGGTTGATATCTGAGTATGAAATCAAAACTTACTGAAATATAAGACAAAGGCCACGATAAACTTCATTTAATATCTGATAGTGATGGGATCTCATATTCAGATTTTTACCTTCAGGGCGCCCTAGAAAATACTGAAGAAAACATGTTTTACTGTGAGTGAAACCAATATTGAGAAAAATAATAGAACCCTTCATATAATATTATTCAACTTATATTGTGTAGGTGGGTTGATTCTACAATGTGTTCTGAATTGACTTGAAATCGACAAGAACGAAGACAGAAACATTAGATACGCAATATAATTTGTTGACTACGATTTATTCATGTAAACCATTAATCATAACATGGGTTATGTTCTGAAATATAAACTTAGTTGGGGTAAATTTTCCATTTGTATTTGAATATACCATCAACTGCATATCAGACCCAGATACAAAACTGCTCTCATGAATGCATTTCTTCTTGGATGATGTGATAGTTATTTCCGTTATGGGTTCGTCTACTCTAGAGTTTATTTCTATTTTCTTATATTATTTAGAGATAAGTTTCTAGATTATCATACGAAAATGACATTCAACCGAGTGTGTAGCTGAGATTCCATCATTTTGTTCTGTTCAGTCTGAAGCCCTGAGAACATAGCTTTTTGAATGTGGATGCTGTCTAATAATGAAAATGGTTCCAGATATCCAAGGGGCAGATGAAGGTCATCTAGAAGCAATACTCTAATCTCATGGCAAAAAGTTTTCCGGCAATTGTTGGGTCTCTTGAAGTTCAGAATTCTTTGAACTCGCATCCTTGTATTTCGATATTGCTGAACTTGATCTTCCACATCACTAATGTAATTAAAAGGGGTCCCACATTTAATAACCCTGTCTTTATGAATCAAAAAGGTTGGGAGTTCATAATTGCATTCATTATAACTTTTGATATTTCGTGAAATTTTCCAACTCTATGTTTCATAAAAGTTCCACTTCATTCGAGATCATTTTTCCGCTCATTTGGAATTATCTCGGAAACCAAACATAAAAAGAAGTGAAAATTGGAGCATAGAGTTTGAATTTAGTTTATGAACGTCCCAGATGTCATTTTTGTACCCAAAACAGGGTTTCAACAAAATATGAAAACATCGTGTTTTTTACATTATTCGAGTTATCGACTCCGTTTTTTAATATGAAATACGTTCAGATGGGAAAGTATTTCATGTTACACGGGAAATAAACATTGTAGGTTCCCAGAATGAAAATATGAGAAAATATACCCAGTGTACCATTTTTGTCGCTAAGGGATATGGAACCCTGATGAGGTCGAATGAAGCTGGAACCAGTTCATCTCTTTTCTCAGTGATATAATCTCATTTTATTTCTCCATTTTCATGACAAATGGTAATGTGAGCCTATATATTGAAGATGGTATGTATCATTCATTTCGATGATTTCTCTCTGGAATTTTTCTATTTTTCGAAAATGTTCTAGTTATGGTCTCCGTAAAGGCAAAGAATCTTTTGTTTCTTCATTGTTCCTTTTCCGTGGATGATTGCCACAGCCTAGAGCCGTATATGTTGTTGTTCCTCAAGGTTCCGTTTTATTTGCCACTTTTCCTAAGATTACCGAGCTGTCAGTTCGCGGACCACACCATGCTGTACAATACTGCTTCGAATTCACCTGACCTACAGCTGCTTTCTCTTTTCTCTGAGTCTAGACTGATGCACTATGTTACATATGAGAAGAGGAACCCGTGAAACGTATATGTATATTGGTCAACATGATTTATTGGGTCTAACTGTGTCGAATGATGTTTCCTGGTCGAAACACGTCCAAAAGAAGGCCGTGATTAATGTGATCTGGAAAGTCTTCTCTAAGTGTGAACCCGATGTTTGTTGTATCGTACGTTTGGCCAATTCTGGAGTTTGCAAGACCGGTATGGTATCCCAATCTCAAGAGCGACATGGATAAACAGGAGGCACTTCAGAGATTATCTAGGTACTCGAATTTCATTACGGCTCCAATCTTCCTAGCTATGAGGAACGACTCCGAATATTTGGCTCAAGTACTTAAGTGCCGTTTACATTGGTAGAGTAAATGGTCGAGTGCACTAGCTTTCTTTTTTACGGAAATACTTTACTCCACTCATTTCGGTAGAGTAACTGTTTACACGTTGCTAGTAATTTGAGAGGATAATTTGATGAGCTGAATCACATGGAAGACTAGGAAGATGTATTATCCTCTCCTAAAACCGGGCAAGTGACTGTTCACATTGGTATAGTAAAGTAATAAACCAGCAGAGTAGAGTGAGAATTTGGAGGTAGGGATGGGATAGTCGAGTGTACTATTCCACATGTTCTATCCACTCTATTCTACCGTTTACAATCTTTAGTACTCTACCGTTACTTGCACGACCTGTTTACATTGTGCTAGTAGGAGGATAGTTAAGTGCCGTTTACATTGGTAAAGTAAATGGTAGAGTAGAGTGGTCGAGTACTAACTATCTTCCTACTAGCACAATGTAAACTGGTCGTGCAAGTAACGGTAGAGTACTAAAGATAGTAAACGGTAGAGTAGAGTGGATAGAACATGTGGAATAGTACACTCGACTATCCCATCCCCACATCCAAATTCTCACTCTACTCTACTGGTTTATTACTTTACTATACCAATGTGAACAGTCACTTGCCCGGTTTTAGGAGAGGATAATACATATTCCTAGTCTTCCATGTGATTCGGCTCAACGAACTATCCTCTCAAATTACTAGCAACGTGTGAACAGTTACTCCACCGAAATGAGTAGAGTAGGGTATTTCGGTAAAAAAGTAGGCAAGTGAACTCGACCGTTTACTCTACTAATGTAAACGGCACTTTAGTACTCGACCACTCTATGCTACCATTTACTCTAAGAATGTAAACGGCGCTTTAAGGACCGACTTGAGAGCGGAGAACTGATTGTGACTAGTAGAGACTTACATAATAAATTTCGGATTGATTTTTTGCAATTTTTCAAATGGAATATAAATCAACCTGGTTTTTGATACATCAAAACGTCTGCCCTCAAAATCGATGATGCTTCGACAATAAATTAAAAAAAAAAAACTCAATCGTGTGATCTGTGCGGTTCTAGACTTTGATTATTTTCTCGGTTTCCTACTGTTTACTCTCAACTTATTGATTGGTCAATTTTTAGAATTTCAGAGCTATACTTAGGCTTAGCAGCATCTCCAATTTTTCTGTGATAATAATGGTAATCTATATATTATTAAATCTCGTCTCTTGTGATAGCATGTTCCACATCTTCCTATCATGGACGAGTTGCTCTGAGTTTTAGAGTGGATAAATGAGTTTGCGGACGCCCTCCAACTTGAATTTTCACTAATTCATAACAAAAGATCGATATTCGCCAAAAAATAAAGGTTGTTTACGAGTTGACGGACTCCCAAACCCCTTGCTAACCTGCCGCCCGATCGTCTGTGTTATTGCATCCAGATCAATAATGAGGAAAAGCAACATAATTTATGGCTTCTAGATGCCGGGTCACGTCCGTGGCAACAAGGCCAGATATATATCATTCTTCGAATCTCGGAAGGTCCTGTAGGGGTAATAGATTTCGTTCGGTGAAAACCACGTCCTTCCGACCGACGCGGGCGTCGCGATGTTCGAGGTGGATTTTCGTCACCAGTGTAAATATTGGATGGGAAGACACGGTTTTATGATTTATCGCTCCGAGCTGTCTGGAACAAGTTCCGAAAACAATCAATCAGAAATGTTGTAAAGTGCGCCTTGCTGTTTGAGGTATACGGCATACTTGTGTTTACACGTGCGCTTGACGAGCGTCGCAAGTGTATTCACATAAATAGTCTAAGATCCGAACCTAATATAAATCGACCTTCGCCGAGCTGATAATGGAATAATAAAACCTATTTCGTAATACTTTCCCATATCAGAAAATCATTTGAAAATAGGTTATCTGAAAAATTAAGGACAGAAAATATTCAATTATTTCTTTGAGAAATGATTTTTCATCAAATGGGTTTCGTGGTACAAACAGGAATGTCGACACCAGTTACTTTCACTTGTGTGATAATAGAAAAAATTTTATACCCTCATAAGCGCTCTTTCATTTCTAGGAAGTTTTCTACTCGTATGTGATGTTATTTCATCGGAACGAAATTTGTACCTCTTCAGCTAAATTGTAATATTTGTGATTATTGGCAGGTTAGAATAGATGTTTATGTTTCCGTGGCTTATAACTTTTGATAAGAGTCACCGAGAGTGCTCTGCTATTCCTTATTTCCTCAAAATTTTCTTGAGAGAAACAGCTAGATAACAATTTATTCGGATTCTAGAGGAGACAACACTTCGACAAATGGTCTCAGATACATGATTTGATTGCTCCTGAGAAATGATAATCTTGGTATTACTTCCGGTGACGGCAGTACGATTGAAATCGGTTGGAAATATTCGTATGTATATAAAGGAAAATAATTTAAAAATAAATATGAAAAATTCAATTTAAGCTTGCAGGAGAGTTCAAAACAGTTGAAGGATGGATTCTTAAACAACAGGTCCCAATTACTCAGAAAACAGATATTCTCATGTAAGATTGATGGGAACTTTGAAGTCGATTATCCTCTCTCGGACGCAATTAAATCAAATATCTGGGTTCATTCTCAAGAAAATAATTGTTATTCAGTTGCTAAATATTCTTACACTCATGAAAAAACACTCTTTGGTCAAAAATTTGAATTTTCTTATCAATTTCTCAAAAGCTAAGCCTAAAATTTCATCTCAGTAAAGACTTTTAATGAAAGGAATATCATGCAAAAGGTTTGACCATTTTATTACTCTGCTGTCAGCAGCTTTGCAAATATGAGACTTCATTGTGAACAAACCTGTAGGTATTAATATTTATATTTACTATATTAACAAAATAAACGTTCAATAAACTTACCAGGTCTTTGCAACTGCGCAATAACGTCACACACAAACGTGAGATGTTTATCACTAGACTGAACATCAACACTATAGATAACAGATTTCGTATATACAAGATTAAACAAGGGTTCAGTGCTTGCAAATCCGCAGAAGTGCTCAGGAGCACTTTGTGGATTGAGCACTGCTTTTCAAAAGGGCTTGGGAGCACAGTGCTCGGGAGCATAAAAGGGCTTCGAGTGCTTTCACGGGCACAAAGCGCAGTGCTCTGGCACAGCTCTGGTTTCAATCAATTCAGATGTGAAATCTTTCACTGAATCCAAATCTGCAATTCAAAACAAAGGTTTGCATTTGAAAGTTCACAGTTGGACGTCTTATCTCATATAAGGCCCTTATAGACCCAAAACCTGATTGGCCCATTTGTTTCCTCGGATGAAATTTCCAAGGACCGCATTATCAGAACTCCGATTTTCACCTATGTGCGAAATGAATTCACCGTTTTCAGACTTCTGATTCATCCAATATATCTATCATAATATGTCAATGGCACCTTCCTAAGATATTCAATTATTTCATTATATCTATATTAATAATTCACAATTTTGAATGGATATGTGAGAATCAAATGAAGAAATCTAAGATCTCTCTGTTATGTTTAGGAAACTGGATTATTTTGTTTCGCCCTACCCAGAGTGATATTGATCAATGATGTCAATGGGGAGCTTATATTATATTAATCTTGTTTGATATCGACGGTTTAGGGAAGAAATTTTGATAAATAGTTAGGACTCAGAGGCAAACAACTGATGCTCCTCCAGTAAAGAATGGATGAACCGAGGACGATGAATTCTTCATGAAGTTTTGCCGCTTTTATCTTTGAAATGAGTGTTCTATACGGATCAGACCTTTCTCAATCATGTTGACCATCCATAAAAAATTTAATGAATTACGAACAATTGTTTAATTCCTGTATATCGAGGGTAATGAATTGTAAAATTTTTCTTATCTTTTGCTTTTTGCAATGAGAGTGTGGTATAAGCAGTTTCTCGTACTCCCTTATGAAATTATTCTTGCGAATGGATGAATTGCAAACTTATTGGTTTATGTGCTTAGCTTGAAGACAGCGAAGAAATTTTCACATAGTGGAAGAACCCTATCGTTTCTGATTGTGTAAATTATACGGGTTCGATCGACTCACATGTCCATTGTTTCTAGCCTCGTGTCTAGCTGAAACCTGAATATGTTGTGCTTCGAGATCTTCATCGTTCAATAGATTGGCCCTTTACTCAATCTCAATAAGAATATTTCAGTGGAAAATGTTCTGAGCTACGACTGATCGAACTGTTCATAGACTGATTTCGTCGAAATCAGATGAATGTTAGCGAATTGTAGAATATCCACGTCTCAATATCTATTCCGAGCCATCACTATTAATTCAAATTGAGGTACAAAGGCCTTGATGATTTCATGAATGCGGAACCATCCCCAGATGTCCTACCTATAGAATTTGCCCCCCTGGAATTGACTTTCTTGGAGCGCTAGGACGCGTTTCTTCGTTCAATAAATGGGTGTAGGAGGATACTAGTTATTGTTCTCGGATTTCTCCTGTGGAGAGTATTGAAAGAGTTTTAAAGATCAAATTATTTGAAATTCTAACGAGTAGGATTGGATTAAAATATTTGAAGATCAGTTACCTGATATAATAAAAGACAGGAATACGAAAACCGTTCTCCATTGAAAAAGTATGCCATTTATTCAGATCAGCGATATTATATTCCTTTATACCTACCAGAAAACCTATCAGAAAACTACAGTGTAAGCATTTTTAATTAGAATAAATGCCGCAGATAACAGTCACATTCATTTTT
Organism: Hippodamia convergens; assembly: GCA_038502775.1. Taxonomy (NCBI): domain Eukaryota; kingdom Metazoa; phylum Arthropoda; class Insecta; order Coleoptera; family Coccinellidae; genus Hippodamia; species Hippodamia convergens. The sequence continues at coordinate 15,703,153 of CM076610.1, read as the reverse complement.
ATATGAAGTAATTCCAGCCTGTCAAGAACCCTTTTTAATTGGGACATTATTTCGGATTGGTTTGAAAATGTTATAATTGGTTATAGTGGGACCCTAAGAATTTAGACATATGCTGCCGCGGAATTTTTTATAGAACATTTCGAGCACTACAAAATTGTACTCCACCATTTTTTTATATCTTGCATAGTTCACGGCGTCGGCCGTAAAAGATTGAAATCAACTGGTTCATTATATGCCGATATTTTTATTAATATTTTCGATATAGGAATGGATTCCACATGACATCCTAACTGAATTTA
>CM076610.1:15528572-15702754 GCA_038502775.1 Hippodamia convergens | reverse complement strand
TCATCATGCGAAAATAGCTAGTTCGTCCAAAGAAATTATATCAACCACACAGTCAGAGACCTGTAACACAAACCATACAACTGAAAGAAGTCTACAAGTTACAAGTGATCTGCCAGCACCAGTAAGTTTTCTGTAACACAAATTCAACACTTTATAATTGTGTTACAGAATTTTCTACAAGTGTAAATAATGTTTTACCTATCTTCAACTGTAGGTAAATGCACACAGTAAGAATAAAATTTACCTTACATATATAGCTGCATACGTGGGAAATTTTTTGATTTTTACAATTGTAGCCATTCTCATTGTGATACCGAATTAAGTTGGACTTGTAGTTACAGGCAGATCACTTGGAACTTGTAGACTTGTTACACTTGTATGGTTTGTGTTACGGGCCCCAGGTCTACTTCATACGTCGAATTTTATTTTCAGGACCAGTTTGGAACGTTTCAGTGAGATTATCGTAAGGGTGATGATGCCAACAATTTACATTAAATTTCTCATATCGTCTCTAGAGGAATATGAAGTTGTTTCTCATGAACTTTCAACCACCTGTATCTTTCTAACCAAGCCGAATCGGGAAAAGTGGTAAAAAAAACAAACTTTATTTCTTTTGACCTCAGGAATCTTCCGTTGAAATAAATGTACAAGTCGAAGTCTCTGCCTATATGGTTTTTTAATATGAGGCATAGTTATCAGTTCTTAATTTTTACAAATCTTATGACTTCTCGAGGAACAGTGCCGTCGAAATATTTTCGGGAAAATATCTGAACAAAATGTAGACATTAGCGAATAAATTTATGTCTGCTTTCCTATGAAATATACAGAGGTATAAAAAACAATGGGACATTCCTCGCATGACTAAAAAAAAAAATCGTATAATTGAGGTTCCCCAAAAACTTCGTTTTCGTGAAAAAAGATGTCGATAACAAAGCATCTGATGGAACCTAGGACCTGTCATCCTGAAATTATTCGAGAAATATTTCATTTTCCCTTGTACTTTCAATTCAGAAAATAGCTGTATGCCTTCAGAACATTAATTTTGGTTAGAAAAATTTCACGTCAAGGAAAATATTGAAAATTATAAACCCTTCTAGAACGAGCAACGTGTAGGTGAAATAAATCACAGTATATGTACCTAGAATATGAAAAAATTGCTCTGTTCATGTTTGAAAAGCCATATGCTACTTAATCTCAATTAATCTTTGACTTCAGGTTCTCTCCGCAGTTTTAGAGAAGGAAAAACGCCCCTTCGGATGTAAGGCACATCAATTATTCCCGATTCCCGAGAATATCTGCAAGCGAGGACCTATGTTCAGGCGTAGGCAATTCATCATCCATTTGCTTTTTACGCTTCATATGAGATTCGAAAGTGTGAAAATTTTCTTCTTCTTTTCGAGTGAACATTATTGCCTAGTCTCGCAGAATTAAAGGAGTAATGTTCTAGAAATGACCTTTTTTCTATCATCTATTTTCGCCACAGTTTGTGGATTGCAGGATAATTTTATATTAACGTCAAACTTCACGATCAACAAATGAAATACGATAAGGAGGATCTTACGGTTCAGAAAAACCTATTCGAATATACGTGTAGTTTATGAACTTGTTCATCTCGTTTTCAGAAAAGCATACGGAAGACGCAAACGGTATATTTTATGGAGAAATATTCCAATATCTTATGTAGTACGCACATGCACACATTCCCATCATGAATGAATGCCCCTCTGATAATTTAATTTCAACTCTTCGTGTGATTTTTCTCTGATTCTTCATAATATATTAAATGCAGAGTAGCTTATGAGTTCTCTTCAGAATATTGCTCAATATTTTTTTTATAAACTAAATGAAGTAAAAATAAAGCGGTTTTGATGAATTGAAAATATTTTTAAATGGAGAAAAAATACTTCACACAGTAGAAATATTTATTTTTTTCATTCAAGAATATCGATTCAATGAGCGCATTTCTATCCTACCGAACACTTGCTGAGGTACAAGAACGACCAATGAAAATTTTTGCTCTAGAATGAATGGTGTATTTTGAAGTTATTTCTCATGCATTCGTCGGAAAAATATGAGAAGATGTTGGCGTGATGCAACATATTTATCAAAAAGATGTTCTATTTTTCAGTATATTCAAAAAGTTTTACGGGCAAAATTTAATGGCCAATAAATCACGGTGATATTTTTCCTGTCGTGAGCTCGGTCAATTGTATACCATATTTATTCCAAAAGATGTCTTATAAATTCCGCAAGGGATGTATCAGCTAGGCTAGCAGTAAATAACAACAGGGAACCTTCATATCAATGATAATCACGTCATATTGTATAATAATATGTATATTATAGTATTTCTTAGCATTGAATTATAATTGTTTATATCTACTCCTATTCAATAATTTATTCATTACTCAACTGCTTTTGAGCAATTAATAGTGGCTGTAAACAAACGGCGTGAGTTATAATAACTCACTTCTATTAGTCACTATAGAGACAGAAAAAGTTCATAGAATAATTGACGAACCGAATAACAAGAGAGTTTTGTGCTTCTGTACAAGCCGGTTGGCCGAATGAAAACATTCCATTTTTGTAATTGAGGAGGGGGTCTGTATATATTGTTAAAATCGTAGATAAAGTATAATATTAAACTTGCGTTAATGGTCATAATTCACTTGATGAATTACAGCTCTCTCCTACGGCTCGCGCTGCAAACTTCATCTGAGTGAGTTATGACTAACATTACCACTCGTTTGTGTAATATACTCATATTGATTTGAAATTTCAGTTGTAGATATAATTTTTCATCTATTATTTATTATTGAAAGGGCATTTATAAAATGATATTTCGAAATGAAATTGAAGCCTCTAGTTTTTATAAGTAGGTAAAGACTTGAATTTTCTGTCGTCCAAAAATCCGAATTCATTATCCTTGTTTAAACCCACGATTTCTCTTAAGTCATCATCCTGATTGGCTTCTACTTTATGGTCCGAAAAATCCCGGTATTTCTTTTAGAGGCAACTAATGAATTGATTATGCTATTTGACCCCTCCAGTGTCTTTCGAATTGGATATTTCTGCACTCTTGATTGTTTGCTTCAATTTGAATATGAATTCTTTCTCCACTACTCGATGAGCCTTGAAAATGATCAAGAAACAATGCTAGATAGGAGTCGATGGAAGCAAATTGTGCTTGCAGCCAAGACATACTGCTGTAGTGCTATTAGATGATGCTGATGATGAAAAATCATTGAAACTTCGAGTAGAGCTATTCAAAAAACACATGGAATATATAAATATTCACAATAAAAGATCCTTTAATGGCCTACAACAGAATGTTTTATGGGCTTCATAACTAATTTCATGCCAATTGGGTAGATATGAAATAAAATCTCTCTGAGACCATTTTCGTCTTAAAATCTCGTGACTACTGACACTGGAATGAAATGACATCGTTCTTGTCCATTGAAAAAATCTACATCATATGCGTCGATAAAATTAGGAACAACTTCTCTCAGAACTAGTGTAGCACCTCTTCATCATAAAACAAAACAACCACAAAATGACGAAACTCTCGCCATAAAAGCAGTTCATTAGTGGACACAAAAATCCACACAGAACCGAACAATTATCCAAATTTTTCCGTGCGGACACCAGCATAACCTGCAGCGATAATTTCAATTACTTGCGCAAAAACCGTACCTACGTACGTTTGATGAAGTTTGTTAATTGGAATTTGGAGTTCGAAGGCCGGTATCATGAAATCAACAACGGAAATAAATGGAAGAAAGTTCGAATAGAAGTTTTTAACATTATTCGACGAAAACGTCGAGAACTTTGTACACCGTTCGAAGCAATTTAACGAAATGGAGTTTTTTCCGAATCAATCGTTAGTGTTAATTAAATTAAAAAATTTAATACAGTCAGAGGATTCTTCTATTCGGGAACTAAATTCGTCCGACTGGAGACTTGAGTCTCCTCAATCTACTCACTCAGTAGTAAATAGAAAGCTGCTCTCTAAAATGTGGTCTTTATCTAGTATACTGTGTTCTGTTCAACTTAACCCCATGATTCATTGATGAAAAATTATAAGATACTAAGCTCAAGTCGAATGAAAATTTAATATATAAAATGTTTTGTAACCACCAAGAACAAGAAACAGTGGTTGAAAATTATATTCACAGAGTTGCTACTTGCTCCTTTATGGGTTTGCTGAATATCATGGCTCTTAGATGATTTATATTACTAACCCCCCTGATTTCAACAGATAAATAATTCATACAAAATGTTACGTAATATAAAATCAAATGATGGTCGAAAAAGCTGAGATTATTCACAATAAATAGTTACTGAGTTCAAATTTTCTTTACGTTTACTTTCGATACGAATGAAATCCAAATCAAAAGTAATCTATTTAAACTTCAAATAAACTAACTAAAAAAGAATTGCGGTTACTCAAAGTCCCTTCGAAATTGGTCAGCTATAAGATAAAACGTAAAATGAACACAATCGTCAACAATGTCTCGTCTCCGCCATGTACGCAAGACTTTCATTGTACGCGCTTAATACAAATCATCTTGAATCGTGATAACTTTTGAATTATTCATCCAAATTTATTTGTGTAACAGACAAAGTTCATCTACATTAAACTGAAATCGACGGAAATCAATTTTGACCAAAATTTGGTAAATATCAGGATCACATTTTTTTTATTATATAAAAAGGCTTAATCATAACAAAATATAGATGTATACTGTCGCATTAAAATATTAGTAGGATAGAATAGTAAGGTTAATCCCGTATTAGTGTAATGTATAACAGATCCTCTCGCCTTGTTTAATATGTGCATATTCCTGTTTCCACGTAAGCCGAACTTTCGGAAAGATATTAAGATATTGTCGTTTTGTGAAAATTTTATTTGTGATTGTAAGAAGAACGAGTTGGCATGTATTTCATCGAAATACTCAAACACAACTGCAGATATTTCAAGACCATACCGGATGCTAATTAAGGATTTTCTCTCTCAGAATTCGGTGGGTACTGCTGCTGTGTGTTTGTTGTATTTATCTAGATATTATATTTTTGAGAGTCCTGAAGAAGGCCTGCGACTGCGGCTAAACGTAGACGAAGAATAAAAAAAGTAGAAAAATCTAGCCTTTCACTAACATCTCCCCGTCATACCTCTTACCAATTTATACATAGAATAGTAAGATCATTTCTTATTGTGATATTATTTGGTTGTGTTTGATCATTTTCTCACGAACTTTCTCAGGTTTCTGTGAGACCCTTCAGAGTTACGGATGAAAATGATTTGAGCTTTGTTTCTGTCATTTTGCAATGCTGGCATTACACTATTGATTATTGACCCAATAGTAATTGAAAAGTTCTTATCATAAGACAATTCTTTTCTGCTCGATCCTGAGTCAGATGCTACATTAAAAAATTTCATGGATAATTATTTCGTTGAATGAAGGAAATTTTGATCACAAACTAGAAACTAAAACTGTTCTATGAACGAATTTCTTATTAATTATGAATCATAAAGGCAAAACACATTTTCATCATTATTTTTATTTATATTATAACTATAGGAGTACAGGAGTTTCGAAAAAGTGTCCCGAAATCAACCAATAAAACAGGTATACAGCGATATCTAGCGGCGTGAAGAGGTTTTACTGCAGAACCAGAGAGAAATCTTCGCAGAGGAAAATCAATACTTGGAACTTCATCCCCTGTTTCGATGCTAGAGACGTCTGGCGTTGGAGTTGCGAATTTCCCTGGCAACGATGGAGAAAACTAGGTAGTTGCTGGATTTTCCGCGAGGTTGCGGTAGTGTTGCGACCTGCTATCGAATGTCTACCATGATACATGGAAGTGGAATAAAATTAATAGAATAATCGACATTTCGGTATTTACAACGATTCTTTTCAATTTCATTCATTTTGATATTTCAGAATAATAACATATATATTCGAGTACCATCGTATCGATACAGATGGCCACATAATAGAAAACGGGACAACAATCATAATTAATACTACGAACAACTCGTGTATCAATCAATTCGGCCTATTTAACGTATGAATTGAATCGAAACTCTCAGTTCGCAATTTCATGAGTGCAGAATAAATATTTCATGATGTCAAATTCGCTTTGTGGGTAAAAGATATTTCCTTAAAATTTCATGAGGTAGTTATAGTCGAAAAAGAATAGGTATTCAACATATTTTGCGATATGAATATTAATCGATGAATTGTAAGAGCCATTTTAAGAAATTATGTGAAACTTTTAGCGGTCATGCAGAAAATTTGAATAACTGAATACTACAGCTGTGTTCTTGTCCATGATATATAATAAAAAGAAATAATTTATAAAGCACTTATAACTTCGTCGACGTTTCGGAACCGTTGATCCCTTCTTCAAAACAAAATATTTATTATCTCAACAAATGAGCTCATTTCCAAGAATTAATGAGTCGCACTATTCTTTCAAGGATAGAGTTAGACTCAAGTTTTTATGAGTAGATATATAAAGTTCAAGCAACTGATTTAGTTACTTTCTTTCCATTTTCATTTATTCTATTTGATTTTTCGACATGCTTTTATCGTTTGATTTTTTCAGGAATTTTCGAATTAGCAATTCAGCTGATCATGACAATCGATCTAACTTTGACAACTCTATCGATGATGAGAATTCACCTGATAATGATCATCAGCATGAAAAATGGACAGAGGCGAAACTTATTGTAATCATGCTTCAGTCTTTTTCAGTTTATTCATGTATGTTATTGTATGACTGTTCATGTAACAGTTCATTAGAAAAAAGTAAATAAACGAACTCATATCAATGATATTATTATTTGTTCTCTACCTTCATTTTCTATGCCTGGATACTGTGTTTTTGTACAAAACATCGAAATTCAAACACAAACTAACAAAATCAACAAATCGAATTTAGTGGTTTATAATAGTTTGAATGAGTATAAGAAAATTCTTCACGTTTTTAGTGTATTTCTCCAAAGTTTTCATTCTTGAGACCCGCCCTCAAAAATTTTGATAAAATGATACGAATTGTTCTAGCCATTGTCGATGTCATGTATGCTATATGGATTAATGCAAAAAAAGGCTGGGTAGAAATTGGTGAATTCACCAGAGTTTCCTCAAATGATCCGTGCAACATTAATTTTTGCTCTCGTCGAAACATTTTATTGACAATGACAAAGACAACAAATATCGAAAAAAATCGTTAACAATCACGGACGTTTTCGGCATGATACATGCATGCACCTCATTTTTCAGAATGAAAAACATACTCAAGAGTTTTCATGAGAATTTCTTGTATTCATGGGCTAAATCTAACTTAATTTCGGGAGGAGAGAAGAATTGCTTACTTTCTTTTTTAACTTTGACGATTTTAAGGCCTTATTATCCAGGGAAAGTTTTTCTCTGTGTGATTCAACTGGTTTTGATCTCAAATTCTATCCTGATATTTTCTCAAATTCCAATATATGTGAGGTCGTCTTTTTTATTGTCGTATTATAATTTGTTGTCGATGCGCGGAAAAAAAAGTTTTAACTTTTCTTCCATCGCAACAGAGAAGGATTTGCATTTCTTATATGATTTTGAAAATATGACTTTTTACTTTCCGTTACTATCAGCGCAGGAATCAGATTCAAGGAGGTGAGAAATTGTTTGCATGGGACCTTCATGTCATATAAAATTTCTTATTTGCAATCACATAATATAAATCAATTATGATTGTGTTTTGATAAGAACAATCGATATTTAAGATTGAATATGTCGAAATATCTGGATCATCCAAAAAACATAGGGATAGAGCGAAAATCCGGTTCCGAATAATTATATTAACTTTTTCTGATAGACTATAATGATTTGTAGCATAACAATAGACATATTTTCTAGACTGAGATGTTGATGTTGATCTCACATCCTGATAGCATTCAGAATGTTTGATGAACAATACAATGCTCCGGATTATTAAGGGCCCAAGGATTAGAAATGAAGTCCATTTCCTTCAGTAGATCATAATTTCAGTTGATTAGCATAGCAAATTGAAGATCTAATCCCACCAGATGGATAAAAATAGGCTGAACCTAACCTGAACTCATTCTGTCGAAATTGATAGTTGATACAACATATAAGTTCATTTCGTCACAGTGAAAATGTTCCAACCGCGTACATACAGGATTTCTAAAACAATTAATGTCTTTCCATGACTGAGTGAACTAATAGCAAATTTGCATACGAACATAATCCTTCACCAAAGCGTGTTCCATTATTGTCTCCAACTGTAATACATCACAAGGAAAATCTACGCAGTTGAGTTGGTCCGTAATGATGATTTGTGACTTCTAGTAGTGCATGGTTTCTAGTTATTTGTTAAATATCCCTAAATTTAGCGTCAACAAACTGATTTTCAAGATGAAATTAGGTCGAATTATGAAACTTTTATCTTAGAATGATTTTCAATGGTCCAGTATTATAAGTGTTTCCACTTGGTGAATAATGTTCAAGGAGAATATATGGAACGTTGTTCACGATTTTATAGGGTTGATTATGTATTTGTCTATATGTTCTTTACAAATGCAATTCAATCAAAACAATGAATTTCTAAAAAAAAATCGCAGCATTGTAGAGTTCCTATCGGATCTATTTGCTGAAGGTTTGAACTGTTTGTGGTGCAAATATTTATGATTGCTGATGTGAGTTCTTATAAAAAATCCGTCTAATGGGTCTGTTTGAAATCATTCCCTGAGAGTATTATGTGAAATTTCTTTAATCTGATTAACATCGCGAGTAGTCTAGAAGGCTTTGGGTGAATATTGATTCATATTTCTCGAAAAAATCGGCTGACTGTTGTGATTTCAATGAAACGAAGTAATAGTTGATGTGGAAACAACCTTGTTTGTTTGTTGAAGAAAGTCAATTGATAAATCAAAAAATTTTTACGAATCGCAAGATTTTCATGAAATTAAGAATTTACTGACGGGGGAGTCTGATATAGACTTGGAAACACATCAAATTTTGTTAGTTCGAAGTGTTATTTCTTGTATTTTTCAACGAATTGACCTTTGACAAATTAGTGCATAATTTTTACGCAGCAGCTTTTCTTCTATTAATTAAAAATAATTTCTAATTGATAATTTTTTTCAGAAACTGGAAAAAAAAACTCTGAACAATCTCAGAAAAATGCAGAGAGCGTCCATAATATATTCCAATGGAAAACAGATGTATAAACAATACTTATGTGTGAACGCGCGCTGGTGGTGACTATAATACAGATTTTTCCTCCACGTTATTATTGTTTAATTCAGATTGTTCAGGTGAATATTGTCATTACTGATAATAAAAACAGACCGAGACACAGACACCAAGTAACTACTGTCGATGTTAAGCATACTCCAAACTGTCCCTGGTCTGGAACAATATTAGATCCTCGGAAACAACGTTTCCAGTTTCCATATATTTCATTCGATAGCAGATGTATTAACAATACTTATGTGTAAACGCGCTGGTAGTGACTATAATACAGATTTTCCCTCCACGTTATAATAGAATTCAAATTGTTTACGTGAATATTGTCATCACTGATAATAACCACATACACCAAGTAGCTACTGTCCATGTTAAGCTACCTACTCCAAAATTTCCCTGGTCTGGAACAGTATCAGATCGTCGAAAACAACGTTTCCATATATTTCCCTTCAAAACCCAGCAAAATCTGGCTGGTGCAATTCATGTCACGGTGAGTTTGACGAAGGTTCTTGTGCGAATTGAATGGTCGTACGTAATTTATTCAAATGGTAATTTTAGCACATAAATAGCGGTGTCGGAATGGAAAATATCCACTTAGTCTCATGCCCCTATATTGATGAGAGCACGATCGTTGTCAAGCGAAGTTCCGGCAAACAGAGTATATTGGACGTTATGAATTATTTCCCTGTTCGTTATGAATGTGGGAAGCACTTTACAAAATTAGGATTATCTTCTGTTACGATTCATTCAGTACTTTGCATGTTATAGGTTGAGACATATTTATCTGTTAACTCGAAACTACAACTAAATTGTGAAAAAATTGTCCGCAATATGCAAAAAATTTATCGAGAGACACGAAAACGCAAAATGAAATGATTATTCATCGTGGCTTTCATTTACTCCGTATTTACACTTTTCACCGCAGTAAAGAGTTAATATTCTCTGAGATACCTAATGATTTGAAGAAATGTTTCTAATTCGTTCCATGCTGATAAAATGTTGCATAAATTTATTCCTCAAGTCACAACTTTTTTACAAACAACAAAATCTCACTTCGATCTTTGTTATTGGGAAAGGATATAAAATTTCAGAACTCTATGCAAAACAAAAGTACGACATGAGAAAGAGTCACAGATAATACCCCTAAGACTATAAATCAGAGGATCTATATTGGAAATCAGACGGAATACCAAACAAACCCCTAAATAAACTCTGAAAGAAAGTGAGGGAGAACATTGGGTCGCAAAAACAATGAAAAGATCTACTATCAGGTTGACTTCGAAAGCCACAGAAACAAATCTATCCGCATTAGTTTCGAATTTCGATCTTCACGGCTTTTTCTTGGGAAATACAGAATATAGAAGGAAAAAGAATTATTCCGAGTCGAAATGAATGGAGTTATTCGTTCCTCTAGACATTCATATCCATTGATGTCGATTGATTACAATCTATCGTTTCGACGGAAATTTCGGGCAGCTTTCAGTTGATGAATTGGTTTCAATATTCCAGTTTCCAGTACAGACGCCAGATTTCTTCTCGAGGGATTCTCATTGATTGGGTGAGAAGGAGATGAATATGTCCTGAATAAGAGAAGCATTCGTTCATTGAAAAAAGTCGTATCAACAGATCTCGTGAATCTTGAATAATGAAACGTACTGTTCGTTAATTTTTTTCTTGGAATAAATGAATATCATTTCTCGCCGAACAGTAAGATATTCATTTCATTAACATTGTATTCATTTTCAGTCATATTAGTTTCATGTCCACCCGGTAGTTGAATCTATTCATACACCAATCCGATTTTGCCTGACGATGGTGAACAAATATGTCTGGACGAGTAACGTTATCGCGGATGATGAATCATCGACTCCGAATGTCTTGGGATTTCTCGCATATTTTCCGGCAATATGTTTCGCTGAACCGATCTTCGGGACTCTGACGAAAATCCGAACAAGTTCGGAGTTGAATTCATCCATTTTCCTGCTTATCGGACAATAAAGCGATGACGGTCGTGTTTGTGTACGAGCTTTCTGTCTTTCACACGTATTTGATTCGATTCCAAGGTACAGATGGTTAATTACAAGAGTAGTCTTGTGCAGCAAAATCGAATTTTGTGTGATCGAAAAAAAATGGTTGATATTTGCTCGAGACAACTCGTTTCAAGCTACTGGTACTTCGTGAATGTACTGTGAGACACTGTGGGGGTACAGTCTCCTCGTCATAATATCCTACAAACTTTCAATAGGATATAAATAAAGTGTAAGAGGTGGTCACGGTGAAACGTTAGCGTTAGCTTCCTGTAGTCAGCAATCAGCTGTTCTGGATGTAACGCTAATAGGTCACAATCAAAAAATCCCTCATAGCAAAATTGCTGTAACAAAATTCATAACAACCATTGCAATAACGCTCGGAACAGAATAACGTATTTGTTATAAATTAGGAAGTTGGCAATATAACTATAACAGAAAGATTAACAGAATAGGTCCGAATATGTAGACGGTATTGTTCGACTTGTGAAATTTATTCCAATACCAATTGCAGAATTGAATCCTTTTTTCAGAACCTCCACCTCGCAATTTTATGATATGTATGAACGCGATATTTATTGAAATATTTTATGGGAGATCTTCGCATTTTTCTAAAAGTGTTTTTTTTTAGTTTTCTCTCGCAGTTGAAACAAAAAACAATAATTATTTTTTTTCAATAATACAAGAATGCGATATTTATCAATTTGTTGAGAGCATTTCGCCGTTTAAAGTTTACTTTCTTTTTCAGTTTTCTAGATAAAATATTCGAATTGATTGTCACAGCTCAAGATATATTTGGAGCATCCTCGTTTTCATTTTATTTATCATATTTGTCTGAATGTGGCTTCAAAAATAACCACCATTTCTCAAATTATGAACTGCCGAAAAATATTCGGCAATCGGTGAATCCGATCACAGATCACTGGGTATTTTTATTAAATCAGTAAAAATTTGCTGCAGGATTAATAAATTTTCAACTATAGATTACCTTGAAACAATCAGAAATCGCTGTCACGTTTTGAAAATGGTTGGATAAAAAAATTCGATAATTCATGTTGAAGTGAATGACAGGAATTTTGCATTATTGGAAATGGCAAAATCTCAATTTGCGTACATAACTCAACATCTAGAAATACTCGGTCAGTTTTGTTTCCAGATTTGAATTAGTCAGAAAAAAATATATGTCATTCTTTTTCTTCTAGCTGGTATAGTTCACGAGGTGCCTCCAATAGACAACGAATTCTGCCCACTGTAAACCAGAATTTCGAAAATTCCCCAGATTATGATCATACCCTGCAGGTGTACCTGGATGTTGCTGAAAATTGTGAAAAATGGTGAGTATCAAAAATACGATGTATAAGAATGCACGCACCAAAATAAAGTGAAATTACATTAACCATCATAAAAACACATGTGGCGGATCTCAGAATGGCTAGAATTGCGAAAAACAACCTACCTAGTTTGAGGTACCTCGCTCGATCCGCAATCTAATTTTCTTGTCAGCACCTGCACCTCCGTTTCAATTCGAGCCAAGATCTGCGACGAAAGTGAGCTCTCTAGTAACGTTGAATGTTTTCTGAGAAAATTGTTTCAAAAACAGATCCGGACCGGGGTATCTGTCCCTTATTACGTAAGAGACCCGGCCGGTTACTGATCTGACTTTCGGGTAGATTTAACGATATTTTAATGGATGTAAATGTGTGAGGAAATGGAGTTTCCTCCTTAGCGAGGGATCAATCATGAAGGACGCTCCTTGAGTCGCCTAATGGAAATTCTGTAGCAATTATTGCAGTCTCTGTGTTTATTCTGACCATCCAGAAAGAGGAAAAGGTGGAAATATTCATTCAGCTTTCCTTCTGTTGAAATAGGATGGGCCTCGCAAATATTGGGGGAGCAGGTCAGAAGATTTGCAGGGGCAGGCCCAAAATCATTTGTTCTTTGGATAATGTTCACATATTAATGGGTAGCTATATGAAGAAAACAAAAAGGAGGAAATTGGTCACAGATATCTTAGTAAAACGTTCTGTTGGTGCTGAATCTTCCTTATTTTCAAACTAATCGTTGACAAAACCGCATTGACTCCAGAAAATGTTTTTGATAGACCAGTTTGTCAACATAAATGTTAAAAACTTGAACCAATTCGAAGGTACTAGAGCACCAGTTATGGACATACATTCCTCCATCAAGCAATCAAGTGATCTGCCCGTAATTTTCTTTGCAGAAATTTATGCGTTTTTCCTATGACTAGGGTGAAGCAAGCCGCCATGAGAAATCCTCAAAGCAATCGCTGAGAGAACTGTCCGCTTTCTTGGATCCTATGAATGAGAAGAACTAAGACGTAACATTCGCTATGGAAAGAAAGAAAAAAGATGTGCACTTTTGACTACGAGAAAACCGGATGAAAAATTTACATACAGGACGCGACAGCTTGTCAAAAACACAGGGAGTTGAATTCCATTACAACAATAACGCTCTGATCATTCGCATTTTGTTATGTACTTCAAACGTATGAGTTTGATTCTTCCGGGAATATTTCCATTGGAAATCCGTTTGAAATGAAAAACGAGAGGAACAGGCATGAGCAATTTCTTGCCTTTTGCGCTATAGAAATGCCTTTCGAGAGCGGCGGAGGGATTTTAGAATTATTCGATTAATAATTCGAGAAATATTTTCAAGAACACATATTAATTGGGATGCCGCGAAAAGAAATAAGTCAATGATTTATTCCTTTCATCTCAGAAATGAAAAAGTTCAAAGCATGCTTTGTGTGAAAATTTAATGTTATAATTATACAAGAATAGACGCTTGTTTACCAGGCATGAATTGTGAGAAAGTTTGAAAGTGAAAACTGCGAGATTCTCCTTACTGATATCATATACCGAGTGTTTCAAAAGAGGTGATGTTGTTTCTGGGATAGGTTGAAAACTGGAAAATAAGTACAGTTTGCTCTGTATAGAAATTTTGTATGATGTTTTTAGCTTCATCGATGAGATCTCATTCACACGACGAAAAAAACATACTGATAAATAATACCTTCTGATAATAATAATAAAGTGATAAGGCATTCTAAGCAACTAAGCACGTTAAACTTACCACAAACATGATTTGTGTGAAGGCACCACCTGATAATAATAATGAACTTTATCATTACTTTAAAATACTATTATATATTAACTCATACTTTTCAAATAAAATATTCTGAAAACGGTACAAAGTATCGATTTTCACCAAGAGTACCTCTTATTTTAGGTGTGCAATTGATCGATGTTCAAAATCACTTTAAATCTTCCTCAATGAATCTGACTTTGAAAAACTCATGCAATTCGAGAAAATCGTGAATAATGTGTATAATTTTTTTTCTTTAACGCCCTTTATCTTGAATTATGATGGCGCCTCGAAAATTTCGTACTCAGCAAACCCCAATTATTTTTCAGTTTTCTTCATTTCTAAAGACGGGGTCTTCATATCGCAATGAGTCTGTTCAGATCCATTTCAGGCAAACTGCACTCTTGAGCATCCTTAGGTGCCTGTTGAACACTAGTCCTTCTATGAACAATATGATACAATATATTCTAACTCCTCCAAACCGCTCCAAATTGTTTCGACGAAGCTCGCAAGTCCCAAACTAATATTCATAATCCTTGTAACAAGTGGTGCAGTACAGAATAGGTGAAGAAATTGCTCGAGGGTGGCATCTCTGCTTTTACCATAAACAAGACCGCCTCACAACAATGCCGCATCCACATTAAATCTCCATTGATGTCAGTCCCAGACAGAAGACTCGTATAACGTCGAAGAAGAAAGCCGTTGCAGAAAACTCGTGTTTGAACTTTACAGCACATGCTTTCCGAGTGACATCTCCCAACCAACTTCAACAGCGTCCAACAAAGGCTGCGAAAAGCCTGAATCAAATTTGTATGCAATTTAAAGAACGTTAGAACTTTCAATTTCATAGCAAGAGTGGATTAGGTCGCGGTTCCGCGTGAAGATCACCTGACCCGTATATTTAAGCGCAAAGTTTGGAGCAATTTCTTCACGGTGCTTGCAGGACAATAATGGAGAAATTTATGAATTAACGCTCCACCTTCAGAAGATCGTTTTGAACTATACGCGAAGTTCCAGAGGGCTCTCCGAGTGAGGAGGATGGGAATAATGTTTTCGGTGTATTTAAAATTTTCGTCTGCGCTGAAAGTGCCACCCATTCATCTACGCTCGTGGAAAGCCGAGTTACACCTGAATTCTCTTCTTTGGAAGTTTTTTAATTAAAACATGGATAGACTGCGATGCGGGGACAATGACTTCAGACGACTTCTGAATTTTCTGACTTCTGAGTTATATATACAAGGTGTTTCATAAAAAGATGATACCGTCTCTAGGATAGACTGAAAAATAATTGTAGTAAGTAAAAAATTTTCGTGACGCAATCTGTATTCAATGGCGTTGAAGAAAAAAAATTAAACAAATTTGTTAAGATTTTGCTGAAACTACTGGTAACATTGTAATGAAATCTTATACGAATATATTTTGGAAGCTTAATACATCAAATGAATTTGATCTTATGTGTAACTCCCACAGAAGGCGCTAGTTACATGGTTCATATCAAGTAGTATTGAACATAACTTTTTTAATATTAGATTTGTTGAGCAAAATTTCAAGTGAACTTAAGCATAATTCAATTTTACACCAATAATGTACTCTTGATGAAACTCGATACTGGTGTACCGTTTTCGGAAGAGTTTTATTTGGAAATTATGCAATAATAATCGATGCTGGTGTGAAATACTGATGAAGTTATGAATTATTATTATTAATAATTAGTAAGCTGGATTGAACTCCACCGCATTTTGATAGAAGGTCGATGGATTGGTAGACGTGCAAAAGCTCCGATTTATTGGTCTCCTCGGTAATGCGATTTTAATCCCTTGGATTACACCGGATTGAAACAAAAAGTTTATGCTACAGAGGTGAATTCACCCCAAGAATTGTGAGATAGAATTCAACGCCACCTTAATGAACTCATAGCTGTCTCCAACTCGTTTTAAAGGTTAATGGATTCTTTAGAAAAAAGGATAGACTTATCTATTGGTGAAAACGGAGGGCACTTTGAACTACTACTCCAATTGAATTCTTTTTTATTGTATCAGCCTTTTTTGAATTAACATCTTGTGATTTTTGTTTAATTGATAGGTTTACCATAACTTTACATCAGCATCGGTTACTTCATAATTTTCAAATCAAAATATTTAGAAAAAGACACACAGTATCGAGTTTTATCAAGAATACCTGTTAGCTGTAAAATTGAATGATGTTTGAGTTCAGCTCACATTTTGCTTAATCAATCTAATATTAAAAAGTCATTTTCAATACTACTTTTTATGAACCGTGTAACTGGCGCTGTCTATAAAAGACCAATTATTTATCAGTTTTCTATCTGTGCTAGAAACGGGATCGCCTTTCTTTAAAACATCTCGTAAATTATAAAGCATTCGAAATGAAATTGATCGTTCAAATGTGACTTCGACTAAATGCATACCTTCATTGACTATTAAAATAACGAGAGATATATTCCAGTCAACTTCAAATGGAGTTCGTTCCTTGGTTTATAAAAGCGCTGTTGTATTTCAGACAACGAAAATTTTTAAATCGCGCTATCTATTGGTGAGTGGCTTAACTCATAGGGCTTTTCCATAAATAGGTAGCGTACAAAGTTGATGATGTTCAGGACTGGCTTCTGAAAAAAAAATTTCAAAGTGCAGAACTGCTTTCGCGAACTTCCGCAATAGTACGTTTTTATGATTTTGGTATTTCCTACTTTTTCAAATTTCATACTTCTTCTAGGAAAAGATTTATTGAATGTTCCCGCAGAAGAGCCGTGGAAATTATCATTCTGCACGTCAGCGTTTTCATTACAAAATTTTCAATCAATTTAGTTTTATCTGTTAAAGTCCTGATGAAACCTGTATTAAAATCCCCAGCTACCAATATTCACTTATACCTACAGTAAGCATTCAAGAGCTGACAGAAATGTTGGATAGTCTCCCGCAGAAGTACTATACAAAGCAATTATAACAAGACCTAAAACTAGAAGTCCGATATCCGCTATCTCAATTTCTTCCTCTACAGAATACTTTGTTATGTTTTGCAATTCCCTGTGTTATATTTCTTTCCTCAAAAGAACTGCAGCACCTCTATGTCTTGATGTATTGCGACAAAACGAACTTGTCACATTTAAGTTTCCCAATCTCACTCTACTCAACAACTAAAGTTCCATGGTCTATGAGTTTTTCAAGTCTCAGAGCCAACTAACTACAACAAGATTGAGGAGGAATGCGAAGCTCCTGATAAATGACTCGCCCTCAGCTGTTAAGTCGAACATAACAACATTATTTATTCTAGCACGTAGCGGCCAGAATTCGAAAGTTCAGTTGAAACTTCTCGAAATAAGTTTGTAGAGGACCTCTCCAATTTGTTGGTTGGATGTTGTGGTTATAAGAGTGTTGATGGCCTATTTTCAACAAGATACTCATCAAGACAAAAAAATGAGGCGCAGCTGAAATATAAGATTCCGAAAATGAAATCAGCCCCTTTCTGATCGAAGAACTCTGGGTCATTGGATATGTAGTCGCGAATAAGCCACAAGTCAAAATTTTCACAGTTCATGTTTGTATCACAACATACAATATATCAGGTGAAAATTGATGATTGGTTTTATAGGATTAATCGAATTTGAAATGACCCCACAGAGTTTTATTTAATTGTCCATAATTTGTTGTTATAAGTAATTGTTTCAGGTACTAGTTTAAAATGGTTTCCGCTAAGCTACGTCCATTTTTTTCTTTTATAAGTATTTCATAGTTGCGTAATTGTGAACTTGATTTGAAGAATTCACAAGAGTTAGACATATACAGAGACAAGTGTCAACATCAAGACTAATCAAAATTAACGGCTGGCAATAGATGCGAGGCAATGAAATTATCTTGAATTATTAGAAGGGAATGTTTGAGTGGGAAGATGAATGACGAGAGAGATAGGCACTAACGAATGGCACCCGGATGCGAAACCCAACTCCGTTTGAAGAGGAAAAATTGTATTTCTTTGCGTTCTTTCTTTCCGAAAATAAAGATGACAAATTGCGAATTTTTTTCACCCACTGGAGATAGGCTCCGCAGAATGGTATTGTTTGTTCCATGGTGGACGTGAAATTCAAAAACTTTTCAAAAATTCGGAGAAGAATTCCGAATGAATTATTCGAGTTCGGCGAGGTTTCCATGAAAAATTCAAATCGGTTCTTTCCGAACCGTTGAAGATTTCATATGAACTCGGAGACTACTGGACCGATTCTCGAAATATTTTCTCTGATTGAAAAAAGAAAATAGTACTTTATATTCGAAACGTAAGGGTTCAATACAGTTGAGTTTTGTGTTATGAAAAATTTTTGCATTTATTTTTCTGAAGACATTGATGTATCACAACCTGACTTTAGCTTGAAAAATTAGAAGAATCCACATTTGTTTGTTTTTTAATAATAGGCCATGAATTCTTTCACACATGCATTCAATTAATATTTTTTCAAAACGTCATGTTACTTGAACCTTGAACAGGAACAGGATTATTTAAAATAAAAGTCATACTGAATAGATTGGTACACGATTGTTTATTCTGACAGATATGTGCCTTGTCGAAGAAAAAATCAGTGTTAAAAGTAACAAAATATAACAAATTAAACACAATAATGACTATATTTCAAGAATATATCTTACCTAACAGCAAGCACCACTGTCCTAATTTTGGTCACAATGACAACTTTTTCAGTTTTCGCTACTTATGGTTGTTAACAATCTAACTTATCAATGTCCTAACGAACGCCGGATATCAATTGAATGAGAAGTGGGTTCCTTCTTGAAGTGAATTGGCGACACATGTCAGAGCCCCTGTTAAAGGTATAGATACACTCCCAGAAGCGAGAAATGGAAATTAAAACTATGTCAGTTCAACCTATTTATTTAATCCTAATTAAACCTAAACCCGAAATATCACTCGTCAACATTAACTTGAAAATGTTGAAAATGAACGAAATTTCAAAACTGGTATTGAAATTTTTTATGAATGTTAAATTTTCATACATGTGTGGAAGAAGTGATGTCTTACTTAAAAAAAAAACAACATAAATATTGGTAAGAAAAAGAAAAATTCTTTGCCTTCACGGAGGCCACACAGAGAACATTTTTGAATTCAAAATAGTAATCATCTATGTTTCAAAAATAAATATTGGTATTTCTCATTTTTATGAATGTTAGCTTGTGATACATTAATGTATTCAGAAAAATAAATGCAAGCATTTGACGTTAAAATAAAAAGTGTGTTCCATCTGAAAAATTCCACCTTTGTGCCCAATCTCAAAAACAGTACTCCGCCATTGACTTCCGCACAAAAGGATATATTAATAGCAGTTTTCATTTCTTTCCACACATGCATGAAAGTTTAACAAACAAGAAAAAATTTCAACATGAATATTGAACTTTCTTTCATTTTCAAGTTCATATTGACGAGTGATATTTTGTGTTTATGATTGAATATAATGAAATGAATAGGTTTAAGTCACATGGCTTTTAGAAAAAAATATTAATTGAAGGCATCTGTGAAAGAATTCATAACCTAATATTAAATTCTAAAGGGGCATTCACAATCAACTTGCCTGCCGAAGTACAATTCGGCACGATAGTTGGCACGAAATTTACCATTCACAATAAAATTCGGACTTGAATTGGACGCATGCGTCTAGCTGTCATATTTATCTTATAGGTTAGCCTTACTATTGATGAAACTAAAAAGGAACAAATAAATTAATTATTTCTATTAATCATCTGTGATTGAAAAAAAAAAGATAGCCACTATAGTTAGTTCAAATTAAAACTCGAATGTTAGTTAAACTGTGAAACACGTGATTAAAAGCACTGCGCATGAACTAAAGCCTGCACGATTTCGTGCTGAAGTGAAAGCTTGCAAGAATGTTTACCTCAAATTTTATTTCGAATAGTATTAGGGCCCGCCATCTGCTTAGCTTGTGTACTTCGGCACGCGAGTTGATTGTGAATGCCCCTTTAGTTTATGCTCAATCTCAAAAACAGTGCTCTGAAAAAAAATTAACTACGCCACTGACGTTCACGTAACAATATATATTAAAAGCAGTTTTTATTTTTGTATCTTATGCAGTGCCTGAGAAATAGTTACATCTCAAAAAAGTGAACATTTTCGTTTTCGCCCTGTATTTTAGAAACAAAAGTTGGAATATTTCTGTTTGTGGATTTAAAAGTTTACGAAAAAGTGACAACAGTCGAGAAAATCGCTTGTCTCTATCTTCAATAATAGCTGAGATACAGTGCAGTCTGGCCCAATTTGGGACACAGTGTACACTGGATGACTCCTACCAGCGACAAGCAAGCTCCGAAGCCACATCCCAGTTTTCCTCGAAAAGGAGTGGGCAAGACGGGACCGAAAGAGGTTGCCCAGATGTCCTTGGGACTCCAGAAAAGCAGCTGAGGAGGATCTTGAGTTCGAGTCTAACACTCGCTGACATAAAAAAATAGCCGGTCTTAACGGTCGGCAATAAGCTTTTTCCCTATCTCAAGAAAAATTAAAAATTGGGTTGTGTTGAGTTAGATCAGATTAGGGGTAGATTGGATTGGGCTAGATTAGATGTGATCCGGTCCGATCAGAGATTTTTTGGTCAGGACAAGTTTGCTTCTAATGAGTGAGATAAAGTTGAAATTGTCCAAGTTAGATCAGGCTCAGTTGACAGGATAGGGTGGGAGTGGAAAGGTGAGGTTCCAACAGTTATACCTATGAGGGTTCAATTGGGCGAAGTTTGTTCAGGAAGATAACATAAAATTAGTTGATAAATCTTTTAAATAAAGTCACGAAAGTTCAGGATTTTTTATAAATTCCAGAAGTTCCTAAACCAACAATACGACGACGGGATCTCCTCACTCTTGTGATATTTTTTCAATATCGTCACTGTGTCGAAGCTGTCACGTGGTGATGGTATACAAGCGGACTTTAGGTACGCATAATCTCAAAGGGTTTAAAAAAATTTTCTAATCATAATAAATGAAGTGCATGAAGTCGAGTATTAAATATTTCTAAGTTGTCACATAATCGAAAGAATAGAAAAGGGAATATTTTATCAGATACTAAAAACTTTTCGTGAGAATGCAACCCCACTGTCCATTAAATCATTCAGAGGAAGCAATGCTTACGTCTTTTTTCGTCGAAAACAATCATAATGGGTTCCGCATGGATTTTTGGGTCAAACGTGCGGCGTTTCCTCTCGAGACAAAGGCAGTCTTAGATATCGTGCATCTCCCGGAACAAGTCGTTATGCCAGACTTTTATATGTCTCGAGAGTTTTCCGGATTCCCATAATTATATGTCCTAAACGCCAAGCTTGCATTCTGGTTGCAATGGAGGATTAATGGCGTCTTTTCGGACGTCGCTGTGAGTTACGTCAATCGATGAGTACACGAAAGGACTGTGATGGAAAAAACTTCAGATCTCCAACGGGTGGTATTAGAAAGCTCATAGTGATTGTGCCATGAATATTTCGGGAAATATCCTGCTAAATTTTATGGAACTAGGAATACCTTGACCAAATGATTACAATATTTCAAATACACTGAAACTAGAAATTCAAATCCACATGATTATTGCAATTTATCTGAAAAATCAACAGCGGTCGACAACGAAAACTTCTGTCAAACGACGATGAGCCAGTAGTACACGTGATACCAGATATTTTGAATATCACAGTTAATTCTCAATGTTTCCCATCCAATATGTACAGGGTGGCGGTAGGTAAAAATGGTTAATACTTGGACGACAAATTTTCAACTGAAAGAGATAGATCAAAATGAATGATTATGGTCGTCTTTTTTAGAGAAACGATAATGCCATCCACTGCATTCGTCTATCTTCTTTTGTTTTCGGGTTACAGGCCAATATTGAATTTTGGGCGATTTCAACTTTGGTCATTATATTCGTTTATGTTTGTGCTAGGATGGTGAAATGAAAACATTATACGGCAATTATACAGTGTACTATGTTTCACCCAAGAGGTTCCCTTGTTGTTTTTTCCTCTTATGCAACTGGATTGCTATGAAAAAAGTGTCAGTATACTGTTTTCGTTTCAACGACCTAGCACAAATAGAAACGGAGATTGTGTTCAAAGTTGAAATCGCCCAAATTTCAATGTTGGCCTTCAACTTGAAAACAAAAGAAGATAGAGGAATGCGGTTAATGGCATTACGAGTTTCTCTAAAAAAAGATGACCGTAATATATCATTCATTTCACTTCATCTTTTTCGCTTAAAAAGTTTTAGTCCGGCTATCACCAATTTTGCCCATTTAATAAGGAGGACAAATATCAGCCATGAAACGTCACTTATGAATCGAATGAAATATGCTTTCTTAAAAATGCTTTGAAATGAAAAAACATCTCGAGATCAACATCTAGATTACATTTATAATAGATTTGAAAGATTAATAAAAAATTTGCCGAGTAACGGTTGTCATGCATTGTCAAATCTAATAACGACGTACGAAAAAATAGTTCATCGTTGACATAGCAACAGTTTTCATACAGCGTAGGAGAAAATTTTTCCTTTTCGGCGACAAAATTATATAACGAATAAACAGCAACTTCCAGCCAAACTGAAATTTGTTCAATGAGAACCAAAGCAGTTGCCCATCTTAATCTTATAAAAACAAATTGCTATGTATGAATGGTTTAAAAAAAATTTGCCATGATGTTAAGTGCGCAAGGTATTTGGATTTAATAGCGGAAGAATTTAACCTTTAACTGGTATGGCAGGGTCAAAATTGACCCTACTCGAATCATTTTGCATCATAGCTAGATACGCAGTTATTCTGGTTTCTTCCATCTTTAGCTATTCTTCTAGTATATTGATGTGACTAATATACGCTACAAATTTTTTTGTTAGCGTCTCTCATAAAACCGTGGCAGCGGGCTTGGGGTCAATTTTGACCCTGCTATACCACTAACGTCAGAAAGTTAGTGGAATCTGCCGAAGATTTTGTTATACTGCAAAAAGAAGTTTGGTGTTTTTATGTCCAAAAAACGATAATAAATATTTCAAATCATGTGCTGATTGTGAAAGAATTGTTTGCAACAATCAATGTTTGGTTAAAACACTGTTCCAACATTGTGATCGTTATTCGAGCTAAAATTCATAATTTTCGTAGTTGTTTTTTTCCAAAGATATAAATTAGTATTTTCCGCAGTTTCTGAAAAATTTATTATTCAGTCATTCAATATGTTCGAATTACAATAAATTCATTTTCACTGTTTAGTTTAATCATCAAAGAGAAATTCTTGATGAAGAAAAAACTAAATTTTTTTGAACTTAATAGAAAAAGTGCACAGGGTCAAAATTTACCCTACTATACCCTGAACGTAAATGTAAAGCACCATACCAGTTAAGGGTTAAGATTCTGCAGGAATCATGATACGAATATATTGGCATTGTTTGGCACCTATTCTCTGGAGTTAGTGGAATAGCAATGCAATGAAAGAGAACCCGGGAAAGAATTCGATAACGGACTTTTTAACATTTTCGATCTATTGAACGGCGGTGAAATCTGACACAGAATCTCATTCACGTGGAAGAATCTTCCTCATGCCACTTCGCGATCAATTTAATTACCCTCCAAATGAAATCGACGAAGCTGTCCCGTTGTGAAGGGGGATCAGTTCTTATAAGAAGCTAAATTCCTGGTATCAATTGATTCTAACGTCGTAGATGTGGAATTCCGTCTCGTATTGATGATATTCAGTTTTATTGTATGGAAGTTTCATATCTAGGAATCATTAACCATTTCGTTCAGAAAAATACAGGAGGCGGATGATGATAATAGAATAATTACCATTCAAAACTTATCACCACTAAAATAACTAAAACACTCATAAAAAAAAGAAAAATTTAGTCCTTCCTTCCCACAATCTTTATTTTGTGACGACTAATTTCGAGACTTTTCTAAAATAGTCTCATTTTCAAGTCTAAAGCTACAAAACAATTGTTTGAGTACATTGGTGTTAAAGTCATTAAATATAATAAAACAAAAAACAAACAACACTTACATACAAGCTACAGGGTAAAATATTTAAAAACGGTTATTGTCATATACGGCCTTCTCGCCCAAATTAAGTGAAATAAAATGGCGTTTTACAAATTACAACCAAATTCAAAAAAGTGTAGAAACCAATTACAGAACAAAAAACAAGGCGACATCTAGAAACACAAACAGATGGGTGCTGCTGTTATCTGCAGAACGGGATAGTAATCTGCGATTGAAGAGCGAAGAAATCTATTAAAATTAACCAACCAAAGCGGCACCCAAGAAGTCTTGAATCAATCATAACAATGAATGGTAAACAGGTGTGTAGTCATAACCAATTTGAACATTCAAAACATTGTCATTATTTTTATAAGCTTTGAGTATTTCCATATTTTCCAGATTGTCTAACAAGGATCCCTTCTTCTCTACATGTAATGTTGTGAAATTAGTGTTCATGTCGAATGTATGACCAGTGTCGCTAAGGTGTTTAGCAAAATATGAGAAGCCTGTTGAATTTGAATTGAGACATCTTAGGTGTTCTTTTATGCGGGTTTTGAAGTTTCTGAAAGTTCTCCCTATATAAAACGCATGACAAGAATTACAAGAAAGTCGGTAGTTTCCACTACGATCGACAGGTGCAACTATATCCTTGTTATTTATCAAATTTTTCTCCAAACAATCAATCGATTTAAACGATATGTTTATGAAAGGTCTAAATGTGTTTGCCAGTTTATAGGAGAATTTATTTATGAAAGTTAATGTTTTTCATAAGGATGAAAAAGATTATGTGCTATCGGGATTCAATGGATACTTAATCGGTATATTTAAACTATAAATTGATCCGGGTGAGGACACTATAAAGCTGTTTCAAATTATCATCATTGTTTCCAATACGTGACCAAAGGTTCAAACTAATTCGAGAACTAACTATCTTGGAGTGTGTTAAAAAAATTTGGTAATTTGACTTGAGGCACAAAATGGCGAAGGAGCTAGTCATCTATAAACCTATTGATTGGTGTTTTTTTTATCCTGAAGATCCCGGCCAGAATTGAAAAAACAATCTACACTCTTCTCCCGTTTTATCGTATGTCTCAATACGTCTGTGAAACGTTATGAAACAGATGAATTCAGAATTGAAATAATCGAAATGAACAATGTTTTCAATTCATAGGCTCACAGCTAATTTATTAAGAGACAGGAGAATTAAGGCTGAAACCAACCCCTTCACTCAGTGACAAATTATGATTTTATTTTTTAAGCCTCATCATGAAAGATTTGTGAGCCTATGAATTTTCTGTTTTTTTATTTGATCCTTTTATTAATAATACATCTGGGTTGAAAATTCCGGAATGAACTTTGGATCACAGGATAACTGAATATGAAAGAAAGTATTCATGAGTGGAATTTCTTTGTTCCATAAGAAGAGAAAGTGCACTTTACAGATTTGTTTGAAAAATACTCACTTGACGAATCTCAAGAATAAATAAAGTAATTATGGCTCTGATTTTTCAAGCTTACATTGCAAACAGTTTGAATAAACTTTTGACCTCTTTGGACTTTTAATTTTAACGGACCGTTCTCATTTCATGACCGTTTGAAAACCAAATGAATTTTTGAAACTCTAGTGCTATTTCATCATTTTTTTGCAAACATTATATGCAGGTCTACAAGGGGGTTTCATAAAGCCTGCGAGTTTTTGGATCGAATCAAAATTTTGTGAAACCCACCTGCGGAATAAAATAATAGGATTACTCAAAAGGCAGGTTACATGTTTTTTTATTCGGGAAACGAAATAGACCCCCATAATAGAGTCCCAATATGCCGGAACACAGGGATTTTGATTATTTCAACTTCTGATAACCACGATTTCATTAATTCCCTTTCTCTTTATATAATGCCATGATAGCGTCTTTATACCTATTAAAACAGACCTATACAAATTGCATGTTAACACTGTGTGATACAGTGTATATATCTCTGAGAACTATAATGATCTATCAAAGCGCTTAATCCACAGCCTCTGTGATATTGAACACTAATGAAATAACTGATGATAGTCCGGAGATGATGAAGTTGAAATTGCAGAATTAGTGTTAATTTATGCGTCCCAATGTGTCGGATATTTGGGAGATCAAATATAAGACTCATGCACTCAAAAATGAGCTCTCTTCTCCAAAGATATTATCCGTTAGTATTGAACTCAGATCAATAGAATTGAACACAATGATGTCTATCATAAAGGGTGATCTGAATAATAATAATTTCATTTCAACTAGATTCTTCGAGATTCTTCAGGATGAACATATTTCAATTAAAAATGAGACTGAAAATTTTCATTTAAAAATGAGACTGTAAATTTTCATTTTGTGCAGGCTTTTAGATCAAGCGTTCAACCCTATTCAATAGAATACAAGTGAAAAGTTACTCTGAACTTTTGCCGAACGTTTGAAAGTCAAGTCAGAGAAACATCGTAATTGGTGGTAACTAAATTATTCGATGAATGATTTAAGATGATCAGTAATTCATTTTGATGGCTGCAATGGCCATAAACTGCTGTATCGACAAATGAATAAATATACCTAATATGTTATCGGGACTTCAGTATAACATTCTCAGTGTAAAATGAATATTTTTGCACAATTTTTCCACAAAAACGGACACGAGCATCGGATTTTCATTCTAATCGAGTTACAGACTATACTTTTTCCACGACAGCTGAACTGAAGCTAGATATTCTTCTTCTTTCTAGTATGATCAATCATGCTAGTAGTAGTAGTAGGCTACTGCCTGTTCATTGCATTCAAGTCTTCTCTGGACGTTGAGGTTCAGCATTCACGCCATCGTCTTGGTGGTCTACCCCGTCGTTGTTTTCCTACTGGACTATTCGCTTTTGCTCTTTTTATGAGTCTGCTGTCCTCCATTCTTTCTATATGTTTCTTCCAATATCTTCGTTTCTGTCTGACCCACGATCCTATGTCCTGTATTTCACATTTTTGTCTGATGTCTGCACTTCTTATTCTGTCGTGTAGAGATTTGCCTTTTATACTTGTTAGGGCCGTTTGCACCACTTTCGCTTAGTTGCTAAGCGTCACTTTAGGTCCGTTTCTGCAGGTAGGTTTGTTAGTATTCTTAAGTGACACTTTAACTCCAAGCCAAGGCAGTGCGAACAGCCCTTAGTGTTCTCATTTCGACTGTTCTCATCATTTGGGGGTTCTATTTGTGTCTGGTCTTGTTTCTGGCGCATATTTTATAAAAGGTCTTATTGCTGTTTTATATATTTTGACTTTGCTTTTTGTATTCAGATATTTATTCTTCCAGACGATTTTCTTCAGCTAGATATTGAATCTTTCAATACATAGATGAATATGACGGTTTGAAAACCGCAATAAATATGACAATCAATATCACAGTCGGATCACAGATCGATTATATTCTGTATGTTTTCAAAAGTGTCAGGGATTGAATATTCTGTGACAGTGTGTGGGAATGAAATTCAGTCGAAATGCTTAAAAAACTAGGATTTTCCTCATACTCAAGCTCTAGTTGCTTATTCGTGATTATATCTAAAGGGCAAAAACCAAGGACCAACAACGGCGGTCATTCCTGGTTATTTAATCGATTAAGGTGTTCTAGAATGAATATTCCATATCAAGTGGTGGAATACTGGCATTCTATGGCCAAATTCGATGTCAGAAGAGATATATTCTGAAGTAGTCGTGAGAAAATGAAATTTTTGACTTGCACTGTATGATTAATGCATTCAATATCAGATTCCTAATGATTTTGAATAGGTAATGAAATTTTCATGAACCAAAAGATTCGAATTAAATAGGTGTGAAGGATCATATCAACTAGCTCTTCGCTTTCGAAGTAAAGCCAAGTTTCGACGAGGCGTCAAGTCAACAGACAATACAGAACTTCAATTCCGTATTCATGAATTGTACTCCAACTTTTGAACTACGAACACGAACAACCAGAACCTCAAGAACCGAATGCAAGACATCAGCCTCGAAGGCGCATCATATACATCATTCAAAGGAACGGCGGTGAGTGTCTCTGGATAACAGACGGCGTGTTCATCTCCTTACCACGATCCGGAATCCATTAATGAATTCACGTGCGTTCATAGAGATTTTCGCTGGTACACACGTCCGTCCTTCATATTGAATTAATTAAAATAATTTGAATAGCGAGAATATATATGCTCCTCCATCCTACCGGTGACTCTCGTCATTTCAGTCATTGCATTAAGTCTAGAACTAATTACTTTGTCTCTTCGTGTGGATATGAACAAGGGTGGTATCATCAAGATGTTGCAGCAACTCCTGCATCGTGACTACACGAAAATAACAGTTCTGTAAGAGAGTTTTACCTCGTTAGAGTTAGTTGTAACTCTTTGAGTGAATCTCGAAACATCTTGTTTCTTATCCCAGTTTTTGGCACGTATTCATGTGAAGAATAATTCGCGACTATTCTAGGCAATTAAAATGAAAAATTTCTCAATGAAACCTTCTCAATATTTGATTTAATCAATGATCATTCGAACAAATAATTCTCCGGAGATTATATGGGCCATAATATTATTATGCTACGACGTACCGGAGAATAGATTTTTATTTCACATACCTAATTTTGAGGATCGCTTTAATGATGGCAATTTTCGGCTCCTTCAGAACGAATTGGTGTATTTGTTACCTTCTGATGTTGATGATCGTGAGTCGGTGATCGCGATCAACGTTTCAAAGACGAAGAAAGATAAAAAAGGGACATTTACAAAAAGTGATGAAGAAAAATTTGGGTGATGCTAATTTGGTGGAAAAATATTCGGCGTTGCGTCTGCATGGCGTTCTTGGTTCTTGGGTTCTACATCTTATCAAGTGTCTTCAGCCTTTCGGAAAAATACCTTCGTAAAAGTTCCTGTTGCTGAATATTTGGTTAAGATAATCTGAAAACGTATACAGAACTTTCGTGACTTTGATTGCAGATGCGGGAGCCTCAATGACGACTACACATGGAAATTGGAAATAATCTTCGTTCGTTGCGGAAAGCTGACAGTATGTTGCAGAAGAGTAAGTTAGCGAAGATGTTAGCTATTGTGGATTATGATGGCATCGAGTGAAGCACAGTCAACACCACCACAATCTTTGGAATCGTTGAAGACTATAGGTATGTTCTCAAGGAAACGACAGTCTAATCGAAGAATTGTAATCATAATCATAGTATTTCATCCTTTTAAATCTGGTTGCAATACCTTCAGCATTTTTCATTTTCTCCAGTAAATAAATATAATATTTCAGAAGTGAAATAAGAATATATCATGCTTTTCTACATGTTTTTTAGGGTTTTCTCCGGAACTCTTCGACACTATGAAATTAAGGGGACGAAGAACTACGAAACTTTACGAAATTAAATAATTCTGAGGGGTCAATACATTCACCTACCGGTAAACTGTGAAAAGGTGAATAAGTCGGCCCTAAGTCTTGTTTTTTTTTTCATTGATCGGTAACAATTTATTGAAAAGAATTGGTCCCTGACAAATTACTCAGTTTTACTCAGACGCCTTTCTTGTATTACCCACTTGAAAAATTTTTCAATTTATTTTAGTTTGAGAAACTGGGAGGAAAAAAAAACCGCGGAAAACCCTTAAAAAATTCTCAGAAAAATTCAAAGAGCTCCCTTGAAATATTTCGATAAATATATTATATTGTCATATCCCGAGGGAAAAATGATTTGACATTTCATATTTCTCTACAAATATTATAAATGTGAAAGTCCGGAAAGTCAGGAATCAGAGTACCGATTTTGACGAAACTTTCATTATAATGTGAAGAATTTTTATTGGGAGGTTTCATGTTCTTATATAACGTGAAATGTGGAAAAATATCGAGTCTTCATGAAAAAGTCTGTGACGAACCCGGTTCTTTCAGGCTTTCAGGGCCGACGCTGGATAAACTATAAGAGAAAAAGAAACATGGTCAATTTTGTAGTGCCCAAAAAGTTCATATCTAACTAATGAGGACAACCCTCGATAATCATTTTTCACATTTTCAATTCAATCTAAAATAATGTTCAATTTGAAGAGGGTTTTTGACTGGCATGGAATGAATTAATATAAAAATGCAAGTGTTTTTTATTGACTGCATTTATTCCTGATGGAAAATGCTTTTCACAGTATAGTTTTTTAATGGATACTTTTTTAGATACAGCAGGATGAACGAATGTGAATTTGAGCAAGAATTTATTAAATCAACGCGAGATCGCTTTGTCACGTAGCCAGGTGCCTGTCTCTCCTTCGATACGGGGTTATTGAAATGGGTTCTAGATGGACCTACATTCAGTACCGCTTTAAATTGAAATATTACGCGAGCGGAGCCTGGGGTTTGAGCTAGTAAGTTAATTAAGGACATATTGATCAATATTCTTTCGACCAGAAAAAAATTCTTATATTCAATTCATTGTGGAAACAGGTATTCATTCTATACCGATATATGCGCATGAAAATAGAAAGAGTTCTTCCAAAATAACTCGACTCCTCCGAAATTCTGGTTCCCATAATCCAGGAGGTACAATATCAAATCCCATTTATACAAATTATTTTACTTTCTCACAGCCTCCAGAACATTTATGCTTTTGACCTCAAATCGTATTGTTTGGAACTGCGATTCGTGATAAATCGTAAAAAAGAAAAAATTTAAATTGAACTCACTAATCGGTTTCGATCCGAACTTGAACGTTGAATATTATCAATTGGAAAATATCGTTTCCCTTTTTGACCGGTGTGAAGTTAGCGGCCACTTTTCACGGAGATAGCGGCCGTCTCACCAGTGGCGTCGGGTGAAATAAAATGTATCACAACTTTTTACTGGAACCAAGTAGCGATCTGAAATTTATAAGATATCTTTTTCGAGTAATTTCCAATATTATACCAAAAAATTAGATTTTTTTTTTCACTCGGAACAATAAAAAAAAAATCCTCAAAAAAACCAAAAATTATGATTAATTAGAAATAACCGAAGAAAATGGCCTCTACAGATGAAACTCACAGAATAGGTTTTTTATGATGTGAAGAACTAGTGTTATCAATTTCATTTCCTTCGGAAGGGGCTGAGGGGTGGAAATCGACACCGCCTCCAACAATCCTATTGTCATCAGGGAAATACCGAAGAAAATGGCCTCTACAAATTAAACTTTCAGGAAACGTTCATTATGATCTAAGAAATGAGTGATATCAATTTTATTTCCTTCGGAAGGGGCTGAGGGGTGGAAATCGACACCGCCGCCTCCAACAATCCTATTATCATCAGGGAAATACCGAAGAAAATGGCCTCTACAGATGAAACTCACAGAATAGGTTCTTTATGATCTGAAGAACCAGTGTTATTAATTTCATTTCCTTCGGAAGGGGCTGAGGGGTGGATATCGACACCGCCGCCTCCAACAATCATATTGTCATCAGGGAAATACCGAAGAAAATGGCCTCTACAAATGAAACTTTCAGAAAACGTTTATTATGATCTAAGGAACGAGTGATATAAGTTTCAACTCCTTCGGAAGGGGCTGAGGGGTGGAAATCGACACCGCCTCCAACAATCCTATTGTCATCAGGGAAATACCGAAGAAAATGGCCTCTACAAATGAAACTTTCAGGAAACGTTTATTATGATCTAAGGAACGAGTGATATCAATTTCATTTCCTTCGGAAGGGGCTGAGGGGTGGAAATCGACACCGCCGCCTCCAACAATCCTATTATCATCAGAGAAATACCGAAGAAAATGGCCTCTACAGATGAAACTCACAGAATAGGTTTTTTATGATCTGAAGAACCAGTGTTATTAATTTCATTTCCTTCGGAAGCGGCTGAGGGGTGGAAATCGACACCGCCGCCTCCAACAATCCTATTATCATCAGGGAAATACCGAAGAAAATGGCCTCTACAGATGAAACTCACAGAATAGGTTCTTTATGATCTGAAGAACCAGTGTTATTAATTTCATTTCCTTCGGAAGGGGCTGAGGGGTGGATATCGACACCGCCGCCTCCAACAATCATATTGTCATCAGGGAAATACCGAAGAAAATGGCCTCTACAAATGAAACTTTCAGGAAACGTTTATTATGATCTAAGGAACGAGTGATATAAGTTTCAACTCCTTCGGAAGGGGCTGAGGGGTGGAAATCGACACCGCCTCCAACAATCCTATTGTCATCAGGGAAATACCGAAGAAAATGGCCTCTACAAATGAAACTTTCAGGAAACGTTTATTATGATCTAAGGAACGAGTGATATCAATTTCATTTCCTTCGGAAGGGGCTGAGGGGTGGAAATCGACACCGCCGCCTCCAACAATCCTATTATCATCAGAGAAATACCGAAGAAAATGGCCTCTACAGATGAAACTCACAGAATAGGTTCTTTATGATCTGAAGAACCAGTGTTATTAATTTCATTTCCTTCGGAAGGGGCTGAGGGGTGGAAATCGACACCGCCGTCTCCAACAATCCTATTGTCATCAGGGAAATACCGAAGAAAATGGCCTCTACAAATGAAACTCACAGAATAGGTTCTTTATGATCTGAAGATAGTTGGAGGCGGCGGTGTCGATTTCCACCCCTCAGCCCCTTCCGAAGAAAATGAAATTGATATCACTCGTTCCTTAGATCATAATGAACGTTTCCTGAAAGTTTCATTTGTAGAGGCCATTTTCTTCGTTATTCCCCTGATGACAATAGGATTGTTGGAGGCGGTGTCGATTTCCACCCCTCAGCACCTTCCGAAGGAGTTGAAATTGATATCACTCGTTCCTTAGATCATAATAAACGTTTCCTGAAAGTTTCATTTGTAGAGGCCATTTTCTTCGGTATTTCCCTGATGACAATATGATTGTTGGAGGCGGCGGTGTCGGTATCCACCCCTCAGCCGCTTCCGAAGGAAATGAAATTAATAACACTGGTTCTGCAGATCATAAAGAACCTATTCTGTAAGTTTCATCTGTAGAGGCCATTTTCTTCGGTATTCCTCTGATGATAATAGGATTGTTGGAGGCGGCGGTGTCGATTTCCACCCCTATGCCCCTTTCGAAGGAAATGAAATTGATATCACTCGTTCCTCAGATCATAATAAACGTTTCCTGAAAGTTTCATTTGTAGAGGCCATTTTCTTCGGTATTTCCCTGATGACAATAGGATTGTTGGAGGCGGTGTCGATTTTCACCCCTCAGCCCCTTCCGAAAGTAATGAAATTGATAACACTAGTTCGTCACATCATAAAGAACCTATTCTGTGAGTTTCATCTGTAGAGGCAATTTTCTTCGGTATTTCCCTGATGATAATATGATTGTTGGAGGCGGTGTCGATTTCCACCCCTCAGCCCCTTCTGAAGGAGATGAAATTGATATCACTCGTTCCTTAGATCATAATAAACGTTTCATGAAAGTTTCATTTGTAGAGGCCATTTTCTTCGGTATTTCCCTGATGACAATAGGATTGTTGGAGGCGGTGTCGATTTCCACCCCTCAGCCCCTTCCGAAGGGGTTGAAATTAATATCACTCGTTCCTTGGATTATAATAAACGTTTCCTGAAAGTTTCATTTGTAGAGGCCATTTTCTTCGGTATTGTCCTGATGACAATATGATTGTTGGAGGCGGCGGTGTCGATATCTACCCCTCAGCCCCTTCCGATGGAAATGAAATTAATAACACTGGTTCTTCAGATCATAAAGAACCTATTCTGTGAGTTTCATCTGTAGAGGCCATTTTCTTCGGTATTTCTCTGATGATAATAGGATTGTTGGAGGCGGCGG
The DNA here is from genome assembly GCA_038502775.1 of Hippodamia convergens. NCBI lineage: Eukaryota > Metazoa > Arthropoda > Insecta > Coleoptera > Coccinellidae > Hippodamia > Hippodamia convergens. The sequence goes on along the minus strand of CM076610.1, from coordinate 15,668,527 downwards.
TGTCGATTTCCACCCCTCAGCCCCTTCCGAAGAAAATGAAATTAATAACACTGGTTCTTCAGATCATAAAGAACCTATTTTGTGAGTTTCATCTGTAGAGGCCTTTTTCTTCGGTATTTCTCTGATCATAATGGGATAGTTGGAGGCGGCGGTGTCGATTTCCACCCCTCAGCCCCTTCCGAAGGAAATGAAATTGATATCACTCGTTCCTTAGATCATAATAAATGTTTCCTGAAAGTTTCATTTGTAGAGGCCATTTTCTTCGGTATTTCCCTGATGACAATAGGATTGTTGGAGGCGGTGTCGATTTCCACCCGTCAGCCTCTTCCGAAGGAGTTGAAATTGATATCACTCGTTCCTTAGATCATAATAAACGTTTCCTGAAAGTTTCATTTGTAGAGGCCATTTCCTTCAGTATTTCCCTGATGACAATATGATTGTTGGAGGCGGCGGTGTCGATTTCCACCCCTCAGCCCCTTCCGAAGGAAATGAAATTGATATCACTCGTTCCTTAGATCATAATTAACGTTTCCTGAAAGTGTCATTTGTAGAGGCCAGTTTCTTCGGTATTTCCCTGATGACAATAGGATTGTTGGAGGCGGCGGTGTCGATTTCCACCCCTCAGCCCCTTCCGAAGGAGTTGAAATTGATATCACTCGTTCCTTAGATCATAATAAACGTTTCCTGAAAGTTTCATTTGTAGAGGCCATTTTCTTCGGTATTTTCCTGATGACAATATGATTGTTGGAGGCGGCGGTGTCGGTATCCACCCCTCAGCCCCTTCCGAAGGAAATGAAATTAATAACACTGGTTCTTCAGATCATAAAGAACCTATTCTGTAAGTTTCATCTGTAGAGGCCATTTACTTCGGTATTTCTCTGATGATAATAGGATTGTTGGAGGCGGCGGTGTCGATTTCCACCCCTCAGCCCCTTCCGAAGGAAATGAAATTGATATCACTCGTTCCTTAGATCGTAATAAACGTTTCCTGAAAGTTTCATTTGTAGAGGCCATTTAATTCGGTATTTCCCTGATGACAATAGGATTGTTGGAGGCGGTGTCGATTTCCACCCCTCAGCCCCTTCCGAAGGAAATGAAATTGATATCACTCTTTTCTTAGATCATAATCAACGTTTCCTGAAAGTTTCATTTGTAGAGGCCATTTAATTCGGTATTTCCCTGATGACAATAGGATTGTTGGAGGCGGCGGTGTCGATTTCCACCCCTCAGCCCCTTCCGAAGGAAATGAAATTGATATCACTCTTTTCTTAGATCATAATAAACGTTTCCTGAAAGTTTCATTTGTAGAGGCCATTTAATTCGGTATTTCCCTGATGACAATAGGATTGTTGGAGGCGGCGGTGTCGATTTCCACCCCTCAGCCCCTTCCGAAGGAAATAAAATTGATATCACTCATTTCTTAGATCATAATGAACGTTTCCTGAAAGTTTCATTTGTAGAGGCCATTTTCTTCGGTATTTCCCTGATGACAATAGGATTGTTGGGGGCGGTGTCGATTTCCACCCCTCAGCCCCTTCCGAAGGAAATGAAATTGATAACACTAGTTCTTCACATCATAAAAAAACCTATTCTGTGAGTTTCATCTGTAGAGGCCATTTTCTTCGGTTATTTCTAATTAATCATAATTTTTGGTTTTTTTGAGGATTTTTTTTTTATTGTTCCGAGTGAAAAAAAAATCTAATTTTTTGGTATAATATTGGAAATTACTCGAAAAAGATATCTTATAAATTTCAGATCGCTACTTGGTTCCAGTAAAAAGTTGTGATACATTTTATTTCACCCGACGCCACTGGTGAAACGGCCGCTATCTCCGTGAAAAGTGGCCGCTAACTTCACACCGGTCCCTTTTTGACTGTTATGACATTTTTTGAATCCGGTACAAGAAGGGGGACTCAGCGTTATCGTTCAGTCTAATTCGCACGTCTTTGTCATCCAATATTGTCAGCCGATAAAAACAATCATGAGAAAAATCGGTTTCAAAGAAAAACTCGACTAATACATCACAAACTTTGCCAGTTCGTTAACGATCCCAATTATTGGAGCTATCGAATGGCGAACACGTGTAAATATTTTTATAGCCCGAAAAATGGAGCAGCGGTCGGTGATACATCAAGCTCCGTATGCGGAAAATTACCGCCAGAGTGCGATTTCCGCGAGATCGCAGCGTTTCCACGCAGATTCCGAATGCGATTTGCGTGTTTATACAAACGGTCGAAATTGCCCGACCCAGTGTCATCCGCCCCGCAGATCCAACATGTGAATCGTCTGGTGTGCGTACACAGAGGCGGTAGACCATAAATTCTTCCATAATTATTATGGCCATCGTTGCCTGTTGGCGATGGCATGTGCACTGATGTACGAGCTTCCCATCCGGATGCTCATTCTAATTAAATAATACTATTCCGCGCCAGGATACGCGCCAGAAATAAAAAAAGGGCAGACGAACAATGGGTATACCACGTTCCGAGAACGGCGGTACCCGACGCCCTATATTTTCTCTTAGTCGCGTCATTAAATATTCGTCATATCTGAAATATACTCTGTGTATCGACCTGGTGTAATTGGGTTAACGAAAAATTAACGGTAGACCCCTCCGAGCTTGCTTTAGGGGCCAGGGCTTCAGCATGATAGCGGATTGATCGTCATCTCGACTTCGAAACTTTGGTTATTCCGCAAGTCGTTCATCTTGACAGATTTTGCTTGCATACTTGCGTTAAAACCAGGAAGAATCTTGTTAACGAAAGATTCTGTATCAAATACCTATACTGACTTCGAATTAGGTAGCAATTCAATGAATTCCATCCATTTCGATGACGAAATTAAGCTTTAACACTCAATCCGACAAAAAAATACAATTTCCTTGTGTACTGGGAAAATTTGTTCATTTGAATTTCTTCACTCCAAAGTTCCTCAGTTGTTTCATTATGACCCTACTATACTACTATAACTCATTAATACAGTTTGTTCCAACGAAAACTCGATTTGCCGACTTTCAAATGATAATGTGGGAAATCGCTAGGACCCATCAATTTCGAATTCGAGGAGGAACAAATTTTCCGCTTTTTTCATTCGCGTAGCTTCAACTCCTTCAACTAATGTATCGCAGCACTAGCTGACCATAAAATTTCGCTTCAAAATATCAATCGATGATGAAATAACAGCGAAAATAGTGAAAGAAGCAATATGGAATTCATCTCGAAAAAATTATTCGTATTCTACAATTTTCAAGGGTATTAAGTATTTGCGTTAATATTTCGTCCAAGAAAGTAGACAGACGATGTTTTCTTGTCTAACTTGAATTTTTAAGAACGTAACATGGGTGTCAGAGCGATTGTAAATTTGTAGTAGAATTAGAATGGTGAATTCCGTAGGAGTAAAAGTGGAAACGATGAAATTATTTTTTAGAAATAACGACTCGCGACCAAAAGCGGCTTAATTTAAAGGACGACGTCCTAAAAAAATGAATCCGCTGCTCATCAAACAATTGGCGTTACCCATGAACATTGGCATAACTAGAGTTGATGGGTTAACCCCCATCAATCAAGAAAATCATTCAATTTAGTTTTTTGCAATTGTTACTTACACTCTTCGTGAATTTCGTCTCATCAATAAAAAAGGTTATGTCCCCAATTCCCCCCTCCTCGTTACAGCTATGGCCATGAATACTTACGGAGATAAAATTGCTTCATTTGGTTGACGAACTTACCTGAAATGAAAAAATCCGAATTATCACATAAGAATTGTATGAAGGGACAATTAATTTGAAAAGATGGTGAAATTGACAGTCGAACGCAAAAATGAAAGTATCTTCAACTTTTGAGAAACGTTACCTACAACGTTATCATTATCTAATGGTATTCAAGTTCTTCATTTCATTATTTTGATCTGAGATATCATTTTCTCTTTTTTCAAAATCATAAATGAGATAGAATATGTTGATTTCGATCCCTACTTTAACAAACTTGATTTTTTCAGAATACTCACCCACTAGTAGCCTTAACAAAGAGGCAAGAAGATGTTGATTATCAGATAGAGCCATTGAGAGATTGTCAGTGTATGAGAAACCTGCCCAGATGCGAGGGCGTCATAATTGACGTACTGCATTTGACTTCAACTTGAAGATGATGAAAAGATAACTCATCTAGTTCACACAATACACTATTTTCGTTGTGAATACCGATAGGGTGTTTGTGAATAAAACTCTAGGATGAAAAAACAAAGATGAAGAGGAGCGGTAGGAACCAAATGAATTGTTCTTGGAGTTTCTATCTTCAACTAACCACTTTTTACAATTCAAGGAAATGGTTTGTTAGATTTCGATTCAGCATTGATTCATTTAATAATTCGAATTTATGGAATAAATCAGTCTCAATCAGGCTTGGCAATTCCTTTCAGCACCCTTGCGAATCGATATACCTATGCATAGCTTTATATTGATTATATTGAGTATGCACTATCTTCCACATATGCTTTCAGTTTGATATGTTTGTTCAATATTGTGGTAGCTAGAGCTTTCCATGATAAGCCTCATAGTAAGTTGGATATCATAGAGTATTTGCATTGCACTGCTAATAATGTTATTAGAATCAGTGATTGTTTAATCATACTCATCCGTATTATTCTATCGCTAATGAGGTTCAAGCTCGACAATTAAACGATTGACATTTCTGCTGCCAAACTCATGATAGAGGTCCATGCACCAACCTTAAAATATTTCAGGAAAATCAAAAAAGTATAATCGATTAGAAAGTCTCAGACACTAGGTGATTTGAGTGTTTTCTATGATCTGTAAAACTCTGGCAAAATAAAATATAAACTGAAAATAGTATGAGATACCCTCTTTAATTTATAGAATCACAGATTTTTCATCATGCAGATCTGTGAGTCTCTGAATTGAAGATGGTATTCATTTCGATGATACCTATTCTCAATAATTAATCCATATTAAAAAAACTTTTCAATAATTTTGAAATTTCACCAAGTTGGATGACCATCTTCAACCTGCCTATTCGGTATTTTTATTCTGAAAGTCATTCTCTCCTGAAATATTGTCAGGAAGAGAAATGTTGATTTTTACCGTATAAATTCTAAAAAGACAGATGAGTCGAATGAAAGCGACTTCAAGCAATATTTTAAAAAACAGTTTGCTTCCAATTAGGACAATTGTATTCGAAGCAACCAGCGGTTTTCAAGAATGGAACGGTAAAAGTTCAGAACCTATAAGATATGTATGATTATACCCATTAGGAAATTAAATGCTTAGTGAACATTAAGGACAATTATTCGAAAAAAAAACATTTTTTTTTCCTTTGTTCATTCCACCTGAATTCATTTGGAATAAACTCTTAACGATTTATTATTTCGTGATAAAAATACTCACTGGTTAGAGACAAATTCTAAAAATTTTCATTACTCCAGTTTCATTCAGGATCATGAAATATCTACGAGGACTATAGAAGCTAGCTGAATCTACATTAATGAAACTGTCCTATTGGAATGAAATGTAATAATAGTATGTATGCTTTGCGAATCATCATTCGACACGGTACGACCAATAATGCCGAATAATGGTCACTTTCATTAATTGAACGGACATAACGTTACTTTGAATGATATTTGGTCAACCATAACGGTCATATACCGATTTTCGTGTCGCGAGCAATGCTGTTCATCCACCATAAAAGAACGAGGGGGAAATAGACATACACAGGAATACTCGAATGAAACTTCTTTTGTGAAATGGAAGTACGTGGATATTTATTTATGTCAGTTTCTGCTTTCTATTCAAGTGTATAATATGATTAACTCTCCTTGTAAATCATGAAAACTGTTTCACTTTATTGAATGAATAACTACAGATTGATGATCGTTTCCGCATGAACGATAGATTTACCAAGTTGAGAGATAAGAAAATAATATCTCAGCAATAGTATATTCTCAAACCAGTTGCAGAATGAGCTCCTCATGCTTTCGAAAACTCACTCCTTCGTCGATCGTTTTCGAATTTCGCATTCGTGTTGGAATCGCCTTCTGCTTCTGCAACGAGTATTTGACGATATTTTCTCTATTTCAGTCAAGTTTTGTGAAATATTCTCTAAATTAAAATAAAAATTCAGATTAGTGACTTCTGTATTGTATCTTGGCATGAGTGTTGGAATCACCTTCTGCAACGAGTATTAGACGATATTTTCTCTATTTCAGTCAAGTTTTGTGAAATATTCTCGAAATTGAAATAAAAATTCAGATTAGTGACTGCTGTTTTGTATCTTGGCAGTTGGTGTGACTTACAAAATTTGACAGATTACGGAATTTGAATTGATTTGATTTAAAAACTGATAGGATCGGAGATCAATACTGACAACCACAAAACGAGAAATATAACTGAAACCAATGCTGTAAAGAAACATTACAGCATTACTTTTAGTACTATAATGAACTCGTTACGATACTGAGATAGAGAAAATTTATTATATCTTCCTTCTGTAAAATCATTAAGTAGCTCAGTGCAAGTTTATGTAAACAAGCGCTAAACACTGAGATGAACATGAAAACATGGCATAGATCCTCGCAAACTCCGATCTATAGAAAATCCGTGCTGGATTCTGGTTAGGAGCCAAAAATAAGCCATGTTTTTTCATGAAGCTGGCTCTCATCCTATTTCCTCGTTTTTCACTATTATCTCCTACATTCAATTCGGTCTCCTCTTATAAAAGTTGTCTCATTATCAATTGAGAAACATCACCGGTGATATATGTTACAGACTGAGATTATCCAGAATGAACCTTGAGGATAAAGTGGGTAATAAAATAGGAAGAAAAAAGGGAAGTTTGCGAGTCTACGTGGGTCCCTGATAAGGTCCATTTCTCATGATTATTTGTGCGGATGTATCATCTGACGAGAATATTGGTTGATTGAAATAATAAAATCGTCGAAACATCAGCTAGTTAGAACTGCAAATAATATAAATCGGAGATATTTCGTTCATATAGCTTGATAATATTATTGAGGTTCTAAGAATTTAAAAAAATAGTTTTGAATTTGTCTGATCATTTGAGAAGTAATTTCAGGATTATTTTTAAGTTTTTCGTCGAATCTAAATATTGTAGCTACTAGAAATACTAGGAACAACTAAAAGTTCAATCAAAAAACGGAAAAACGTGACAATATTCATTGTTTCATGTGGAAAATATTAATAGAAGATACAAGTACTGTTTCATTTGGTTTGGAGTGAAATCGAGAAATGCTCAAATTTTATCGGTAAAACGGATTTATTCATACTCTTCAATTATTTCAACATAGAGAATTCAAAGTCAAAAACTTGAGCAAGCACTTCGAATTTAAGTATTAGATACCTACTGACAGGGTTTCTGTGACAGGGAGAAATCACAAGCGAATTTTCGTCAAAAACTTCCTTGAAATTCTATGATAACGGATACAGTGATCTGGATTTTATAGATAAGGTCCAAACCGGAGATGATCTTTGTACAAAACCCAGACTCTCTTTTGTGCTCGCCCGTCCTGAGCAGAAAATCTCAATAAACGCGTTTGCGATTCAACTGACCCGAGAAGTGATTGATTTAAACGTCGCACTGTGGCATCGTTAAATCCTCGTTAGCCAGCCTTGGCGTCATGAAGAAGCCCATGTGGTGACAGGATTGAAACCCTGTCCAGTTGCATTCTACCAGGGATAAGGAGGCGCCTTGAGAAATAAGGCAGATCTCTCCTGATCGTCCTCTTACGTTGTTGACTGAAGTATATTCATTTCCAACTTTTCTCGATCTGATAAAAGCTAAGCCTGAGGAAGAGTAACGCCCAAACTTCTGCAACTTTGAATGGATAACCTGAACTTCATCCTGTGAACGAATTCGAAAATTGAAAACGAAGGTCTCAAATCTACAATTTTTTACGGTGTGTTTGATGAACGTTTTTCAAAATTGAATGATTCATTTAACAAGGTAATCATGGTTACCTGCAACGAAACTTGCGTTCTACGTTATAATGAAGAAATATTCTGCATCGGGAATGGATATTCTTATAATAACAAGAAATAACCCCATAAAATATTTCAAAAGAATAATATTTCATTTGATTCGAATCAATTTGTGGATGAAAAATAACATCCTGATCACAAAGCAGAACCCTTCTATTGTTTTGTCGATCACGATTTTTTTTCTGAGCCCTGTTGCAGAAAGATAGGTATTGAATAAGATATTTGGTGATACCTACATCCAATTCATAAATAACAGCCAGTGCGAGCACGAAATAAGTTCTTCGTCGGGAATTGGAATAATTTCTTTCACAATATTTATGATATTTAATTTTTATATATTATGGATACAATACTTAAATCAGAGGAAGTTATAATTTCAGGGATCTTAATGCATGGTGGGTAAAGGAATTCTCAATGGCATTAAAAATCGTTTCAACAAAGACGTTTTAAATAAGAGCGGAGAACAACTAATCCAATTCAGTGCACATAACGAACTGCGAATCAATAATACATTTTATCCACATAAATAACAACAACTTCGAGAACACCAAAGGGCAAAAATTAACCACAGATTACATCATCACAAACCGAAATATTCACCCTTCGAAAATACTAGATGTAAGGGTACTAAGCTCAACAAATACAAGAACCAACCACAAATTGGTATTAGCTGAATAAAGGGAATGTGTGCAAAGAAAACCAAAAGATAAACCAATAATAATTGAAAAACTTAATATAGAGGTCATCAGAGACGCTACCATAAAGCACTTATACCAGCAAAGACTAAAGCAGAAAATTAATGAAAATAAAATACAAAATGAAGTCGATGTTGAGGCTGTCTGGATGAAACTTAGTAATAACTGCAAAGGAACCACTAGGTCAACGCAAAATAAACAAAAATGGAATGCGAAACAAGAAGCCAAAATACTTGCGGCGGAAAAAATAAAAGCTTACCTACAACTAAGAAATCAAACTATCATTATGATGAATACAAAAAGATGAGAAGTAGGGTGAACACAGCAATTCAGGAAATCAAAAGAGGGTTCTGGGAGAAATACTCAATGGACATGGAACATGATCTGTACGGAAGACAAAGAAAAATAAGGAATATTCTACGAAACCGCAAAAAACCTATTAATGAATATGAACAAACCAAAACAATAACAAAAGAAGCATGGGAGGGATACTTTGAAACCCTCTGTAGTAACACACACATAAAAGAGACGATAGGACTGGATCCTAAAAAGGATAACACTAAAATCAACGATAATATCAAATCAAGATAATAATCAAATGATACAAATAGGAATAGGAAAAATCAAATCAGCAGTGTCCAAGCTGAAAAATCGAAGAGCGCCAGGATTAGATAATATCAAAAACGAACTGCTCAAATATGGAGGCGACAATTAATGGACGTAATGCAAACTTTGTTTAAGAAAATATACAATATATCCAATGTGCCAGAAAAGTGGTAACAAAGTAAAACTATTCTAATTTTTAAAAAAGGAGAAAAGATGGATCCACAAAATTATAGAGGCATTAGTTTGTCGAGCGCATCTTCGAAGCTATTAACCAAAATCCTAACTAAAGAAATTCTACAGACTGGCATCAGTGAAGAACAGCAGGGGTTTAGACATAATAGATCCATCATAGATGCAATATTCATTTTAAAGAAGATAGCGGAAAAATCGATTGAGTATAACAAACCTGCCTTTATGTGCTTTATTGACTTAATGAAAGCATTCGATAGGGTCACACTTAGCGATGTCTTAAAACAATTAAAGGACAGAAATCTAAACCCCAATACAATTGAAATTATTAGGAAAATGAACATCGAAAATAGTACTTTTATAAAAGCAAACAACAAACTTTCCAAAAAGATACCAGTTTCAACAGGAATCAGGCAAGGGAACTGTCTTAGCCCAATACTATTTAATGTCCTAATGGATAAGATCGTCGAAGAAGTAAAATCTGCAGGAAAAGGATATAAAATGGGTACGAAAGAATTCAAGATGTTGTAAGGTGGACCAAAACAAGAAGAAGAGCATGGAGAGACCATGTCGACAGAATGCCAGACAATCGGCTAGTTAAAATCGCAAAAGAAGAGAAACCAACCAACCGCAGACCCCCTAATCGGTGTTACAACTAAGGCTACAACTTTGAAAAAACAAGACATTGTCTTAAAATGAGAAGAAGAAGAAGATGTTCTTATCTTAATGGAATTTGTGAAATCCATTTTTTCTAAGACCGTGCGTTTTTACCTACTTTCCCGTACTCATTTTAGTTTAGAAAGTGTCACTTTCCCGCACTAGTGCGGGAAAGTATTAGCAGGGTTTTTCCCACACACTTTCATTAAAGAATAAACTGAATTACAATAGAATCCGTTTATTATGACGCCGGCTATACTGACCAATCGCTTATAATGACGCGAATGCAGTGTTAAGTTTGGTTTCAGCCAAAACTCCTTACTATAGGGTCCGGATTTAATGACTTCGCTTATAATGACATGTCGCTTACAATGACATGATTTCAGATACAACAACATGATTTTTCGAAAATTTTTCCAGTTATAGTGACCGCTCGATCGTTTTCTCAAGCCACCCTACCCTTTTTAATGCGATGAGGTTTGATACGATACGAGATATACGCTTGCCGACATGCTTTTTAGTATAATCCAGTTCCTTGAAGAGATTATTGGTATTTTGTGGACAAAATGACATCCATTGAAGCCATTTCTGAGTTGTACAATGGTGTGAGAAGCTATTATTTCAAGTCGAAAAAAAAAACAAACGCAAACTAAAATTTCAGATTATTTTTCTAAAAAATGAAAAAGTTCTTTCTATTTAGTTTTTTTTGTAAGAGAAGCTATTTTTTATTTTTTCAGTAGAGCAGAATCTGAAGTTGTCGTTCTTTTCTTGAACTGAATCCATGAAAAATTTTGATGAAATTCTGCTTTATGTGACTTCCGGTTATTATGACGTATTTTTCATTTCCCCTCGATGTCATTATGAGCGGATTCTACTGTATGATATGTCAACGATCAGAGTACCATGGTAACGACATGTAGAATTCATGTGTATTATGGATTTTCATGGAATGTTTTGTATGTTGAAATAAAATATATATTTTCAATGTGGGGTCGTAGAAAAAATAATGTTCCTATCTTGTGCAGAAAGTATCTTTCCCGTACTCGATTGCTTTCCCGAACTCCGCTCCGCGTCGTTCAGGCAACAGCAATCTCGTACGGAAAAGTAAAACTTTCTCCACTTGATAGGAAAATAACTATTCCGTCACCAGTTGCATAATATTTTACTTTCTGCAATAAGTAACACAAGTTAGACGTTCCATAACGTCAATGAGTTAAAAGTATCATATTATAAGTATGTCAAAATTTGAAATCATCAATTTTCAAATTTGATATGAAACAAGAAAAGCTAGAAGAAACTTACTTAAACTACCTCCAAAAATTTTCCCGAACCCTCCTCCGAATTGGAATTTATGATGAAAGTTGATCATAAATCTATATATGCTTCGTTGTTTAATCGGAACTGAATAAACCCTAAATAAATAAAAAAGAATCATCACTCGGTCAAGTTATGCAAGTAGAAATGATTACGCGGACGGTCGCTCGGCCGCTTCCAAAAGATTTATTCGCGATTGATGATTTTTCGCAGTCATCTCAATAGAGGGAGATAACCCTGAAACGATTTATCGCACGATTTTGCACGCATGTGTGATGAATCGACAATTCTTCTTTTTTGAACCAGAATGAATTGGTGGACTTTTCAATGGCCCCGTTTGAAAAAGATGGTTGCTACGGTACCCAGTTAGGGAGTGTGAAATTTATTCTTATTGAATTGGAGGAAATGAAACATTTCATCCATTATTCAGTACATGCGAAAATGCTGTGAATCAATCTCTGGGGTTTATTGTACTTATTTCATGAAACGTCCTTTCTGAGTTGATATTAAAATCTCCTTCAACAGAGAAAATTTCAGCGTTTAGATTTTTTTTCAACCGATCTCGAATTTAATTTAAATTTATTGGAGATTAGTTTATCATAACACTGGTATGATTACTCATAAATCAAATCTATGAATAATGGACTAGTTGATGTTTTTCTGATAGAAATTATCCAGTTAACAAAAAATTCTTATTGCTAAAAATAACCGCATGATATAATGGTGAACTCATAGACATGAACAGAGAAAAAAAGATTGGATGAAATAGCTCCAATCTTCTTCCGTACATTCTGAAGTGTGGAACAGCAATAGTTTTTTTTCAATCCCGAATTATTTTCATTTCCATATTTCGCGAAGTCATCTTTTGGCTTGAAACTGTCATTCCCAAATTCAATTACCTCCAGGTGCAAGCTACAAATTTCTCAAGTGGGAAGTTTAGGTTTGGGATATTTTAAATTTTCATCGAGCGTAGAGAATTGGCTGTATTAAAATAGAACTTGAATTACCATTGCCATTGCCTTCGTTATTCATTTAAACAAAAAATGTTAATGACAAAGCCAAAGATTTTTAACATTGGCATCATCTTCGTCAATTAAATGACAACAAACAATGAAATTATTTCACATGCGGTGACAAATTTTTATTCAACGGAAACAAACCTACAACTTCAAGAAATACTAGACAGTTCCGGCCAGGTGGTTCTTGAGCACATTCCTAAATCAATGTCCTACAACAAAGCCATACGATATGTCGAAATCGCTGGATGGAGAGACATGGTTCAGCATGATGTAGTCCATTGAGATGAAGTTATACAAGCACCTACGATAATTTGAAACTTAAAAGGTGACATTTCAATTTGGTGATACCACAATATATTCATTCTCCTCTTGTTCTCATCTGAAGATCCAAGACATAATTTCGCCCGATGTTTCATGTACCCGAGGAAATTGAGAAGGAGTCATCCAATATTATCTCAACAACAGATCATCTTATAGCCGGTTCAGAAGCTTCCGTGCGTCGTAAAATTCATCATAACTTGGAATTGCCAGCAATTTTTCCCACTGTTCAACGAACAAACCGACTGTTTTCTGCTGAAAATATTGGAACAATTATAGCCTGTATTCATCGCATTCCCGGTGGCGGTGAACCTACATCTCAAGAGACGAGAATATTAATAATTTGAATCAAGAAGTGCAATTTCCTACTAGGACGCTCCTTCCTGTTTTATTCATCGACCTTCAGAGCGGTTTCCTAACCTCGCCTAGATGTTTTCCCATGGAGGAAAATATGCGTGAAGGCGCAAATAAGACCATATTTCAATTTTCCGCCTTCATTCCATTCATATAAACTCATCAGACGTCGTTTGGATTCAACGCGAAGACGTGCTTCCGGAAAACGGAAGCAAATCTGCACGATTGTGTATTTGAAAGAAACCGCAAAGCCATCAGTATGAATATAAAACGGAATTAGAGCAAGGAAAACGATCCAGTTCGAAATGGATTTCATTATATCAGGAAAAAAATTATCGAATTGGCAAAATATATTTCGCATTTTTCCATTAATCTTAGATTTTCAGCATGATATGGAGAGATAGAAACCATTGAGTAGTATGGAACTCGAGAATGACAAAATAACTAAGAAAAAAGGTGATTTTGAATTTAGGGGGAAATTAACTGAATATTGCATTATTTTGTAATTGAATTAAATAGGACTTATCCTCGATTCAAACCTCCGATTAATAATAATCATAATAATAATAATATATGATGCAATCAAATTCACACACTATTCGTGAGAACTTATGGTACGTGCAACTCTCAAACCATGACCTTGATATAATTGCTTTTTTTCCTTGTTGCTCCTGCTTCGATAATGTTTATCGCTGTCATCATCAGAGCAGTATGCACCCAATATCGAGACGCATTGTTATACTCTGGAAAGAACTTCGGTCTGTAAAATTATAATAACCGTAGCATATGTAAAATGTATCGATCAAACTGAACGTAAGGTTGTATAAAAACTGCATGATAATACACCATTATTGCAAAGTATTTTCAACAATAAGGCTGTTACCAGATATCTATTGAAATATTTTCTGGGGTCTTTGCATTGAAAGTTTTATTAGGGTTTTCTCTCCCAGTTTCTGAAAAAAGAAATGATTAGAAAAATTTTAAATGATAGAAGGAAAGCCCCTGCGTAAAATTTGAGCACTTATTTGTCAGGGGCCAAATATTTATGAAAAATTGTTGCCTCACAATAAACGAACCATGTACTAATCAGTATTAATCTATGTTCATCATATATTGACGAATGTCAATTGAAAAATCAAAATATTCTGACATTGAATGAAATATGGAAATTGTCTGAAGAAGGAGTCTGATTTAGATTCCGAAACGTTACGCTTTAGAGTTCGAAGTGTTTTTTCTTTGTTTATTGTTAGGCAACAATTTTTTATAAAGATTCATTCGAAGTGTTTTTTCTTTGTTTATTGTTAGGCAACAATTTTTTATAAAGATTCGGCCCCTGACAAATTGGTGCTCAATTTTTACGCAGGGGCCTTTCTTCTATTATTCAAATTTTTTTAATGATTTTTTTTTCAGAAACTTGGAGAGAAAACCCTAATAAAACTTTCAGGATAATACAAGAAGAACGCTCGCTATTCTACGGTCAGTGGCGTAACCATAGACTTATCATAAGAGACCCTATTATTTACATTTTGAAGTGATCCCAAGAATATCTCGTTCACTATTCTACTGGTCTAATGGACTCTTGTTTGGTCCACTAGAGACGGTACTGTTGCCACATTACTCTTTTAGGAAGATATTTCAATGCGAAACATCGGCTGTATGTAAGCGTCCTTGCCGTAATTCTATAGTTCTTGTGGCGATAGGGCAACACTGTTCGTTTTTTATGCAGGGAGAATTTCACCCTAGTTGAATTCTTTCACGTGGTCAGACAGTTCGCTCCCATTGTTGCCTAGTGTTATCTCAAAGCTCTCTGGATATTAAATTTGTTATTTGAGGAGTTTAGGCCAGTTTAGGGAAGTAAGAACAAAATTGGACATAGTTTGTGTGTTAATCATGGTTCATCATTGTGAAATTTGTAAGAAAACAGTGATTTCCCATCCGGAATTATCTTTTCATAAGTAAGTAAAACCTATGCTAATATTCCAGTGGCGTAGGTAGAATTATTATTGTAAATTTCAAGTTTATGGTCTTGTGGTAACTTCGTAACAAGTACATTTGGAAGTAGCTTATATTTTTCTATAAATACTGCATATTTATTTCAGATAACCATCTAATACCGAAAAAAGAAAGATATGGTTTTCGCTTCTTGGGTTTGAAACCGTTGATTTTACTAAGAAGCTGGTATTTATATGTTCAAACCATTTCAATCCCAACGATATTGTAACAAAGGCGAACGAAAAAAATTCCTTAAACCAAATGTATTTCCATTACCTATTCATACAGCATTCGAGATTCCATCCAGAAGGTAAATTTTCTTTAATTATTGGGAAACTTGAAACTCTTATAATCTTGTCAGCAGAAAAATGAAAGTCAATCCCATATGAGGGCCAGTTTTGCCATTAAAAACGGCAGTCTCCAAACTGAGATTTGATTTCAATTTTTGGTTGACACATTTATAAGACCGGCACTCAGTGATAGTATATAGATTTGTTTAATTTCAAATAAACATATATAATTTAATTAATTTATCATGATTATTTACAATTCCAACATATTTTTCAGTTCAGACACACTATCCGATCAAGAAGTAACTCATAGCAGCCCAACTACAGAAACAAAGTGAGTACATATGGCGAAATTAATGTTTTCTTAAAAGTTTTTATTGCTTACATATCTTTGCTTCAAAGAATGTTTCTTGAATTTACCTAAATTGCAATAATAGTCACTTATTTCTGTATTTTTTCTATTAACTTGTTACTTCCAGGTTGTTTGAAGTGGCAAGAAATCTGAATGATGAGGAAGCTCTCTCTGAAAGCTCAAAATTCATACTTTACAAAATAAGGTCAATCGTCAAAAGGTTCAAATAAGATCACTGAAAAGTTTGGTATCATTTTGGACTGAAAAGTTTTGTTTATCTGAGCAATCCGAACAAACAATATTGGTAAGTATTATGAAAAAAGTTCATCTCTTATATTCAAACATAAATTATATTTTCCTCACACTAACTCTTTCTTCAATATCAACACCTCAGAGGTAAAGTGTGTTAAGTCACATTTTTTCAGACACAAACTATCTTCAACATTGGATTCACATTAGTGAATTATAGCTAGTGGAACACATTTTTGACTCTCTAGGAGTAACAAGTCGCCAAATAATGGCAGTAAACATTCTTCGAAACAATAATCGAACTGAAATATACCTCTTTCGTCTAATTTTGATATTGTGACTTAACACACTACCTCTGGGGTGCTGATATAGATATATTATATATATTGATGATTTGTTAACAAGTTGTGGATGAACATTTGGTTGATTGCATTAAGGCTGCTTCTATCAATATGAATGTGTCATATCTGTATATGTATAATAATACCCATTCTTTCATAGAATATGGCTAGTTTCCACAGGGAATTTCAGCCAATTAAGTTCAATCCAAATGTGATCTGTTTGGCTGAATGTTATTATGAATATTTTTTTGGATTCTTCAAAAATGAAAAATGTCTTTTCTTCTATGATATTATCATATTATGGTGGGTTTCACAAAACTTTAATAATGCGAATAAAAATCCTCACGTGAATTCTAACAAATCGAATCACTTGTTTTGAAATTTCAACGAATCGCTGTGGCTCCAATTAATTTGACGGTGCAATCAAAGTTTTGTGAAACCAACCCTACATCTAATGGTCTTCATTCAAGCTTGCTGTGAGTGGTTTATCCAACATAGTATATAATTCAGATTGATAGAAACAACTTGGGCAATAATACAATTGACTGTATCTACTGAATCAATTCTCTTGAGATGAGGGTTTGTTGTTATCAAGGACAAGAGTAATTGAACTTGAATCCTTCTATTCATAATTCTCAGTTCATCCTATTTGATAAAAATTTTAATTTTTTACAGGTTTCAATCCCCAAAACAGCTGGAGATTTATTTAAGAGAATGTTGAGAGGCCCCACGAGATAAAACTATGATAAATTTGAGATCTTTTGCATTGACTATTTGCATTATATTCACCCAAAGCTTACAACTACGTGAGAAAAACGTTCAATGACAGTTTGCCACATTTGGGAACAATATCAAAATGGTACCAATCTGTTGATGGTAGTCCTGGATTTACCAAAGAATCCCTTACTGCACTAATCTTGAAAACACAGAATTCACAAACTCCTGTTCTGTGTAATTTGGTTCTAGATGAAATGTAATATTACTCTTTCCCTTCTTCAGTAACACAAAACATATGGTAAACTGGTGAAATCCAGTACTATGACTTATTATATATGAAAAGTGGCTGAAAAATATTTCAGGTTTTTCCATTAAACTAGAAATATTTACAATCCCAAGGCTGAAAAGAATTTGTATCCGATACTCATAAAAGGAACTATGGAAATTATGCCTGTATCAGTTTTTGAATGTTTTATTAATCATTTATATGATTATGAGCCTGTAGATGGGTACTCTATAGAGTGATTCTGAAAAATTTCTTTAAATTAAGAATTCACAACAAAACAATGAAAAATTTGCCTATGAGAAGAATAGCAAGATCTCGATCACTATATACAAAACTAATTCTATTCCGAAATTAATAATAGTATACAATGCTTAAATTAAAACTTGAAATCTTTTCTCTATTTCAGTATCGTAATGAGTTCATTACAGTACTGGGAGTAGTGCTGTAATGAACTCACTACAGCATGGTTTTCAGTTATATTTTTCGTTTTGTAGTTGTCAATACTGACCTCCGATCCTCACAAATTTCGTAAGTCACACCAATACAATACAAAAGTCACTAGGATGTATAATATGACTTTTGATTTGAATTCCGAGAGTATTTCACAAAACTTTATTGAAATAGAGAAAATATCATCTGATACTTTTCGTATGATTTAGTTTTCGTGGTGTTTTCTTTTCTGTTAGTTCGTCAAGACTTCGAATCGTGACAGCTTTTTATTGAAACTGTCATCTCCCAGCTAGCAGAATAGACCTACAATTTTTATTTCATTTTATACAAAATCGTAGCCTTGTAATTCTAATAGTGTCCCACAAATATGTACTTTTTTGTCATGTAAATATTTTAATAGGAACCGTTGTATTTTACTGAATAGTTGTTTCGAAATTATCCTACAAATATTCTCATTATGCTACTAATATCAAACACATATGATTTTTTATATGTTGTAAAAACGTTTACAGGACATTGATCATATATTTTCGTCCAATGGGATCTAGTTGTTGATCAGATGTCATAATTAATTATTTTGTAACTGTTGTAACTATTAAAAGGATTTTTACCTTACATAACTAGTTTTTCTTCAGGAAATATATTTATTCGTTTCAGAACTTGTTTACTTCAAGAATAGGTATCTATAAAATTGAAACTTGAAATTGTTAAATTTGAATTAGGTTTTATCATTATGGATAAAACAGATTCGTTGAACTTAAATTTGTAATTCATTTATCCGTCGAATAAATCATATTGAAGTTCAATAATTACGAATATCTGAAATTTTTGAAATTCCATCCGAAAATTATGTTGTCGTTTCCTTATAGAAATAGTAGCGACAGAAGACTGCATGAAAATGAATATAACTAGCAATCCACATTCAGGAGTGTCTTCTCTTTTTCAAACACAGAATATTTTGAAGAAAAAGCAGTCAATACATATAATACCAGTAATACACAATTGGATATCTATTGAAATATTTTCTGAGAGGACTCTGCATTTTCCTGAAAACTTAATATGGGTTTTCTCTCCCAGTCTCTGAACAACAAAGAATTAGAAAATTTTTTTTAATAATATAAGAAAGGCCCCTGCGTTAAAATTTGAGCACTAATTTGTCAGGGCCCAAAACTTTATGAGAAGAAATTGTTGCTTAACAATGAACAGAAAGAAAATGAAAACACTTTGATCTTAAGCGTAACGTTTCGGAGTCTAAATCAGACTGCTTCGTCAGACAATAACTGATTTTCATGCAACTTTGTAGAATTGTTTCTACAACAATAACTGATTTAGACTCTGAAACGTTAAGCTTAAGATTTCAAAGTGTTTTCATTTTCTTTCTGTTCATTGTTAGGCAACAATTTCTTCTCGTAAAGTTTTGGCCCCTGACAAATTAGTGCTCAAATTTTTACGCAGGGGCCTTTCTTATATTATTAAAAAAAATGTTCTAATTCTTTCTTATTTCAGAGACTGGGAGAGAAAACCCATATTAAGTTTTCAGGAAAATACACAATTGGAGTTTCCTATGCACAGATTGACCCTAACAGACCATGAACCAGAAAATGTTTGTTCCAAATATTTCAACAATATCTCAACAGAATGAAGAGGTGAATGAACCTTATTATTGTACAAAGAAAGTTTTCAAAATGGAACCATAATACCATTCAAAAATTCCTTACTGGAATATTTATATTTTGTTTTATTCGACAGTGTATCCATTTATGCTACAGTTTTATAAGGAAATAAAGTTTATTATTATTGATATTATTCCGAAATCCAGAAAATTTGAGGTAATGAATTTTTATGTAGGTATCAATATTCGAACCTTTCTGAAATATGTAATTTCATTCCATAAATATAAAAGGAAATTAAATATCGCACGCCCATGCATGTTGATTCGAATAATTTCTTGCAGCGTTGCCGAGAGTTATCTGAGAAATTTATTCATCTTCGTCGCACTCGCTAACTGCGGTATATGCATCCTTATCCAAACGATATGAAAGTCGGCATAACAACAAATCGGGTCCTAGAACGGGGATGTTGCGTCTCCTTAGGATAAAAGGTCTTTGGGCGTAACGTACACCCCCCCAGTCACTCCGTTGGGAGGGGGGCGGTTGTTGACCGTTTTATTTAATTTTTTCTTTAACTTTTTAAGAACCAATTGATTGTAAAAGCAAATTATCTGATAATTAATTAAAATCATTAGAGAAATTGTTGATGCATTAGGCTTATCAGAGAGCAAAACCTTATAAATGTTTGATTTGATTACTCATATTAAGTCTAGCTAAGTCTGAAAATTAAATTCAAATAACAGTAAAAATGATGGAAAAGAGGATCTTATAAATGTGATTTATAACGAAATCTCCAAAGTATATATCGGTTCAAATCAACGCAGTTCGTTTTTTGGATATTATAATCCACTACGGAAATAAATTAAAAAATCAAAATGAAATCGAAATTTTGTTTGTATGTCAGTAGTTTTCGAGTGATTTTAGAAAAACCAACAAAAACAAAATTTCAAACTTTTTCAAGTTTAGTTTTTTGTCCACGGGTGTGAGTAAATTTTTTTTTTGCTTAGCCGCTATAATATTCATTCAGCTTCAATTTCTGTTTTTCAGATCTTTATGTCTTTGATTATCGATATCTCAGCAACCATCAATGGTTGCATTCACCGGACTTAACAGTTGTGCAACTGTTGCGGAATCGTCCGGTGCCACATGCGCTGCACACTCAACACGTTCTGGAGCAGTGGGCATTTTTGGGAGCGCTTTCAATTTATGCTAGGCTAGGTAGCGGTAGGGGAATGAAAATTATTATATCTTCAACTTTGCTAAAGTTTTTCCGACAAACACAGAAAAAGTTTTTTTCAATAGGGATGGGGCCCGGGAGCAATCATTGGGGGGGACCTAGCTGAGAAACGTTACGCCACTGCCTACGGTAAATTTTCAACTCTCTGTTTTATAGCATATAAAATGTGTGCAAGGCACACATATTATAACGTGACGGTACTCAAAAAATAGTTGGCATTTTTGCTATTGAAAGTCAGGTCTTGAAGAGTTTGAGTGTATGAGATTTATCCGATGGAATTCTGGTAATCAAAATTTCTTGGTGTCGCCTGAGCACGCTGCTTCTTCTGACGCCTCAGCGCAACTTCCAAATTCCATTCAAACCTCGAAAGCCCGACGGAATGAAATTCAGCTGGCCGTTCTCAAGGAGGAAATTAAATGAAGAGTTATAAATTGCGCGGCATCAACAACAGAAGATTTATGTGGGGTCAAAATTTCTTTCGCAACAGCGGAAGTTTCGCATCGGGAAATTCTCTGACGTTCTGGATGGGAGAAACACTAGTAATTTCTGTTTAGCCTAAATAGGAAGAGTAACTTGATTAAGAGCAAGGTGGGGGCCTAGGCTATTAACAACCTATTCACGGCGGAAGTAACTTTGTTTTCTCCTGCTCGCTAAAGCAGACACAGAAATTGAAAAGTGTTTTATCATAAAAAAGTTGAATTATGAGTGGACATTTAACTTCTTAAACAAATGCTACGCATTACGTATGAACTTTCGATTTTCAAAGTAGTTAGCGTTGCTTCACATTACTCTACACACTACGTTATTAGACTTGAGATTATAATAATTTATACCTTTATATTCATGTTGATTCATTCTGAATGTATCGGAGAAGATAAAATGGATAATAATGGACTCTAAGTAAAGATTGCGAATGGTTGAATAAAAAAAATATATGAAAAAAAAATTCTGAATCTATGATATTCATAACGATCCTTCGATGCATAGCCTCTTATTCATTCTTTGTTAATTCTATTGATGATCCTTTAGTGTTGAATAATTTTCTTTTGAACTCAAATCCATACATCATTTCTAGGAAATGACTTGTCCATTATGAAAACAGGTAAAATATCTGCCATTTACATTAAAGTAAAGGGTTTCATCTTGATAGTAAACATGCACTATTCTATTCGAGCGATAACACTAAGTATCTGTGGGGCCGATCTAATCATTTCTCCATTATTATTTGAAGCATCTTCTGAGAAAAACGTGCTTTTATTGAGTCATTTCGTTTCCTTAAATTCATTTTTAACTTTATGGGACTTGAATGATCTCACAGCCAATAGAATATAAAACAATTTTATTAGTACATATTTGAATAAAGACAAGGATATATTGAATATACAAACATTAACAATTGACAATCGATAAAGATCACGCTAGATATAGTGATCTAACATTTTCAATTTTAACATAAACATCTCTCGTATAATTTCGTTTTTCTTGTCCATTTTCACTCGAGGAAGAACTATCTGGAACTGAAACTTCAATGAACCTCACTTTTGTACGGTTCCCATCTAGAGGTTCCTCGTAAAATATTTTGTACGTTCCCTTTCTTGAAGTTGACTCTACGTTGTTTTCGGATTCCATTTTATCTGTAAATAATCGGCATTAGCAGGGGGGTGTGTAAGGAAAATCCACAGCCAATCTACTGAAACGAGATATTTTGTATTTCGAAATATTTTGGGGAATTGTGAAAAAATTGTTTGAACTAAACTTCCTCAGAGACACCTAGGGAAATCCAGAAATTAATTTTTTATAGTCAATCAGTAATCACCTAGTCCAACTCTATCTCTGGCAGGAGTATGTACAGGTTTTCCCCGAACACCCTGTATGTACGGAATCATTGGAGCACTTGTTTTTTAAAACGCGCACCAGCAAAACGCTCGTTTCGAAAAGCCTAAAGTGCATCCGATCTGATATGGCTTTAGTACTCCTAATTTTGATAGTGGTCGTGGTTGAGACATATTATATCGTGATAATAAACAAATTAATTATATGGAAAAAAAATTCACAAAAGAAATCACTCTGGACTGCATGACAAAATAAAATTAATTTGATAAAAATTAAAATATTTGATTCTCCGTATTAGGTGGACAAAATTGACTCATTATTTTGATACTTACTTGAGTAACTACAGTTAGTCTACGAACCACTTTAGCGAACTGAATTGATGAACTTAGAATTAAGGCTTTTATTTCACACAGAAGGTGGCACTGGTGAAGAGTATTCTATGAAGATAGGAGAACTATTAGAGATACCCATATAATTTACTATGACTCACAAAATGGAGGCTCCCTTCTCATCATTATGTTCTTCTTCTTCAAATCCTGTACTTACCGATTGATAAAATTGAGCCCCTCATAGATATAAAAACCTGATAATCACATATTTCACTATATTGAACTCCAAAATGCGATAAAAAAAGTGATGTGACTCATTTTATGTGAAGTAAATAATAAAATTGTAATTGAACAAAAACTGTATACGCATATCTGTGAATGTCAGGACCTAGGCATGCGCATTCTTCAACCTCAGATTATTAATTTTATAGTCTGCTGTATAATAGTGATTATTACTTGGATGTGAAAATCCCTTTGTTCCCTTCAAATAAAATGCCAAGATATTTCGAATTTTATTCTCAATTATTCATGATGCATTATTCACAAGTATACTACACTATTTGGACTTCGATAACTTTTCAGAAAAATACTTAAGAAAAAAAAAAGAGATATAAAAAGCGAAGTAAAACCTAAGGCTATTTAGGTACGTTTTTCTTAACATGTTACCCCAAGAAATAACGTCATTCAGCCGTATGTTGATGAATTACACTTTTCTTGTTTGGAAGAGAAACGAAAAAATTAGATTTTCACTATTCATGTTATGTATTTTGGTACCGAGGAAGAATTCAGCATTTTTCTGGAACTTCCTAAATGTTTTCTTCTATTATTTATGAAAAAAAAAATTGTCTAGTTGATTTTCTTTTGAATGTTAGAAAAAAATATATTTTCAACTTTTAGTCTCTGCACCGAAAAATTGTAATTTATCGACCTGCCTTTGAATGAGGTTTTACAGTTATAGCTTGGGAAAGAATGCGCATGCCTAGGTTTAACATTCCAAGATATGCCTATTTTCTTGTTGTTTTTTAATACTTTTTCATATGTTTCTTTAGGTAAAACGAATAGTCAATAACACATCATTTTTCTGTTGCATTTTGGAGTTCCATGATTTGATTTGATGATGATGTTTTTAAATGTACAAGTCGCTCAACTTCATCAATCGGTTAGTACACGATTGGAAGAAGAAGAAGAACTTGAGAAGGGAGTCTTCATTTTGTGACTCAAAGTGAACAATCTGATTATCTCTAATAGTTCTTGAATCCTCATAGAGTATTCTTCATCACTGTCACGTTTGGTGTGAAATAAGAGCCTAAGTTCCGAGTTCATCAATTCAGTTTGCTGAAGTTGTTCGTGAAGCTGAGTGTATTGAATTAAGTAAGTAATTGAATAAATTTTGTTCACATAATACTTCGAAGAATCAAATATTCAAATTTTTCTTCTAATTTATTTTATCTCCAGCATTAGATCAAAACCGCGCGTTTTCATATGTACTGTACGGAATCATTGAAGCACCTGTGTTTTGAAACGGGCGCGCGTGTGTAGCCGGTCTAGTAATTAAAAATTTTCCGTTGGACGTGTTTTTTTGTCTGCCTTTCAATTTTTTTTTTTGCAAAAATTCATCGAGGGATTTTTATCATCACGGTCAAGAAATGAAAAGACCAATCTTTGTATATTTATTTTTCAATGCGGCTAATGACCGCAGCTGTCGATGCCGTCAAAAGGAATAAAAAAAATATATATTTCAATGCCAATGCTGATGATGAATTTAGAATAATTGATAAAAAATCTTTGAATTATGAATTTTAATAATTTTATGTGTGGATATAAGTTAATCTATCGAACTGTCTTATGATATATGTCGTTGATAAGGTTAAATTTTCAAACGATTTTTTTTCCAAAATAATTTGAAATAATGTTTTTTTTTAAACGAACAAAAGTGTTGCTTTAGCAACGTTGAACTATTTTTCTGTACGCCGGAGAAGGAAAAGTGAGAACGCATGACAACCGTAACTAGGCAAATTTTCTATTGATTATTCAATTATAACGAAATTAGATATGAATCTTATTTGAATGTCAATCTCCAAACATTTATGAATTTCAAAGGGTTTTAAAAAATCCTATTTTTCATTAGGAGGAGATAGTGACTTTGGCTAGCCTTAAATAACTTAATAAGTTCAGCGAAAAAGTAACACTTTTCCTCTCTATCAAATGATTTACTATTTTATTAGAGTAGATTGGCTGTGGATTTTTCTTTCTCACCTTATTGGTAATTATGATTATTTGCAGATAAAATGGAATCCGAAAAAAACGAAGGGTCAACTTCAAGACAAGATACCTACAAAATCTTTTTCGAGGAGCCTCTAGATGGAAACCGTACAAAAGTAAGATATATTGAAGTTTCAGTTCCAAAAAGTTCTTCGAGTGAACATGGACGAGAAAAACGAAATTATACGAGAGATGTTTATGTTAAAATTGAGAATGTTAGATCGCAATATCTAGCATGATTTTATCGATTGTTAATTGTTAATCTTCGTTTACTTTTATCCAATGTACCTTTGTCTTGATTTGAATATGTACTAATAAATTTATTTTCTCTCCTATTGTCTGTAAATCATTCAAGTTCCAGATAATGAAAGGATGATGATTGAAATGCAATGACTCACTGAAATTATCTTTTTTCTCAGAAGATCATTCGAGTAATGGGGATACCTGAGATAATCACTATTCCTTAGACCGGCCAATTATATAATTGGTGTTCTCTCGCTCTCTAAATACCTTGATGAAAGAACCGGTTTATTCAATATTTTCATGAGAATTCTACCTGTATTCAAGAGGTGCAGGTCATTTGTTAGCAGAAGATATTTCGAAAATATGGACAAAATTTTAAGAAAAATCATCTAACAACAAAAGTTCATATATATGCATTGAAGGATGGTTATAAATTTTGGTATCGATTGAAATATATTGTGAGAAGATTCTGCTTTTTTCTTAATCTTCTTCAGGGTTTTCTTCCATTCTTCATTTAAAAAATATGAAAATTTCTTATTGATTTTGCTCCACAAACCAAGATAGAGAAAACCATAAAAATGTTTAAGAAAAATTAATTGTTATCATGTGAACCATTACTTTCTTTTATTATTACTCGAATTTAAACTCATCCGATTCGGAATTTGGGGCCCTCTTCTCAAATGGTTGGTGTCGTACTTCAAGCTTAGAACTCAATTTGTTAAGATCAGGGACACATTATCTGATCCAATTTTAGTAACTTCTGGGGTTCCTCAGGGAAGCCACTTGGGCCCTTTATTGTTTCTAATATTTCTCGATGATATATCGCGTTGTTTTTGGCATTCACAGTTTCTGATTTTTGCGGATGATCTAAAGATCTTTCTCGCTATTGACGGAGAAGAGGACGCTCGTAATATCCAGGCTGATCTTGATATATTAGTGAACTGGTGTGGGTATAATAGACTATGTCTTAATGTTGACAAGTGCAAACATATGACCCTCTTTCGCGGTAGCTCTCGAATTAGCTGCACTTTCTCACTTTGTGGCCATCTCCTCGAAAAGGTAGATCAAATCAAAGATTTGGGTGTACTATATGACCGTACCATGAGTTTCAGGCCTCATGTTGATTATATTGTGAACAGAGGTGTAAAATTGCTTGGCTTTATAATTAGACACTCGCAGCATTTCCAGTCGGTTGAGACACTTAAGTATCTCTACGTGGCGCTTGTTAGGCCCACGCTAGAGTTCGCTTGTGTTGTGTGGTCTCCTTATACGTACGCGGATTCTGAGAGGATTGAGAGAGTTCAGAATAGGTTTCTCATGTATATTTCTTTTCGCCTGGGCATTGAGCGGGCAAAATTTTCAGCTTCGCTTATGAGAGCTAGGATTGATCTCCCCTCGCTGTTCCTCAGACGCAAACGTGGAGATGTACTTTTCTTCTCTAAATTGATTTGTGGGTCACTAAACTGCCCTGATCTTCTCGAGCTTTTCAGCTTTCTCGTTCCTCCCAGAAGGACCAGGGGAAGAACTCTCCTTCATGTCGAAAATTATAAGTACAACTACTCTAAAAACTCTCCTGTTCCAAGGATAAGCAGTCACGTGAACGTTGCATCTGCGTCAGGGATCGATTTTTTTGATAGCTCGTTGTCGAGGTTGAGGAAGGAGGTATGTCGGGCGATCGTAGCTTGAACTTCGTTTTTGAGTTTGGGACACTTTTTTTTCTTCTTTTTCTTTTTGTTTGTTCATGCCTTAACTTTACTTAGATTTAATTAAGTCCTTTTATTATCATGTAATGCTTCACCTCGCGGTTTAATTGTGGAATTTACTGTATTTTCATTGTTAACACACTGTTATTTGTATTTCTCTTTGTTGTAATTGTTTGAAAGGGTATTATTACCCGTTTATTCATTAAATAAATAAATAAATAAATTATTTGAAGATTTTCTTTTTATTTATAATAAACATTTATTGCTTTTTGTTCTAACTTGAATTCTAACCTAAATTATATTATTACAAATGAGGTATTTCGTGATGCCCATATACTTTAAGGATTGTACTTACTATTGTATCAATGGAAAAAAAATAATAAATTTATTAATTCCGCTTTATAATGTTGAATTAAGTGAAACAAATAATGCAACCAACGAATACTCTTATATTCACATGGAGACAACTAATGCTCCTAATATTACGAGTGCTAGCTTCACTCAAACGTTCATATTTATTAGCACTTGAATTCAATAATGTTCAAATCTATGCTCGAACTTGATTAGTGATGTGATTTATTATATTCATGAAGTGTGAACCTAAGTGATAATTTACAGAATGTATCAACGGATAAGTATATAAACATTAAATTTTCATGTGTATGATTATGCTCCTTGATGCATTACTTATTCAACTAATAAATATTGGACGCTGATGAAATGCTAATGAGATAAAAATGTCTGCCTTCTGCTCAGGCAAAAATCAGAACCTCCTGTCTGCTCTTGACGCAGATCAGCTGAGTCTTTCGTTATTCACGAAACAATGAAATCCACATACTTATTGATTTCTTCGTTACATATACTGAAATTTTGAATGAATATTTATTCAATTTGTTGCTTTATCAAAATACAAATCAATATTCACCAAATAAACTCATTTCTCTCAATTTACAATATGAGAATTAGTCAATTCTTCAGATTGATAAATATAAATATAGCCTAAAAATAAATAGTAGGAAAGCCGAAACTGGTCTCCAAATTATAATTCAGATTATAGAAAATCATTCAATCTGACTAACAAGAACGGGCTTTTTATTCGGAAAGCTTCGATTTGACCTAATATTCGTATTTCTAAATTTGAGCCACAGTCGAGATTGTAGCACTCGGATTTCCCCGAAAAGTGTTCCAGACGATAATATATCCATAGTTTTGTACAGTTTCAGTAGAACGACATGGTTACTTTGGGAGGCGGCCAAATATTTTCAACTGCGAAAAAACAAGTTCACAGTTTATTACTCAAGTTTTGATGGCAGTTAACTACAAGCTTCTTAAATTCCTTTCATAATTGATAAGCATGAAATGGAGACAAAAAAAATCAATATTTTTGCCTGAAAGTGACTATTGAATGTTCGAATCATTGTGACTCATTATACCACCCTTCTCGTCTAAATTTTTCAAGAAATATCGTCTGAGTTTCTTTCCGAAAAAAATCTCAGAAATTACACTACTATTCATAGTAATTCGTGTTGAGCTATTTCGAGGGTATCAATATAATGTACCCACCCTTATTATTCCATATCGAATTTCATCGGCTTAATAAATCAATTCCGGAATATTTTCTCAAGCACACTCCATTTCCATTGAGATCCATGTATTTGCGGATCAATTTGCTACTAATTAAGGAGATTAGTTTGGCAGTCTTCTTGAAGCTATTATTGGCAGATAGCGAGGAGGATCCTTCCAATAGTATCATACTTGTATCAATTACGCTATATTTTCCGTCTGGCAACATGGTTTTAATTATCGTGAGTAATTGCATCAAAATAAATTCATAATTCTGCATTTGCATGACAGCGTTTTCTAAAAACTGCATTGTGGGGGGCTCTTTCTCCAAAAATGAAAATGACCCAATGCAAGTTTTTCGAAAACAACATGCTGAAATGCAAAATTTTCAGGTCATTTTGATGCACGAGTGTAATTCGGGACAATATTTCCCGAACTGTATTTTCTTTTCTGTTTTGTATTATTTGGTTCGTTTTCCAACATTTTTCCTTCAATATCTTGTAATGGATCACACGACATACGAGAGATTTCAAATGAAATAGTATATCCCATATTATAGAGAATTTATTCCATTGCGCGAGTGACATATGTATATGATGGATTTGAGCAGCTATTCACTTTTTATCACTCATATTGAAAAGATTAATAATGATTTGATTATTCATATGTTAGGTCGTCCTTTTAAGGATTGCAATTTACATATTTCCATTCCGAAAATGTTACATTCATATTCTCTTATCGAGAGACAATGCCGGAGAAGATATTTCTTGATACGCACCATATTACAATCAGAAATTTCATCAATTTGTTTTTTTCCTAGTGCATTGTTATCCTAATGTTTCTTCGAGAAAGACCCCATCATTTCGTACTATGAATTTGCAATAAAAATTGAGAATTGCCAGAGGTGAATCCTTGATAATGAAATGTCACACTGAGTAAATAAAACAAATTGGCTCATTTTTTAATTTCATTGTGATTGAAAGGATATATAGTCTGTTTCTGATGGTAGATGAAAGGTTTCCATAGCTTCCATGAAGTTCCATAGCGTTCTCCTTCGTTAATTTCAAACCTCATTAGATATAATAAACAATAACAGTGAAATCTTTGCTATTATAATGAATTCGACTGACATTCAATCAGATACTTTAATTTCGTAGAAGTTCTCCTTTGGAATGGATGAAACTCGCTTTCAGTATTCACTAACAATAATATTTGGGTTGAAACGAATTTACTTCCATAAACATCGATGGGCTATGAAGTGGGAGGAAAAAGTATGCAAGTAGTCATGAATCGAAATTGCCGACGAAATATATCAAATTACACGGCGAGAAAATTCCAGAGATATCAGGATCTACTCCGAATCCATCTCATCAGGTTAATCGAAGGATAAATAGAAAATAAACACGACTCAACTTTACGTCATATGTGGGCAGACATCACGATAGAGTATCTACTAGTATGGAGTTCGTCGTCTAACTCACCATATTCAAAGAGTATATTCTCGACTTTCTCATTTCCGTGCTCCGAAGGTTTCTTTTTGCTTTCACAATGCTATTTTCGATGAAATATTATTTGGACAAATACACAGTGTAAAAAAAGTAGAAACAATATCTGAGAAAACTTTTATCTTTAACAATCAACAGATTTATCATGAAATAACTGGTCATAAAATGAGTTGCCAAAGTTGGGACATTTTTCATTTTCACGCCTTTTTTGCGTGAGACCAAGAAATTATAAATATAATATAACCAGCAGATCCCAACCGTATGATTTCAAGCAAAGTTTCGGGTCTAGAAATACAAATTGAGAACGAAGATGAATTAAAAATTTATATATTGAATTATCAAGAAATCTGTGAAAAATTCATAGCATCATAATGAATTCAGACCTTCCTGTACCTGGCAAAAACTTTTAAATAACGACTTTCACATGCCTGGACTTTACTCCAAGTTACGCCAACAGAGTGGTTCGAGAAGGGGTTTTTTCGAATCCGCCATAAAAATGGGAATATCATGAGAAGGTATATATGGGAATATTTATTGTGAGAGTTCGATTGGTATCATAATCTTGATAGTAAAAGTTAAGAATTGAACTGTATTTTTCCATCCCGAAAGAAAATTCGAAAATAACGAGAAAAGCACTACTTATAACGTCTATAGGCAAAAACTATTGCACGCTTCATAAAATTCATTAATCTCGATCAAACATCAAACGTATCAAATCGAGTCTTATCATATCAACATCAAAGGAGAAATCATCTAATGACTGAAAAATATATCCTGCAGAAACGACAAAAAATATTGATGCGTTTACTAAGGATTCGATTGCTCATCTTTTGATCTGTACCACTATATTTCAGCAGGATATATCTGAATCGCAAAGACTAAATTTCCTGGAAACCTTTTTCGATTCCAACGGTACGATTCTCTGTAGGGTGAAATAGGGAGAGATGACGCACCATTTTTAAAATGCCCAGTAAATCCACTGTTTTGAACTAAACGTGGTCATAAAATCATAAATAATTTTTTAGTTATTAAACTTTTATTGTACAACATCAAAATGAAGAAAAACTCGAACATTTTTCAAAAATAAAATAAAATACAAAATTCTGATTTTGGCAATCTCTCCCGCACCCTATGGGAGAGACGACGCATGGGGTATGGGAGAGATTACTAATAGGGGTTCAACAAAATATGTTCACTTTTGGGCATACAAGATATTTCGAAGGATGTGCACGTGCCAGAAAGCCACCTGCGACATTCCGCTGTCGATTTGATATTTTCGTAGCGCTCCAAGCATCCTACGCATTCATTTTCATCAAAAGTTTCGTCGTGTGTGGAATCGTTTGTAAAAAAACGCGCTCGTCAAGTCCTCCTTTGTCCATTTCCTCCCTGTACTCTCACGACTAGTGTGAAAAGTATGCATTTTGGGTCTGAAAATAAAAAAATATTGTGCGTCATCTATCCCGAAACGTCATGCGTCATTTATCCCAAACCCATGGGATAGATGACGCACCCGTTTAGGTTACAACAAATCCTGAGAGGAGACATTAGATTATGAATATAGCTTTTATAATTACTTCCAACTATCTCTGACAGAACGTCGACTTTGAGCGGATTTTTAATGAAAAGTTGGATCAAACTAAACACCTTGCAAACTTTTGGGTACTTACCAACTATATATCACCAAATATATTGCACTTTCAACACGATTTTTCAAAAACAGCAAGGGTAAAACGTCTGCATGCATCTATCTTAGGCACATGGCGCTGCGTGCACCGAAATCGCGGATTATATGATTGCGTCGTCTCTCCTGCCGCTTCATGTCTTCCTGTTTTACCCTATGGTTATTCTCTAACTAATCATTAAGTGCAACTAGATCAGCTCGATATTTTTCCAACTTTTGACAAAAACCTCCAGTGGGTTTCGCCTGTTAACGAAACTAACGGCCAATTTAACCAACCGATGCTTTAAATACCTAACCTAACCTAACCTAACCTCCAGTGGGTTTCGCCTGTTAACGAAACTAACGGCCAATTTAACCAACCGATGCTTTAAATACCGTTGAGTAAACTTAGGGCCGATTTCACCAACATCTAAAACCTACTTTTAGTTCGTCTCATCTCCGTTAAAAGCAATGTTCAATTCCACCAAGAATATAAATTGAAGTTAGACCTAATCGACGTTTAGAAAAGTAACTCGCCGATTTTGGTCGTTTACGCATACTAACTTCAGTTAATAATTGTTCGTGTTGACGTTTCTTACAAGGTTTCTTATTACTCGAGACTTGAAAAGCAGATTCAAAGTTTACGAATAGTTTTTCAACTGCTCTCAGTTCATCACATTGTATATATCATAAGCGGTAATAAATGGTCCTTTTCCTCTATTGTGATACGAAGAGTTTCTTATAAACTTCGCGGGATTTTCGTGTACGTATTTTACACAAACATGAATGAGGCAAGTATCTCATCATCACTTTTGATAATCTCGTAACAGCTTGCTCTCCAATTGATGTCGAAAATTACTCGTAGTTCCATTTTCAGTTTGATTAGGGACCTTCTGGCTTCAGGAAAATGATTAGGGATTATTCCATATGATGCTACACTGAGAAACGCGCTGAAATAAGTTTTGTAAGCTTGATATGGCAAAGTTGTTCCATTCGAAGGATGGATCATGAATATAAATTGTGACGTTGCAAATATCTCAGCAGTGTACTATTGATTGGAAATAAATAAATAATAATATTAAAATGTAACTAGAATATATCGCCCCATCGTTAATAACTTCTTTGGTTGAATTTTCCAAAATGTGATAGCGTTATGAGCCATTGTAGTACATTTTCCCAATTTTTTAATGAACTACATATTTTAATTGAATTCTAAATTGAATTGATGGGATATGAGGTTTCCGGGGTTTGTTTTCTCAAAACATGGACACAGTTGAATAATTGATGTGCATTATGGCCTCGATTGTGTTTTGCCGGAATCCATAATTTGATTAAAGCTATCCCCCAATTATCTAATTGGACATATTGATTACCGTGATGAAATGGCGGCTGGAGGATAATATTGGACATAATATTAACGCAATGATGTATTTAGAGGAGGTGATGTGACTAGAATCATGTCTCGAGCCCTATTTCATTTTCCATGGGAATTTATTATTTCACATCTCGCTTGAAATATTAAATATTCTATATTACATCGTTGTAAAATATTTCGTCTAGATTTCTAAATCCTCACCCACGGTTTAGTTTCACTTCATATGTTTTTTGTTTTATAATTTATTATTGGTTAATATCATACCTCTGATAGAACCTATGCGAAAAATTTGTTCATAGCAACACTTCTATGTATAGCGGAGGAGAAATGGAACTTTTCGATGATCTTGTCAGTCGAAAAATGACGATGTTATTGTACGTTCGAGAAGAAATTATATTTCCCCAGGACACCTCAAATATCCCTAGCGTTCCAGTTGTTGTGTATATGAATAATATTGCAGTTCTCGTTTCCGTTTTCATTTCCTCTCACGTTTGGTTGTCGGGCAATTATGCAGCCGCCTTTACTCACGACTGGGGAAGTTGATTAAATATTGTTCTGAAGCTTTTCCGACTTGATTCAAGAAGTTCGTATTTTAATAGATAGTATCAAAATAACTTTTTTATTTCTATTCATATTTTTTCCTGAGGTCTGATCGGAAATATGAAATTGAAAAAACTTCAATAATTCGAATAAATTAACGTAGTGAATATCGACTACTTATATATACAGTGAAAGCTCCCACAAGCGGACATTCACGGGAGATTTTTATGTAAGAACAACAAAATTCTTGACAGCAGGTCATCCTAGATTAATCCAGCCACTTCAGGAAATTCGTCACAAAATAAAGTACAGATCACCCAGATAAAGTTTCGGCAGAAATACCAAAACGCAATACAATGAAAACATCCAGCATGCATCAACGGAAACCAAATGTGAGTGGAAGGATTTTTATCGTCTAGTGATTTTTGCATTGGATAATTGAAGAGTGGAAATTCAAAAGGGTCTAAGTGCCACTTTCACGAAATTTTAGATTTCATTAGTTATGGGGTCTATGTGCCAAGGCCAATAGCCTACGAAACGATTCATGTGCCATACGCTTCAGGCTGTCATCATTCCTGATGAAAAAAACAATTTTTTTTAACTTCTTTCATCAGTTTGAGGGCGGGTTTCACAAAGCTTTAACTGTAAACTAAAAAAACCTTACCTAAATTCGAATCAATCGAATCACCCGTTTTGAAATTTCAACGAATCGGGATGGCTCCAATACATTTGACGGTACAATCAAAGTTTTGTGAAACCGACCCTGAGACATGTTTTATGTAATATCTCAGTTCGATTTTTTTGGCACTTAGACCTTTTTGAATTTCCACTCTTCAATTATTGATTGGCGGCACTGTTTTCTCTTCTTTCTTTCAGCTGCCAAACTTCGCTACCATAGGTTACTATGCTATTCGCTATTGCCTTGTATAATCTATGTCTATTCGTTTTGGAAATACTACTGTTCCATAGAATGCTGTTGAGCATAGATATGGCGTTTCTTCCTTGACTATTTTTGTACTTGATAGCTTCATCCTGAGTCCCGTAACTAGCAATCTTTTTTCCTAGATGTTTATACTTTTCCCCTATTCTAATAATTCGACCATCCTGCAGCAGCATATCTTGTTGGATTCCCCCCACGCACATGTACTCTGTTTTGGATATGTTGCGCTTGAGGTAACATAGATGTATTTCTGGCGACGGTCTGCAAGAAGGGAAAAATAACAAATACCAGAATAAGGGAAATAATGGGGGTACATCGAACTATAACTGACGATATAAGAACTAAACTGCTAAAATGGTGCGGCCACGTACAGAGGATGGCTGATGAAAGACTTCCAAAGCAAATCTCGGACTGGAAAACAAGATGCAGAAGATGAAGGTCCCGGAAAAGCTGGAGAGAGGGGATAGACAAAGAAATGAGAGAACTTGGCTTGGAGGAGGATCTCTGGAAATATAGAGATGAATGGAGACTGGGTATCGGAAGAAGTCGGAGAACGTATTAAAACGGATCATATGATATAAAACTGTTTTATCCCTCATAAATTTGACGGTTAATTAATAAATCTGCGGCAGGGGGCCAACATATCATCAATAAATATTACCATGACAACTGTGCTACAATGAAATATTCTCACATAATTTTGTTCTACGAGATGAACGGATTTGACACAGAATTGAAGAAATGTAATTTTCCGAAAGCTTAACGTCATATCAATAAAGGATATCATAGTTGAGACTACAATACCCAACAATTTTTATTTTTTCTATAATTCAAATATTTGGTAGTGACTCTCACTATCGCTAGGCGTAATTGAAAAAAAATATTATATTCCCTATGTTCCAGATCAAATGTTCTGGATGACACATCTGTTAGAATAAAAAAACCTTTGAACTAGAATAGCTTTCGAATGAAGTCAGCCAACCTGAATAATTTTGAAATGGAAGATACTTTCAACTGAGTTCGATTGAACACATGCTATCCTACGATACAATTTCAGGTTCTGTAGCAGCTCTGTGTGGTTTTCGAAGATGAGGGAATTATGTTTAATTCAGAATGAATGCATATTTTATATGATGCAGAAGGAAAGACATTCGATTCACTGAAGATTATAGTAAACTGGAGGTTTGCGAGATCCATTCGACCTCACTTCGTCGTTTGAAAAAAGTCCTTCTTAAAACATTGTTGAATCTGAAAATGGTCCCCAGATTTCAAAAGGCCTTCTTGCAGATTGATGTAGAATCAGGTTAGAAACTTGAGTGTGACAAAATATGATTCAAGAACCAAACTTGGGTTGACAAGGGCCTAGTTTATATCCATTTTGAAGTGCAGAATAACACTCGGAGGTATGAATGTATCCAAGCGCACTTATTGGAGCAATATGAATGTTAATTGAAAACACCTGTTCCTGACACTCTGCTTGTTCCATACCAAAGGTCGCAATATTTTCCCAATTTAATTTACATAGGTGTTGAAACATAGCGCCACCAGGTGGATGCTATTATATGGATTGGAATAGAAACACTGATTCGGGGAAAACAGTAGGTATGTTACGTCACAGAAGAATAATTGCTGGCTCTCAGCTGTGGTCATATATTGAGTATATGAAAGGTTGGTCCCTTACGAACACTCAGCTATAGTTTTCGTCAGGAAAGCGAGTGCTAATGACCATAAGTGAGAGTTAAACACACGGAAATTTTTCTTCGGTTGCGAAATCAGGTCGGTAGTGAGTGTCTGAGTAGGGCAGTAGTGTTTAAATGCAAGGGCGGATTTACGGAGGGGGGTAATGGGGGTAATTACCCACCCCCCATGAGTATCGAAAACCTGAAAGAAGATGAAGAATGGTCTTATAAAAAATAAAAAAACTAACTTCTGAAGCTTGAAGGCTTTTGTTTCTGAATTTATTGGTTCACAATTTTTCGGAGTACCAGTAGTCATGCAACCATCGGATAAAGCACGAAAAAATTTTTTCAATTTTCCTCTACGCGCATGGAAACTTTTTCTCGAACTTGATCGATACAAATGTCACAACCTATTTATTCAACTCGATAATTTACATCTAGTGATTTTCAGATATAACCATTTGTCTTCGAGATATCCTGTTTTGAATGCAAAATGATCCTTTTTCACTCAAGTGCCGATATCTTCTTTTTATACAGAAAATTTCCTACAGAAATTTTTTTTTCAATTTGAAAAAAAATTTTTTCACCTGTCACATGAACGTGGAAAAAGAGCAAAAAATGTCATTTTACCATTTTGTGTTTAATGGACTGTATCTTCGTCAATTTAGGCTGAAAAGCTTAAGTTATGAAAAAATTTTACAGACTGATGTTCCCCGGAGGCCCCCTAAATCGGTAGATCGATCGGTTCAGCAGTTTTCTTGAACCGGTTGATTGAAATTTTAAAAAAAATAAAGGGAACAAGGTTTTTGCCAAGTTTATGGAAAAAAACCTTGTTCTCTTAATTTTTTCAAATGTTCAATCCATCGGTCCAAGAAAACCGCTGAACCGATCGATCTACCGATTTAGAGGGTACTTTGAGGAACATCAGGCTGCCAAAGTTTTTTATAACCTTGCTTTGCCCCCCAATATTGAAGATGATACAATCCATTAACCAAAAAATGATATTTTTGTTCTCTTTTCCCACGTTTATGTCACAGGTAAAAAAACTTTCTTTCTTATTGAACAAAAAACATTTTCGTAGGAACTTTTCTGTAAAAGAAGGAATTCCCCTACGGCTCGCTAGGCGACTAGTAATTCCGGAGATATCGTCAGTTGAGTGAAAAAAGATCCTTTTGCATTCAAAACCGAATATCTCGTAAAAAGCATATTAGAGCTGAATGAACAGGTTATGCGACATTTGCATCGGTCTTGCCAGAGAAAATTCTTCGTGAGCGTGGAGCAGAAAAATAAAAATTAGAAAAATTTTCAAAATTTTTTCTTCGTACTTTATCTGATGATTGCATGGCCACCGGTACTCTGAAAAATTGTTACCCAATAATTTCAGAAACTAAAGTCCTCAAGCTTCAGAAGTTGTTTTTTTATTTTCTGTACGACCATTTTTCACTGAGATACAGCCTGTTGAAAATAAAATTTTGAAATTTTTTTCTGTTCCTTCATTTGTTTCGCGAAGTGTATTAGCAATGAAAACTTCCTAAATATATGGTAAGCAAACACCTTTCTTGTTCAAAAAACCGGAAGTCTCTAGTTATTTATTTTCAATGGTTGTTAACCACCCCCACCCCCCACCTAAAAAAAACTATATCCGCCCTTATTTGAATGGGCAAAAATGCATTCAAGGATGGACGTGAAATCGTCGAGAATGAGCCGCATGATAGTCGACCGCGGGCCAGCATCATACCGAACAACATTCGCCGGGTAGAACGACTCATTTTGGAGAACCGTTCTGCGCCCTCATACCGCTCGTAATACGATCGATACAATATCGGAATTGGGGTGGAAGGTACTGAAACAATCCCCCCTGAAGGCCGGATTTATCACCTTGTGACTACCACATGTCTGGACCACTGAAAGAATCCTCGAAGGTCAAGGATTTACCCGATACCATAGTTCAAAATTATCAGTTATTCGGATAACATCAAAATATTATTTGATGTTACCGATGCTTTCTTGCCTTGTTTTCCTTATCGGACTTGAATTTCAATCCATTCATTGTCCTGAGCAGCTGAAGTTATTTACATTGCACAGAAAAAGGTTTCTAACCGAAACACGTAAACAGGAATTTCAGAGAAGGTAAATAATTCAAGATTTTCGTTTGTGTTTTTGTTATATAGAAATTCTAATAAAGGCTAACTTTGTGTTATTTTTGCTTCGGTAAGCGTAAGGATTAGAACGACGCTTGTTAGTCTAGCAGACGCTCTGCGGGTTAATTTGTTGCCGTCTTTCAGGGATAGCCCCCTAACGAGAACAACCCATCCTCCAAGTTCATTGATTCCCCCAATAAATGACAAACGGGATTCTTGAATTGTTCAAGTTTTCCTCTTTGAGTTTATATGACCGATCGTAAAGTCATTTCCAACCCTCAATTTCAGAAAAACTGTTCTGGGGGTCGTGAAATCATGAGCCTCTAATAATTTATGTTCCATTCCTTCTGCACTGAAGCTCGTTTCTAAGGAAGTACTATTGCTTGGAGTGGTTTCATCTTTTACTGCGAATAACTGAATGATACAGATGATAATTGACCATATTCGTTAGCTATCGGTTGCAGCTTTTTTAAGTGTTTTTTGGTTGGCGACATTGTGAGATTAATCATAGTTGTCAATTGTCACTATTTATTTACTTTTTTCAAAATTCGAATTTTGCAATTTTTCCAATCATCTATAGAAAACGGACATTTTTCAAAATATTTCATCAATCTAGTTAGGTTTCTCCCTAAATTTACTACAATTATTTAAAACAGATATCAATCATTTTTATTCATAAAACGAATACATACAATTTATAATAAAATGGATACTAGAAGGCTGTAAGTATATCTTGTGTATATTCAACATGTCCAAGAGTACAATATTACGTTCATGCTTTTTCTATTTTAGCAACCACAATGTTGGAGGTGGCTGGAGCACTGTCAAAGTCGTAGCTCTACCGAAGATTCCAAATTAAAATTTCATAGGTTTGTTTGAGTTTCTTAGGTTCTCTAAAAATAAGATACTTGCTAAGAAATGGTAACATTCTCTAGGAATGGAGCAAGATGCTCATTCATTAATTTTCAGAGGAAGAGAATAGGAAATGAAGAGAACTAAAGTTCCCGAGAAAACCTATGATTTCTAGTAAGCTCTAAATTTTCATTTACATCTATCCACTCATTAACATTATGTTTATTAGCAGGTCAAAGCGAAAGCATTTCGAAGATGATAATATAAATGTGGTTGCGATGGAATATGAAACACAGGATGTGGATTTTTCAAAAAAAAAAATCATACAGGCAGAATAAGTTTTTTTCATCGAAGAATTTCAGCAATTTTTTTGTATACTGTTATTTATTATAGTTCAATTGTTATTTTGTTTTTCATCTTCACTAAAAAATTCCATGGATTTCCAACAAATTAAATAGTGTTGTGAACAAATTAGGTTATATTAGTACCACATGAAAAAGATCTATTGGACATAAACCTCTTATTGATCCCTTTATTAGTACTACAAATATCTCTGAAATCATTTCCATATGAACAAACTTGAATTCATAAAATTATTTGCATGTTCGTAGGGGACATTTCGAATTTGGAAATGAAAACAATTATTGAAATGGAACACTTATATAATTACTTATGAACAATTTTCGAAATTGAAAACTTCTATATTGCTTTAAAGAAATTGGGCATCAAACTTTCCATGGTATTGATGGGAATCGTAGATTTCAGTATATTGAAAATTTTCACTTCTCCAATCTTCCTCGCAACATGAATTCTCAGACCTACAAAAATAACAATTGTTCCTAGTCTGCATAAGCAAGGATTGTTTGCTCCAAGGATTTGTACGAATATAATAAAAGTTGAATTCCAGGAGCAAAAATTAAATTGTAAGTACTGTTTTTCAAGTTGAGCGTGAACTCAGTAGTCTTTGGTGACTTGTTCCTCTAACTCATCTAGTTCATTATTCTTAATAACAAATGATCAATGGATCCTATACAAAAAAAAATTTGATATTCATGGGTTTATTGACGTTCAGATGATTTTTTTCTAAAGATTCACATCGGCCATAACGAACACATTTATATTATCATCTTCGAAATGTCTTTCTGTTTGACCTACTAATAAACATAATACTAATGAGTGGACAGATGTAAATGAAAATTTAGTGCTTACTAGAAATCAAAGGTTTCCTCAGGAATAATGTAGGAACTTTGGTTCTCTTCATTTCATTTTGGAATGTGAAATGTGAACCGCATATTCTCTTCCTCTGGAAATTAATGAATGAGCATCTTGCTAAATTTCTAGAGAATGTTAGCAAGTATTTTATTTCTAGGTAACCTATGAAACTCAAACAAACCTATGAAATTTTAATTTGGAATCTTCTTTAGAGCTACGACTTTGACAGTGCTCCAGCCACCTCCAACATTGTGGTTGCTAAAATCGAAAAAACATGAACCTAATATTGTACTCTTGGCCATGTTGAATATACACAAAATATACTTACAGCGCTCTAGTATTAATTTTATTAAAAATTGTATGTATTTGTTTTATTAATAAAAATTATTGATATCTGTTTTAAAAGATTGTAGTATATTCAGGGAGAAACCTATCTAGATTGATGAAATATTTTGAAAAATGTCCGTTTGCTATAGATGATTGGAAACATTTCAAAATTTAAATTTTGAAAAAAGTAAATAAATAATGACAATTGACAACTACGATGAATGTCATTATGATTAATCTCACAATGTCGCCAACCCAAAAATACTTAAAAAAGCCGCAACCGATAGCTAACGAATATGATCAATTTCCTTTTTTTTTCATATTTATACGAGGTGTCTCGAAAAAGGTTATCCCGTCTCGTCTCTACGATAGATGAAAAACTGAAAAATAATTGGGGGAGGGGTTTTGATAAAAATTTTTCGTAACGTCATCCGTCTTCAAGATAATGGGTGTTGAAGAAAAAAAATTATACACATTTTTTACGATTTTGCCGAAACTACTGGCAACATTGTAATGAATTTTCATAAGAATATGTTTCAGAAGCTGATACATCAAATGAATTCACTTTCATATCTGATTCTCATAGAGGGCGCTAGTTACACGGCTGGTACCAAGTAGCATTTAATATTAGATTTATTAGGACACATTTCGAGTGTACTCAAACATAATTTAATTTTACACCAAAATAGTATGTACTCATGATAAAACTCTATACTGTGTACCGATTTGGAAACATTTTGATTTGAACATTATGAAGTTATAACCGTTGCTGATATGAAGTAATGATAAATGTATTAATATTTATTATTAATTGGTTAATGGATACATAAAAAAACTCTAGTGGCATGTTTCCAGGGGTGGTATAGCTAGCTCAATATGAAACTTTAAAATGGCTATATATTTTCATCTTAGGCTGAACCGGAAAAGTGGTATTCGGAAAAAAGGTTTACTTTTGACTTTGTGAAGTCAAAGAGCTTCACTTTCACTTGAAGCCATGCTCACCCAGATTTTTCATTTCATTCATCAACTAAACGTTTCAAAGGTGTCTAATATTTCACTAATCATTTGCTCTTCCTGAACTAATATAAAAAAAAATATTTCCAAAATTATTACAAATTATGCCCAGTTTTTGGAAAGTATGTAAATGACTGGGACATGCAGACAAACTGACCATATGAAATAGCATTACGCATTACTCAAACTACAATAATTACTTCATCTAGTATATTTCTCAAAAACCATAACTCCAAATTGAATAAATTCAAAATCATGAAAAAGTATTCATCGCACTAAAGCGAGTACTAAGGTCCAATAAAAAAATAATGTGAAAAATTATTAAGATGAGATACAGGTTTCGAGGAAATATAATTGATGTCTCAATTTTAACCTTCTTCTTCTAGTCAATGAGCAAAAATACGAATGCGTTTCTGTATAAATCCCACCACAAAGAACTGTTAACAGGTTCACTAGCACTGACAACTTTGTTGCGGGTTGGGTCGAAAGATATAACTTCCACCTCCGACCGACCAGAAAATGAAATGAGTAACTTGAACGTGCCAAGTATATTGAGAAAATAAGTGTTGAAAACTCCGTGGAAACTTGTCACCTTCAGCTCGTTTCCAATAAGCTGCACCGTCACTGCAACTGTTATTTACTTCTAGTTTCCTGCCAGTTATTGCAATTCAGGTGTGAATACTGCTTGTTTCAACTACGAAAGAGTCTGTTTCTTTATTAGAATGAATTATTTTGTGCTGCTGTTGGGACCAGTATATTCTCAGAAGATCGAACACACAGCATAACATAAAAACATTTTAATTGTCGAAATCGAATATAAAAATGCATTATTCAAAGGGGTATGCGACATCTCCCTTATTCGACTACAGAGCATTGCATACTTTGAAATTTTCTCAGTGTATTTTCGATTAAGAAAATGTTTCCAATTACACAGGTGCTACTCTAAACCGATTCTACCTTGCTCATGAAGTAAGTCAGAAATATTCTCGAAAATATTTGATAAGACAAAAAGAAGATGGTTGGAGAATATTTGGATCAAAATACATTATTTTGAAACTGAGTTCAATCTTTCCAAGCAGGAAAAATTAAAAAGGGAAACATTAGTAATAATTCTAGTAGGAGTTTTGCCTGTTGAATATTTCATTATTATTCGGACTCTTTATTGCTGATGATGCAATGGTATTCACGGGTATAAAATTACAATGGGCATATTGCGGAGCGAGGTCTTTCTTCTCAGTTACATATCATCAAAACGTGAAAAATTGATTGTGCTAATTGAGAAATGGAAAATTAACCAACGAAAATGATTTCTTCTTCAAATATTGCTATTAATTGAAACTCTTTCTCATATTCGAACTGGGAAAATTTTTTTAACCAATTAAACAAAGAAAAACCGTGAAAATTGTTTTTAACCATTTTTTTTTACATTTCATTCAGTCAGATCAGT
This sequence comes from Hippodamia convergens, assembly GCA_038502775.1. NCBI lineage: Eukaryota > Metazoa > Arthropoda > Insecta > Coleoptera > Coccinellidae > Hippodamia > Hippodamia convergens. The sequence goes on along the minus strand of CM076610.1, from coordinate 15,625,215 downwards.
ATTTTATTGCTCGTAATTCATTAAAAATCTGGGCAATTGTCAAATCTCATTCTCGCTAGTATTCGTTGTAATATTTATTGACTAAATCTTGGTCTCCTCCCAAGGATTTATTTAGTATCTTTCGAATTCATGAGAGAAAACAGTTCATTCAATCAATATTTATCAATGGAAATATCACTGAACAATATTCATGACAATATTAAATTAATTTCAATAAAAATTCAAACAATTAGGCAAATAGATAAAGTAGAAAACCGTAAGAAGGCTTATTCTAACATTCGTTCATTCGAACACTCGCCACTTCGTGGCTCGTTTTTCAATTTCAACTCGTGCAAGAATTTCAGTGCCTTCTGCATTTGTATTAGAAACAATTAATACGGATATATTATACAGCTTTTAGATTTCATGGGTCGACTAAATAATTATATTTGGGTTAAAACGCAGATTGTTAGCAATCATAACGATATAATTTATTCTCTACATATCAAATCAGAATGAAACATGATATAATTAATTATGTATAAAAAAGAATCAAAAATATATAACAATTACAGAACAAGAATACGGATACAAGGTTCGATTTCATGTTCATTCAGTTGATAAAAAGGGAACAACGAAAACTTGCAGTAGGTTGCCTCTGAAAAACACGACGAAATTGAGCAAAAGAAATCAGTATAACCCATCAATATCCCATAGAAACTGTAAAAGATGATGAAATAACAGTATCAATACCGACCCCTAGGGCCCAAATATGTTATTGATTTAAATTTGGGAAACGCTCCGGTGATATTTTTTGTATAAGATCATAAATTCTTTCAGCTTGCATATGAATGAACACCTGGAAAATGTTCTTACGAACCGGATGAAACTGCAAGATATGTTGTATAAAATACGACTTCAAAATATGTAAGTACCTGTATATGATGATATGAATTAAGGGTGTCATATATGATTCATAAGAATCATATATGATTTATTCTCCAATTCATCAATATATACAACATTTACATTTCAGTCAATATTGAGGAAGGTATTGATGAAAGCAAACATTTTCAGTGAATAATATTTTAGAACCGTCTCATCGAGGTCCCAATCAAAAAAAAAATAATTCCCGTAACATATGACGTTTCTTTTTTGAAGTAAATTATTGTTGAAATAATAATCATACTGGAATTTTACGCGATATTAAATTTGAATTGAACTTGAAACGCATCTTCCAACATTGAATCGACAAAATGATTTATTTCAATTTGTGAAAAATCCAAAATCGAAATGGAAAATAAATATGTATATTATGTTTCCTTTTGTACCTTACTGAAGTTTTCTGGGTTCATCACTTCATCCTTATTTGGAGCATCCCTGGTTGAGAAATATTTCAGCACTTTAGTTTTAATAAGGCTTTCGTGGAAGTTTTGGGGGATAATAGTATATTCTAAAACAAGTTGCAGAATGAGTTCCTATTCCAACACAAATGCGAAATTCGAAAACGAGCGACGAAGGACCGAGTTTTTGAAAGCATGAGTGTTGGAATTGCCTTCTGCAACGAGTATTAGACGATATTTTATCTATTCCGATCGAGTTTTGTGAAATATTCTCGAAATTCAAATAAAAATTCAGATTAGTGACCTTCGTATTGTATTTTGACAGTTGGTGTGACTTACGAAATTTGACAGATTACGGAATTCGAATTGATTTGATTCGGAAATTGATTGGATCAGAGATCAGTACTGGAAACCAAAAAACAAAAAATATTACTGAAAACAATGATGTAATGAATTCATTACAGCACTACTTTTAGTACTGTACTGAACTCATTGCGATACAGAAATAGAGAAAATATATTTACTGTTTACATTGCTCCCCGATAACTCGACTATTGGTGCAAAATGGCGAATGCGCTAAGCAAATCATGTGAATGCTCGTGTCAGGATATGAGCAGAAATATATCGTATAATTTCAATGTACTCGCATTCTACTGACTGTAGAAACTTCCATCCTGATTAGACGACTCAAAGTAGATCAGATTTATTTGAGGGATCCCAGTGCATTTCATATTGCTGTTGATAATTCGAAAAATTCTTATTTCTTCGAACAATAAAAAAAAATAACATTGTTTTTCTGAGCGAAAATCAGATTTTAAATATTTTTTCATATAGAATGATTTTCTAACGCGATAGAAATAGTTTATCAACATTTTGAATGTACTTTCTCTAGCTCACATGATCATCCCAAATTTTTCTTCTATGAAGAATTTTCTTTATTTTTTTCCATTTTGAGAGACATGAAAAACTAATTGTCTTGTCCCCAATTTGAAATGGGAGAAAAAAGTTTTATGTACTTTGAAGAACTATGAGGTATCACCACCATTCGAATTATGAAATTACATTTACTCGATGGTTTTTAACTCCAAGAAAAATCCGAGTGTTTCGATTTCTTTACTCTCACGATTAAAAAAATTCAAAGTATTCAACTTGGCTTAGATTGTCTGTTAATCATATTCGTGATTGACGTTGGTTTGTGTGATTTGAATGAAATGTGCCCTTCAACGTTATAGGCACTCACGACAATTGTTGATCAAGTATTTCATAGCTGACAAAAGTACCATGTCAAAGCGAAAAATGAAGAAAAGCATGTAAAAAATGAAGATGCGTGAAGGGTTAATTAATTTTCAGTGATCCTAGAGGCAAAATTTCTCTGGAGATTTCATAGTTTCCAACAAAACAGACAAGCTAATTCTGCTTTTCTGCTATCCAACCCAAAAACAGGCCCTGAATGATATTTACAAGACACCCCGATCAGCAAAAACGGCGAACTAACACCATCGGCAGCGTGGGGGCCGACAATCAACTGTTTACATGCCCCCGCGAGGACACAAACCGCGTTACTTCGGACGAAAACTCTTGGCAGGAACCCGGATTCGCGTGCGGACACTCCCGGAGCGATACTGGATGCAGAGTCCAGAAAACGCCGCGCGACGGGGCACGAGATCGTACGATCGCGAGGGGGCCTTTCGATCCTGCGACGTGCGGTCTCGCCGGAGTGTTTGCTCGGGGGGTCGTGGCGGCTGACGGATGCGAGATCAAGGTGAAAGAAAATGTTACCTCACTTTGTTGATTGTGATTCAATGTTGGGGCCCCTGACAATCAACCGAAATGGTGTAGTTTAACCGCCAAGGTATCCGGATTCGATTTGGCCCGTCGGCGACAGCATTACGAGGCGGAAACGTCGAGACGATTCGTTACGACGAAAGAAAAAATCAACAAATGTGGTTGGTTTTGGTTTGTTAATAATGCTGCACCGCCGCTTCGATGAAATGTTATTTCATTTAGAATTGACTCAAGCCAAGAGGCCAAGAGGTGTAGAGAACGTGAAGGGCGACGATGCTAATTACCTTGAAAACTTTTTCAGCATGGTTTGCCAGTAAACATACTAAAAGTCGCGAAAAGGTCCCTTTTTTCGTTGTATCGCCTACATCTCGAGAACAGTGCTATTTTTGTGAGAACATCCACAATAGCAAATGAAAGCTGATAAAATTCTCTCCTATTTCGATATCATTGTTTTTAAGACAATTCCTAACCATTTTCGAGATAAACGCACTGGAAAATTCATGAAATAGGGCAAATTTTACCTTTTGAAAAAACACATTTTTCACTATAAAACGTAAAATATCTATGAAACTACGAGCTTTAGAACGAAATGTCATGGAATAAGAGTTGAAGACCATCATTTTGTGATAAAAACGTAACTGCACCCCTCCAAACCACAATGTTAAATCGCGCAGTAGCTCATCCTGCTGAGGATGCTGATCATTTGAATGTAACAAGTGCTGTTGAAGTTGCTCAGCAGTCTCATGAGTGTATGGATATTGTTGGAGAGGACACTGACCTAGTAATTTTGACTTTTTCAGTTCCTATGTGTACCAAAAATTTTTTCGGGGTCTGGCAAAAGGATGCAAGACGATGTTGTTTATTCCCCTCTGCACTACAAGTTTTCCTCTATTTCGAAAAACAATATATTATTCCTTCATGCCTTCAATGGGTGAGATCTACGTCATCATTATTCTGAAAAGGCAAAATGGAATTCTTAAAGACGATGGAAATCAACTCAAACCTACTAAAAGCAGCAGAATTGTTCAGCAAATTTAATGCTTCTGCCGATGAGGTCGACGAAGCGACCAAGAATTGCATAGCAGGCATTTATAGAAATTTCTATTAAATGTATTGCGGTACAAGGTGTTTGAAAAAATATCAACCAAAACCTCATTTAATCTTGCCTCTTTGCCTCCAACTGAAGCAGCTGCTCGACAGCACTCGCTAAGGACGTATTCATAGGTCATAATATATTGTTCTTAGTTAGTAATAAGTCGTATTGTTAGTTATTAATATAAGAAACCCACCCATTAATTTAGTTGATTTCCGACGTCAGTTGTCCTTCACCGAAAAAAGATGATGTAGTGTCGCAGCCACAAAAAAAAAAACAACAAGAAGGAATAATATGTTGTTTTTCGAAACAGAGGGGAACTTGTAGTGCAAGGGAGAATAGACAATATCGTCTCGCTTGCCTTTGCCAGGCTCTGGTAAAAAAATGTTGGTTCACATCGAAGCTGGTGAAGTCAAAATTCCAAGAAAGTCAGTGTCCTCCCGAACAATAACCACACACTCATGGGACTGCTGAGCAACTTCAACAGCACTAGCTACGATTAAATGGTTTGGAGGGGTGGGCTCACGTTTTTGATAATTTTTTTGCATTCTATGACATTACATTCTAAAGATCGTAGTTCCATGGATATTTTACGTTTTGTAATGAAAAAATGTGTTTATTCAAAGAGTGTGAGAATTTGCCATATTTCGACGTATGATTTCTATGAAACTACTCGTTCGAAATATGATGTACTTTTTAAAGGCAGAATTTAATGCTGGATACTTTTGAATATCGTAAAGTTTTTCATAAAGTGCTTAGTTTAGGAGCTATTCGAGAAAAACCTAAAATAGTCCGAAAATTTGGAGGTTTTTCGAAAGTCACGACATACGCTCTATCGGGAAATTGGGGCAAAACTCAAACTACTCGTATTAGAAGCCTAAATAAATTATTAAAACAGTTTCTCGAACTCCACCAATTATTTCAAGGCAAAAGTCTAATTTGCTTAGCCTAATTATATTTTTCAATATATAAAACTAAGTCGGCCATATTGTTGGTTACACCATTTATAACTCAATATTGGATGAACTGTTTGTTATGAAAGATTTTTTGTTATTTTCTTCTACGATGGAGTTAACATAAAATACATTGAAACTCTGAAAAATTTGATGAAATAGAAAAAAATAGGAAATGATTTTCCTTCTTGCAAATATCGCCAGTATATGTCGCTACGGTTGATATCGTTTTCGTGTAAGTATTATATGTCATAGTAATTCGGTGGACCACATTTTATAATAATTTAATTGCATTGAAATGGGTATGTACATTCTTATTCATACATCAAAAGAATTCTCTTTATTTAAGAGGTAAAGAGGAAACTTTTTTTAATATTTCATCGATTGAGACAGTTCGAAGTCCGCTAGGTCAGCTAGCATTTCATTGAATTCGGCCTTATTTCAGAAAAAGCTGAAGATTCGAAAATTTAACCACCTATTTTTTTAGGCTAAAAATTCACTATATACATTGATAAAGTTGAAAATAAATAAGTCTAGCTAATTTACGTCTTCGGCAAATGAGCCAGGTGAAACTTTTTTCAAAATGGTATAAATGGAAAATGTTTGCTCTCATTTTCCGGATTTGGAAATTTGTTATAAGATAGACATTACTATAATTCCATAAAAAAAACACATCCGACTGACATTTATAATCACTCTAATTAATAACACACAAGTCCAATTTACCTGATACCACTAATAGTATTGTTATCGCTGGAAAAGGGCAGTGTATTCATCTGTTTGGAAGCATTTTCCGCCTCAAGCCACGTAGCTATCTAATATTCGTTTTTTCAACGACATTATAGGAAAATGTATAGTGCAAAATTAGGTGAATTTTGATAGTTTCCTATATATACTGATTTACCCTTTCAGAAAGGACACAGAAAAGAATTGGACAGAGATATTTCCCGTATATAACACCGTGACTATACCTACCTCCACCAACCCTTACAATAAAAGAAATAAGAAATAGGTAAGAAGAAAATTAATTGAAAATTGAAAAAATGCTTTGAGCTAGGAAATATGACTTAAGTCCATAATATAATAAATTCTTACTGATAATGAAGCTATGAAATAAATCAATAATGAAAGTCGAGAAAAAGAAAATAAATTTGCGAAGACAATTTAAGATGAAAACCACCGATGCCAATACCACAAATAAAGACAAAAATCACCGATACCACTAACTAAGAACAAAGTTGACATTTACTGTTTATTTTCTGTCAACGGAGTTAAAGTTTATTATATTATATATTATATATTTTATCATATTTTCTCATACTATCTAAAGATTGTTTTGCCGTTAGAATCTGAAATTTTAATTTAACAGCTGAACACAGTTATATAGTTCTGAATGACTCAGTCTCTCCTGAGACTTTTTGTCTAATATGATTATTATTATCATATTCTAAAGTCAAAAAAATACTACTCACCAAACTTCAGAATTCAATATCTGTATCGGTACTGACCTGTGGAGAAAATTAATAATTACAATAATATAGGCACATACAATAAAGTTATAGGCTAAGTTCCCCTCATATGGGAGTTATCGGAAATATAAACAAGATTTGAAAACATTATTTCAGTATGATGTTTCTGGTGGATTCAATGGTTCGAGAGTATTTGAAATATACATATTTATATCGGAAACCCTTCTATAGCCACGAATGACATCACCTAATAATCGAGGTTGCAGTTGACAATTTCAAATCTGTTTCCAACTTGGCCGGATTTTTAATAATGACATGTCCGATATTTCTTGAATTTTCGTTGTTAATTTATCGAATTGAAATTTCGAGTAGTGGTTGGTAGATGACCTTTCCGTTTCAACATTAGTTCTAATATAAAGAGTGAAATCATATGATACAGTGTCAAAATTTCAATAAGGAATTATTTTTGTACACAGGCTGTCCAAAAAAGACTCGAGATTAACACTTTAAAATTTATAGTTAAGCTTTGTGAGGAGATCTTCCGGTTCCATTTGAAATGCTAGCAATTTACGTTGTTTACATCTAATATAAAATGATTTCATTTATATTCAGGTTACCCATTGAATTCAACATTATTTTAATGTGTCACTTGCATATCAGCACCTCAGAGGTAAGGTGTGTTAAGTCACATTTTTTCAGAAACGAGTTATCTACACTATTCAATTGATTTCAATTCAATTCAATAGGATTTACATTATTAAATCCTATCTATTGGCAACAGATTAAACTCTAATTACATGAATGCGCCAAAAGATTACGGTAAACATTCTTTGAAACAATAATTGAAATGAAAAATCTCTCTCCTGGCTAATTGAGATTTTGTGACTAAACACACCTTTCCTGCTGATATTATTCTCATAACATTCTTCTGAAATCTGAAATAACACTTTAATTTATCAAAAGGGCTTGGAGATTTACAAATTCAATTACACCATTGATGGCCTCCTTGGGATTTAAATGAACGAGTTGGGTAAAGAACAAAAGATCCTTGCAGTCGAAGTTCCCGGAAGGCTGAACGAAGCCGCAACGACCCCTGTTCATCATAATAATAATAATAATACAAATTCAATTGAACAATTGTTTCTATTACAATTTCAAAGTCAGTAACAATAAAAACTTCAAAACTATTTTTTTTTCAAATGAGAATCCATTTTCTCTGTTGCTCAGCTCGAATATACGTTAAAAAAATTATTAATATTAGATCTCCTTTATTTTTGAGGTTTTTTCAGATTTGATTGATATTATCTGAGAATAGGTAATATGTGAGTGACACAAGAAAATTAAATGAATGGTTTATTTGATTATCAATGAAAAAACTTGAAGTAACAATGAAGGTTGGGTTAATTTTCGGTGAAACTGGAAGTTAAATGAATCTGAAATTGTTTCCAAGAATTCATCTCGCCTAACAGAGCTTAACTATAAAATTTCAAGTGTTTCTAGAGTCTTTCTTTGGAATAGGTATTCAAAGGAACGGTCTCCCTATATGATGGTGACTGGCTAACAACCTATAATCGACAAATCTGAAATCATTCATGAAAACGAATCGTTTGAGAAAGTCAGTTAATTGACCAAGATTAATGCATAATCTTTCTATAAATCTGAAGTTCCTCTTCAGATTAATACTTCTAACAAGGGGAAGCTTAGGGCCTTAATACCATTATGTGATTATCTACAGGCCGGAGTAACTAGCTGGTTTAAGCTCAACTTCGAATAATTATAAAATGAAGTGAGAAGATAGGAGCCCAGTATCGAAAAAAGAATGATAAGAGCCATTAACAGAGAAATACTTTTTGGATAAGAAGGAATAAGAAACGCCGTGTATCACAGAAATGTTCATTGATTCCTTTTTATTTCGCTTCCTTCTCACCATTTGAAATATGAAGGTGGTGAACGATAAATTAATGAAAACGAGTATCAATGATGAAAGCATTAATTATCGAATTCGCTGTATGAAAAGTGATTCATCACGGAATTTCATTTCAGAAACGGATCGTTGATTGTTCATAGGAAAATTTTTTCCATCTAGGGATCGAACCCACTTGAATGACAAGAAATATCGGGTGATTTTGCATTCAACTCAATAGCATATTCTGTTAACGCCCCGCGTTAATTATAATGTTCAATGAGAGTAATCACCCATCTCGTCATTTTTGGGTGGTCAAAGTTTTCGTTGAGTAGTATATCTCGCCATTCGAAGGGTTTCCTATAGCACCTACCGCGAAGACACACATGCAAAACAATATGGACATTCTCTCGCTGCTCTGTCTACGAAGAAGTGACTTTAAAAATTCTCTTCAAGTGCTCAAAAATTCTCTTGAGAAAATCATTCGGTGCCACCCCTAAACAACCAGATACAGTCCATACCCCCGGGAATGAATGATAGCTACTCTCTGGAAGCACGGCAAGACTTTGGTGGACGATTTACCAGGTAGGTGCGAAACCAGACTCTTTTTTTGATTGGTGATCATATTCATTCTCTTTCAAATAGTGTGAAGTCAACATATTCAGAAACAATTTTATTTTTTATGTAATTTTCCCAATCAAATATGTATTCATCCGTCTCCCTATTCCAGAGCATAATGAAATTTATTGAACATTTGAAATATCATACTTCTTTTTTATGAAACCGTAGAAAATTCAAATTACTTTCGAACAAATTCAACGTTACCTTTCCGTAGCTTCTTCTAAATCGATATTTTTATATGAATAAGTTATGTATACCTTCCCTCTAAGAATTGAACTCAATTTTCATTGAACCTCCACTGGAATTTACGACAATGTTTTAATGCGAATATCTGAGAATATAAGCGACTCATAAATACCCCAACATTTGGGGATCTAGTAGAAGTTTGGGATAGGCTTCAATATGAATATCTGAATATTTGAACAGAAGCTCACCCACTGACACAAACAAAAGTATCACGTTTTCGACCCAAAGGACAACTTCAGTACATTTTACATAATGGTTTTTATTCGAAAACCACCCTTTGTTCGGAATGTGCATTTACAAGACCCTAAAACTTAATAAATTCTTGAAATGGTTGTAGGTATTTGTCTGAAAATTTTCTGAGAATAAGACTATACAGGCTGTGTAAAATTGGTCGTCTACTGAGGATATCTCGAAAATTACTGTTAATTACTGCTCGGAAACTTTTGAATGAAATTAGTTCTGACGAAGTCCTGTTATCCCTTATAAGGTTCGTATCATAGTGTGACAAGTTGAATGAGGCTCATTTTCCTGAAATAAATCATTTCGATAATTTAAGAGAAGCACCAGACAAAAAAAATTATGGTATTCTCATTGTTATAATCTTCTGAAATAAATGCAATAAAAGTTAGGCAGGAGATCATAACAATCAAGGATTGAAAACAATTCATTGTATACAATACGTGACTAAGATCTTGCTGAATCTATATGATCCATATTAGATGTCTTCGAGAAACAGTGGTCGAATACCTACTTCAGCCAGTTCTCTTTCATTATGTTCGGCTCTAAGGCATCAGGGGTTTGTTGAGTACGTGACTTTCTCTTCCAAATCATCTGGTTTGAAAATACTTTCATCCTAGGAGAACGACTGAAAGATTTCTTAGACGATAATTTGAAAATTTTGAATGTGGTCATTACTTTCATTTATTTGGAGAATATCGATGGCCTAATAATCTATTGCGAATCCTTTTTTTATATGAACCAGGTACCCAGGTACATCCAGTTCTAGAATTCAAGATAGGTAAAATATCTCTTCACGAGTTACATTTTATTTTTGGAATAAAAAATAATGAAATCAAAGCAAAGGGCAAGGATAACAAAGTCTGTTTGGTGTGATTTCCCAATCACTCAGGAATCAAAGAAAGCAAAGAAACTAATACACTTGCTTGAAAAAAGGCACCAACACCATATATTGGTGCCAAGAATTTTTGTGATATAGGAACATGCAATTACAAGAAATATATTAAAGTTGAACAATCAGTCCTTTTTAAAGTTCCACCAATCGAAATGAGAAAAAAAGTTGATTCCATCAAAATAATTTACATCTAACAGAATTCATAACGAGGAAATTCTAAATTCAGAGGGGAAAGTTTATAATGAGAATTATAATGATTATCAGCAACGTCCACAAAATTGTCGAGAACAACAACATTTTTTGATGTGGTCTTCCGGAAAAAACCGATTCCAGATTCAACAAATGAACCAGTTTCAGAACAAAAAACAACTTATGATCTACAACAACAACAACAAAACTAAACCTTTGAATAAGAAACAAAAATAAAGAAACAAGTTAACAACATCGCAGATACAGGAAAACAACAATGAATACAGACCAATGATCCCACATGATAACACATTGATTCATAGATTCTAATGACTGAACCTGATCATCAGAACTCAGTCAGTACGAGTAGACCGTATTCGAATTGAATTATTTAAAAAAATAACTGATATCAGATGATTTTAAAATTCAATAAATTTGTATGTGTTAATAATGGTGAGACTACAAAGTAATGTGAAGTTATGTAATTTTGCCTGATGATGGATTGTGATATACTTCGCCAGGTTATGTTGTGTCAAAAGTTTGTAATGTATTTCTCTTCATTCATTGTTATGCAATGATTACATCAAATTGAAAATTAGAGCAAGAATTTAAGCAGGAGCTCATACATTTTTTAAAACTGTTTGAATTAAGGTTACGAGATATAATGCAGAATTCTTCCATAGAGAATTTCAATATATCTGGACTTTCTTTGTAACAAAACATGAACATTTCTAAGAACATAATCAGCTGATTCAGAATTCTAATTTAACTCAGGCACTTGAAGGTTTTGCTCATTCGAATGATTTGACTAATTCAATTGTATGTCTAACTTGATGGTTGCATTCATTTTCGTTTGAATGATGGTCTGAAAAAAATAGTTGTATCCCATTTATATTTGTGCATTCATTTTCCCGCCTCCAGATTACAAAGTTTCGGAAGTTTCGTCTCTAATAAGAATTCCTATTCGGAAAGGAGAAACATACTGGCTATCGATTGCCTGAGAATCTGTGTATTGCTGTTCTCATAATATGATGCTATGTATACGTATAAACAATATAGAAAAACCGACGTTATATCTGCAGCTCATAGGCAGCATAGACTTTATGGCAATATAGTGATATATACATATGATATTGCTAGGTACAAAATGTCGACAAATTCTGAAAGACGAGAAGGAATTCACAAAGTTATATGAAATATACCTATCCAATTTTCTAAGCAAGTATTTTTCTCAACTTTCATACAAATATCCTGTAAAAACGAGGACGCTCAAGGAAATAATTAATATGTGCATCATAATGCAGGGGATGCATACATCCCCTTTCGATCCATAGTGAAAAGGCCTACTTCTTGAATTTTGTATGCACATCTTTCGCCGAAGTGAAAGTCAATATTCATGTAGCAAAGATTCGGAAACATTCAAATTTTGGAATGCATATTCAGTTCCAATGTATAATATCATGAATTATCCAATTAGTCGTACTTGAATTCGAGGGTTTTTCAATTAATTATATTCCCTTACTGCTCATTCATTATGCTTGACATAACAAAAATATCCGCTGGACCGCATTCATTCCAGTTAAAATTCCAGTGAAAAAATTTGCACTACCCTCGTCAGCGAAAACGATCATTTCAAACACTTGTGTGTAGAGCGTTTCACACCCCACATCAATTGAAGCCAGTTACATAAACAGGAAATGTCAACTAGAATTCATATTATACAGGGCTCATTTAAAAGTGACCACCCTCAATAACTCAACAACAAATCAGAATTCGTGAAAACACTCAGACAGGTAGATTTTTGATGACAGGGAGACATGATCTGGAATACAAAGCTTGTTTCTACTGACAACCCCTTGGAGAGGGTTGCAAACCCATCAGGAATTTGAATAGGAAAAGTGTGCATGGATTAAGATTTGTATGAACCTGCAGTCTGTGTTCTCATGAAGTGAATATTCACCAAGTTACACTGTGTTTTTTATGGACTTATGGTACCGATAAACCTAAATAAAACAGAGATGTTCTAATTGATCGTATCAGTGGCGGCTTTAGGGGGTGGCGAACGCTGCAATCGCCCGGGGCCTCGCTCTTGGTGGGGCCTCGCGCGCAATAACCCGAGCAAATTTTGATATTGATTCAGATCCCTAATTATTTATAAAGATTTGAAAATAAGCTAAATTCGAAAAAAGTTAGTTAACCAATACATTCATTCAGAACAAAAGAAAGAAGAAACCATTTTGTAGTTTTTGAATATTGCGCTTTGTTGGAACGTCCGAATGGGTAATTCAGGCAGGGATATCCGATCCACCAGATCAGTAGGTAGAAAAGAATGCACACAACACAATTAGGGTGAAAATTATCTAAGTATTTAGGTACAATGTTTACTTATCCCAGATGTTGGAACCTCATAAAATATTTATAGCCCTGTTGACCGTTCTTTGGCGGTCCCTTTGAAATATTCGTTGAATTATCGTCTTATGAATGAATTCATTCCATTGTAGAAAATAACGGAAGGAGGATATCGAAATCTGTTTTTTTCAAAATAGTGATTAGAGATAAGAATATTGGGTTCAGTTTTGTTATATTCTATTTTTTGTGATAGAAAACTTCCATTGTTTTCGGTTCTTCATTTACATTCAGGGGTCATATTCACATTTTTTAAATAACTTAAAATTTTTCTTGTCATTGAATTGAGAAATTAATTCAATCCGTTAGTTTCTTAAGCCGTTCTTTTCAGTGTGGCTCTTGTGAGTATAAATTTGGATACCAACAATCCAATGAATTTATCCAATACATAATACTTCATTCAGTATATCTGAAACTCAAAAGTATCCAAGTTGCACAACACTACCACGAACTGCTCTGAGCTTTAGGACTTGATACAACTGGGACTTCACTTTCACGCTCTCAATCAAACTCATAATTAGTGGCTCCTCTATCGCTCGGACAATCGCATCAAAAGTCATATTTGGTTGATTTTGCACAGAAATTTTCGATAAAAATATAGTAAAAAACCACTGTTTCCAATAGAAGTATGCATACAAGATGGCCCCATTTCTCAAGAAACTTTCTATTCTGTTCATCTGGATCATAAAAATAAACAGTTTCATTAGTATGATCTTCTCTTCGAAACCGAGAATTTCTTTTCAAAATACTTAATAGTACTTTCATCACTTATTATCACCATCTGTGGGAATTCCACTACCCGTCTCTTTTTCAACGCTGTAGATCCAAAGTCTAAGACTTGTGGTTCAATTGGTTTGGTTCATTAGAACGGAATGAACAAACGGGTCATTTTCATAGTGAAGAACCGAAAAAGTGTGAAAAAACTGTGTGTTACTTAAAATTTTTTTCTGACACTCTGTGCGAAATTCAACAAGATTTTCGAAATGAGTTCGCGTGATCGAGATGTCGGTAGAAAATTCAGGCGCTGGATGATTTATTCACAAACAAAGTTTTTCTGGACTTAAAATCATAAAAACATATTTAAGGAATTCGATGACACTAGATCAGCTTTCAGCCCTTGCTATTCTATCAATAGAAAATGACGTCGCTCATTCGATCGATTATGATACTTCAATATGATACTTTCGCATCACATACTTTTCACGAAAGAAAAAGGGCCTCGCGAAGACTTCCCGCCCGGGGCCTCGCAATGGCTAAGGCCGCCCCTGGATCGTATAATTTCAATTGAAAGAAAAATATTTGTAAGAAACAGCATTGGTAAAAATTCACTGATTGCATGCAACGATACAATCGTTCTTCAAAATAATTTTATACATGCTCTGATATTTCAGGATTAATGTTACGACGTTCTGCCACAATTCGTGATCTAAGATCGTCTAAATCTGCAACTCTGGTTTCATAAACTTGCGATTTCAAGTGGCCCCAGAGAAAAAAATCAAGCGGTGTTAGATTCGGCGATCGCGCAAGCCACTCCACAGGGTCAGGTAGTGTCTAACCTGAGCTGCAAAGCGCGGCGGGGCTGCGTCCTGCTGAAAGCGTAAACCCTCTTCTAAAAGGTTTTCATCTGCCTCCAAAGCTCCGGTTATTAGAAGATCAATCACGTTTTCGAGCAATGAAAAATTTATCACAAATTCTAAATTTTCTCACCGTTAGATAGCATGCAGCGATGAAACCCTGATTATCTTTTGTTCGAAGATGAAACAAAAACAAACAATAAGGTGATTAAAAAGTGTTATATACCTTTTTTTCTCTTCATGTCAATCAGAATCAGAATCTGCCCTTCCAGGCCATACGCTTCAGAGGCAGGACAAAACCTTTTAGAAGAGGACTTAGGCTTTAAGCAGGACGGAGCTCCGCCGCACTTTCCAGCTCAGGTGAGACAGTACCTGAATGGACGGTTTCCTGGACGTTGGATACGCCGAAGGGGCCCAGTGGCCTGTGCGATCACCGGATCTAACACCGCTTGATTTTTTTCTCTTGAAATCACAAGTTTATAAAACCGGAGTTGCAGATTTAGACGATCTTGAAGCACGAAATGTGACAGAATATCTCAACATTACTCCTGAAATGTTACATCTTGTACAAAATAATTTTGAAAGCCTGAAACTATTTAATCTAATGGAGATCACTTTGCTGTTAATTTTTAATAATAATGTTTGTTGAAAATATTTTTCTTTCAATAGATCAATCAGAACCATAATTCCATAAAAAAACAATCTGTAACTTCGTGAACATTCACTTTATAAGAACACAAACTGCAGGTACACACAAATTTGAGTCCATGCATATATTTGTGCTACAAAACTAATCACTTTCCATATTCAAACTCCAGGGGGTTGCTTGTAGAAATAAGCTTTGTATCCCAGATCATGTCCTCCTGTCATCAAAAATCGACCTGTCTGAGTGTTTTCATAAATTCCGATTCGTTGTGAGTTATTGAGGGTGGACACTTTTAAATGAGACACCCTGTATATTCGATTTCATTATATATACTATTTGAGTTTTCATTGGTTTCAATCAGGATATTTCATTGATTTTAATCAGAAAAAATTTTAGCCAAGTTTTTTTTGTCTTCTTTTATCATTTAACTTATCACGTTTCATCAAGTGTTGTGTGAGGAATCAATTTCAAGAATAAATTGGCAGGAAGTCGACGTCAACGTCGGTCATCGTTCTATTGTGTCTCGGGCTTTTTAACAGCAGAAATCACGAAAATACGAGAGATTTTTGATTATGATCGGGTTCTATTGAACAACGGTATCTTGAAACTCTGGAGATCATGACTACATGAGTACTATATGACGATTTAAAAATGACCTCTAATTCCTTGAAATTCATGAAATATTTCCAAATATATCGTTCAGTGAGTCTTACATCGAAAAATATTGGTTAGCTGAAATCTTTTCGGTATCACACACAACGACACAGTAATAATAATGCAATATCGCCATGAAATCTGTGTGAAACTGAGAAATTTCTGGACAATTTTGTTCTACGAGGTATGGGAGAATGTACGGATTTGACATAAAATTAGTAGAAATGTCAAACGAGATTTGTCATTACGTTACGATAAGTTCAGAATTATTTCGACCTGCAGAATACACACCTGAAGTTTGGTTCGTTCCTCCCGACTCACCCTGTATAAATTCTTTTTGTATTCATTTTATTCCAAATATGTTTTCTTGTCGAACGTTATAATGGAAGGTAACCGCTTGCCTAACTGTAATTACGTTTTTAATTTGCTAGGTATAATTTGTATTTCGTTCATCTCAGGAAAACGTTTTCTCAGCCACGATTTCTACAGAAGTTCGAAGTCACTTCCAGTGCATGCATATATCTTAACTTTATCCTGTAATCTACACGTTGATTGCTCGACCCAAATTCCTCTCGCAAACTCAACTCTAACCCCGATCCAAACCTCATAGTTAGTTCGCGAACTGGAGTTTCAAATCGCTTATTTCTTCATATGTTTTCATCGTGACTTACGACTCCACCAACTGTATCCAAGACAGTCTCCGTCGTTCTGATCCAGGATTTCTTCGATACGAGTATTCCTCACAACCTAAAATCTGGGGATTTCAAATTTACTTCGATGCAATAAATAGTGCTCAGTGTCGTCCCCAGATCTCAGCAAAAAGTATATAATCATCTTACAGGTGCTCCGGGTTGAAATATGACCGTTTTTCAGAGGTTGAAAAAGAGGATGAGAAACTATGCCAGATGTTTTCGATGCTTCCGTATCTTAATCCTGCTATTTCTATCCCAGTTCTGGATTTAATTCACAGTATCTCAGAGCACTCGTAGCCTTTATTGGTTATTAAATTATTCCAGCACCGGAAATTATCATACTCTTGATATACTCATTCTATTGTCTACTTGTTTTCTCAGTTAAAATTATTCAAAAAGCAATTTGAAAATTAGATATGCAGATGCCTAACAAGTATTAGAGGACTGAATTCTGGTCCCATTCGTATAGTAATTAAGTGTTCGAATGCTATGAGAAAAAATCAGCTATGAAGACTAGTTAAATAAGTGTTGATATGAACTATATCATAAATATTACAAAAAACCATGAGAAGGCATATTTCTTCAGGAGTAGGTACAGTTAAAATAACTGAATATGTTCTTGTCAATCTATACAGAGCACAATCGACAGAAACTGATTGCTACGCAAAAAACATAATAATCAATACAAAGTGTTACTTATTGGTGATTTCTCTAAGTTAACAGGTTGATTTATGGTATCACTGAATTTTAATGCGTAGAGAACCCACGAAGCCGACTAATAAATGTCTTTTGCTCAAGCCCTTGGTATCTTCTGGTCCCAGTGTAACATACAAATTTCACGCCTAACGTCAAAGATTGACGCTCCAGGCTTACATTTTATTCAGATTGACGAAAGGGAGAAGAGTTTTCTATTCGTATTTCATGCAATTTTTATAATTGGGATCTGAAAGTGTCTTATATAAGAGATTCCTTGTATTTTTCATTAAAAGATTGCAAATCGTCACCGATTTCCGCAACTTGCCGCTACTAATATATTGACTTCGAAATTTCATGGGGTAGACAGGGCAATTATTAAATCGTTGAAGGCTTTCACGACCGGATATATTGGTATTAAAAGAGTCTTCCGGGCTTACTGGCCGGGTTCCATAAGGAATAATTTAACCTTACGTTTCGCCTACAACTTCGGTAGGCGCTGAATTTCTGACATCGACTGAGTCAGTCAGTGTGTGTCATCATTTGGATATAAGACATAGAAGTCGAAAAGATAGAACTATAAAATATTAACAAGATAAGTAGTCATGTAGATCAATGATAATTCACTAGGATATTCGAAAATAATAGAGAAGCATTTTATCAACCACATGAAAGTGTGTCCAATGGATTTTTCTAAAATGATCGTTCTGTGAAATTATGCTTTCCATAGATAAATCCGCCCATCTAGTTATATCGAGGTCTTGTTGCTTATGAGTGAAGAATTCATTCACCCTCAGCGGGTCAAATCAGGGAATTCTAATGCGGTTCTCCCGGCAATCGAATTTCGCCATTTGTTTTTGGAAACTTCGTCAATAGTGCCTGATTCGGTCAATTAGAATTTCAAACGACAAATTTCGAGCCCGAACTTCACTTGGAAGTTACTTCGTTTCAGTTTGAGTTTCTGTGTGGGAAAACAACTATTCGTATATACAGACGTAATTTATTCAAAAAGCTGCTTCAAGTGGAATGACAAAGAACGAGGATTTTTCTTGAATGTGTCATTTAATTGATGTAAAAATCACCAAAGATCATAAACGAGAATCACCGAAAACTGAAAAGCTTGATATGTCTATTAAAATGGAAAAAAACAATTTAACCCTTTCCAGCCCAGTGATGCCATTTGGCATCATCAGAAAAAAGTGCTTCTACTAAACCCTAGATGTTACTGAAAACCTTCTTGTTGATATTTCTTATTCCTAGAAAGGGCATTAGTTGTATGGACATCAAAAGTTTCTAGTATAGAGTTCTGTATTTATGTTTATGCACATTTGCAAGTTTGTATTTCCTACTGCTGACATAAATTAGTGAACAGTGAACTTTCTAGTATTATTACTTTCAAATTGCGCTATATACAGACTTGAGAAAAATCGAAGTGAGTAATCATGCTTTAGTTTATTCAATAATAGTTTTTGTTTATAGAAATTAGTATCATAATTTACCCCACCACCCCCAAAAAGTTATGATTCCATTTGGAATCATTGGGCTTCATACTAAGCAGATATTGTCTTCCGTATTGAATTTATATTTGAATGAAATATTCATAATAATAATATCATACTTGTAGAAATAATATTGTAGTTGTAGAAATATTTTTTTTATCAATTCAGGTTGAAATGACGTGTGTTGGGTTGATGGAAAAAGAAAAAAAGCATCGACTTCTTTTGGAAGGAGATATTTCAGACATTCAGTTAGAAAACTCTGATGAAGATGTAGAGGTTGATGTAGAAGACAAAGAAGACATTTCTCTTTAAGAAGAAAGTCAAATACAGATAGGAGAAGCTGCTGGTTCTATTGATTGTGAAGTGGGAGGGAATGTTGGTTACTCAGAAGATTATAGTTCGTCAGATGATATTCCACTTGCCCGATTACATAATCTCCTGAAAAAAAAGGATCCAACCTATCGATGGTGGAAGAAAGATATGCGACAACTGGATACAATTAGCAATAATTCTTTTTCCGAATCCCATTCTACTGAAATGACTCCTCTACAATTCTTCTTCTTCATGTGCCATGTCAGTTTTCTCCGACGTTGGCGATCACCATTGAGAAGGCTTCTCGATCTTGAGCTAAATGCAAAAGTTGTCCTGCATTCTAAGGTCCACTCTCGAATATTTTTGAGTCAGGAGGCTTGCCTTCTTCCTACACCCCCTCGTCCCTCTATTTTTCCGCTGATTATCATTTGTAAAATGATATAATAGCAAATATTGCTTATTGAAAAAACCTTCATTCTGTTCAACAAACTCAAACATCTGTGAACACAACAGAAAAAGAAATGGGAATTCACATTCAGATTTGAATTATCAAAATACCAAGTTACCGAATGTATTGGGCGGAAGGTACAAATATCTCTCAATCGCAGATGTGATGTCGCGTAATAGATTCGATAATTTCAAAAATATGATTTATTTCAATGATAATTCCCAAATGAAGCCTAGGGATAGTTCAGATTATGACAAATTGTTCAAGATAAGGCCGGTGATAGATGGGATAAGGTCTAACTTGGCGAAGCTGGAACCAGAAGAGTTCAATTCAATTGAAAAAATTATGATCCCCTTCAATGGGCGATCATCTTTGAAACAATTCATGAAAAATAAACTTCATAAATGGGGAATTAAAATGTTTGCCAGAGCAGGCAAAATAAAAATGTAATTTTTTTTTTGTCAAATGAATGTTTTTACTGTTGGAATATAAAAAAATTCAAATTTCTTCGATGTTTGTGTAACTCCCAATGATGCCATATGGCATCACGAGTCCTGCAAGGATCAGGACACTTCTTAACATAAATTACTCATATATTTGTGTTTTCGGAGCTTATCTGGACTTATTTCGGTGGGTAATTATTTTTTTTTTCCTAAATTGATAATTCGGGCTGGAAAGGGTTAACTGATTAAATTGAAAAATTGCCATCGATCAAATGAAAAAAAAAATTGAACCCCTGCACGCAAAACCCCAATTTCCCTTCGGAACTCTTAATTCAATATTCGCTTCCCTCCTCCTTGAATGATGGTTCAGATCATTGGAGGCTACTTTATTTTTCAGACCTGTTTATTTTCAGACATTTTACTCTAAGAGAGAGAAAGTTTCATGGCACAAAACCAAAGAAGAAGGAAAGAGTCTCGGGGAGAACTAATTATCTCAGCAGTTGATAAATTACAGACATTGAATGAATTTATTTCCACCCTTCTTACAGAGTTTTCGAAGTTCCATAGGAACTTGACCAATTTTCCGAAGAAGAAGCACTTCTCGTTCATGTTCAAATAGGCAAATACTCAAGTACCCCTTTTCATTTTTGTCAAAGGAATTATTAAGTATTGATTTGAATGAAATGACGGAGAGAAAGAAAGAATGTGAAAGGTTTCTTGTCATTCAGAGTGAAACCTTTCAACAATTCAAAACTTCGCTTTCATGAAAAGCGATAAGATATTATGTTGTTCATCATCAAAGCTGAAATATCACGCTCCTTTATCTAGGACGCTCAAATAATATTCATCTGCCAGCTAAAAGATCTAAATTATTAGAAAAAAACATTTAGTCATGACTCAACTGTTCCATTGAAAATCAATTTTAAAATTTATGTGACGAAGAGAAAAAATGTGTTCTCTATAACGCAATGAATAGCCGTTGAAGAGAATTCACTCATGTTCTCGAAATCTACCTTTAACTTTCTGTGAGATTATTGTTGCAGAGATATCGATAATAAAAGACAAAAGGATCTTTTATCATTGGAAGGCCAATACTTCCATGAGAAATGGACGTAGCAAGGTCTATAAAAAAGGAAATTGAAGCTAAATGAACGAAGTATCTGATCATTATAAAAGTGATTGAGCAAAAAAAATATCCACGCCTGTGGACCAAAAAATGAAACTTGAAAAATTTTTTCGTTGCCGGTTTTTCTAATTGACTAAAAACCACTGACGCTAAAAACAAATTGAAATTCTAATCCAAAGACAAGAAACCCAGAGCTACAATTTTCTTTTATGTTATTTTTGTACAACCATTTCTCTCGAAGTCACAGCCTGTTGAAACAAAATTTAGATTTTTAAATCTTTTGATTTTTTCAGTTGTGTATATGTTACCATGTGCGCCCGCAGAATTATTTTTCAGGGGACGGGCAAAATAAAAATTTGATTAGGCGCAGGCGACATCAGTATTTCATTTTGTTCAAAAACGATAAGGGGATCTCAATCTTAGGAAGGCCACGGTTTCCCGGCACCCCCTGCAGGCTCCCATGTATAATACTATAATCTGATTTAATTCATTAATCTGCTGAATTAATTTATTAGATGTCAATGTACCTCATAAAATTTGGGAAGTCAAGTATTAAGTGGACACGCCACTGGAGATCGTATTTATTAAAACAGAGACATAATCGAAACGTACAGTAGCTCTGAGTTTGATGAGGAATAAATAAAAAGAAGTACTAGTTGCTGTTCTATTACAATATCTCAAGAGAAAATATTCGGTTCACGAAACCTCTCAGAATAAGGAGGATGTGGTGAATTCTGATTGTGATCTCCATCTTCCTCAAACGTGCATACATGAACCAATTCGAAGTGTGAATGTCTAAGGATCGATGAAAATCTGGATCCTCCGGAGATTTTTTGTTGACCGCCACCAACCAGCTATATTGAGCATTTCAATGAGAACTATCCACCCCACATAATTCTGAAGGCGTCACTCCTATGAAAATATGAAAAAAAACTTCAAACAGGAGGTCTGCTTCTTCCTGATATGAAGACGTTATAACCTTGACCCCCTCCTCCCTATGGCCACCACCCCCAATTTTTCAAATAGAACACCTTTACATTATTGCATTTCTGGATTCCCCCTACAAAAGAGTATTACAAGAATGCATAAAATATATAATAAGTGAAACGTCAATGAATTGAAAGTTACGGATAATTCCAATTCATCAATATCAACTTTTTGATTCATAACAAATCAGGAAAGTAATGATTTTATAAGGGGCTCAAATTTATGTAGGTTTCTATACAATTATTATACCTGCTTCATCGTGTTTCAAACATTATGTAACATTTCTGAGGTCAATGAATTGGTTGAGGCTTTCGCGGTCATCGTTCAATGTAACCTGTTCTTTCGAGCATTTCGGCCGTCGTCGTGGATAAGTTCTCGACGTTTCGCTAGTTCGACGGCCGAAATGCTCGAAAGAACAGGTTGCATTTCTGAGATTAGTTCTCGACATTCTTCAATAATTGAATGCGATTTTTTTTCTGAGTTTCGAGTTTCACAGAGCACATAAATGATATCATGGAGAGTTTTTAGAATGCTTGGCTGCATCAAAAGATACATGCGAGACTTTAACGTCTCTTCCATAAAGACACTGTAAGTATAAAGCGCCTGTGAGAAGCATTATTGAATATTCATGTGTTCTATGGTCACCTCATTATGCAGTTCATATACAAGCCATCGAAAGATTTCAGAACAAATTTTTGAAGTGAGTAGGATACAAGTGAGGACTAACATCTGATTCTATCAGATACGAGGACATTCGAGACAAATTATCCCTTACATCCCTTGAAACGAGACGATATCATTTTCAAATAATGCTTGTTTTTCAGATTTTGCACAATTACATCGACTGTCTATATCTCCAGAAAGAGATAAATTTAATTGTTCCTCAGGGGAATCTGAGAACGTGAGAATAATTTTCCATTAATTACAGCAGAACCAATTATTCGATAGAACATTGCGTGCTGCTGGTTCGGACGGTTCGGTTGAGGTAGATTTTTTCAATATTTAAATCTTTCAATCGAGAAAATTACTTCAGAATGCTTGCAAATTTTCAACTGCCTGAATGCGTGGAAGATTCCGAAACATTCAAAGTAATGTTTTTCATCTTTCAAATCATTGGGGCGAAGTCAGACAGTTCGAGTGAAGACGGACACCGACTTGGTTGTTTCAGTCATTTTCGTTATGGTCACGTGATACGATTAGATCAAATTAGAATGTTTTGATTATAACGGGTCAGTTCAAGTCGAGCAAAGGTAATGGGTAGATCATTTGAAGAAGATAATGTTTCTCGTAGCAGGTACGTCTTTATTAATGTAACCATTTACAATTCACATTTTACAAACTTCAAAAGAACTGTTGCACACAAGAAATAGGGAAGACTGATTAAATTAAACTTATTCTTAGTTATGAATAATCATATTATCAGAATGGGGTTTTCACTAGGAGCGACATTAGTATTTTAGTAAAGATGTCCTTTGTAGAAAAAGAGTGAAAATTGTTCCATTTGAGAATAACTATTTCGGAATTGATTGGTTTTAGGTATAATTTCATGAAACTGCATAATAGAATCTTGACACAAAGACTAGCCCAAAAAAAAAACAGAGGCAAGCATAACAAAATGTACTATCACAGACTATCTCTCGTTATTCACGTCTTGAAAAAAATTATGATGAGAAAGCGTGTAGGTGGTAATATCCAACATTACTCAAGATGTAATTTTTTTCTAATGATACCAAGTAGAATTATGAAAGATGATGACGCCATAAGCAGATGATATTTCATCAAAATGAAAATGAAATAATATTGAAGAAACGGGAAGGCTATGAAGTCATTCTATATGAGGGCCGAATTGATTGCATTTCACCCACTTTCGTCGGTTCAACAGCTCCGAAAGCTTTTTTGACATAAATATTTCCCTCATGCTCGAGCGCGTACCTCTCGAAACCTCTTAAACCAGAAAATGAAACCGTTATGTCCATGTTTGCACTCAGGCGGCTGTCGATATTCGGAATCGATGGGCGTTATTGAAATGTTGAGGATTCATCATGCAGACTCTAATCTGCGATCGACTAAAGCATGTGCGAAAGTCGTGACTTCATCTTATGGAGGGCCACTTCACCCCAATCACTTCTCCAAACACTCATCGACAAATTGTCCGAACAAACACTTGTAATTAATGGAGATTCAATCGTGACAGTCACAAGAGCTTTTCTAATGGAAAATATTGGGAGGGACACCAATATTCTAATGACCGGAATACCAGATTCATTCAGGGAAACTAACCCATTCATCACCAGAGTTTTTGTCTCGAAAGTTTCCGAATCAGGGAAAATTACTTAAGAGCTCTGAACTGTTTGTAACTGAAAAGATGGAACGGTGTTTTATTTCCATTGAATATATATCGAAAAAAAGGTTTTTTTCCCGACTAACGTGATCGATAATTTGACTATTTAGAGAACGTCCGTCTTGTTCGCATAAATTCTCCATATTCTGCCTTCAAGTACTTATAATGATTTTTCCTTTCTAGTCTTCGGGAGACTTGTAAGACTTTCAAATGAATGGACGTAGGAAAATAAGCGAAAAATATACAACTTGTCTCAATACCTGCTTCGCAATCGCATAAATGATCAAAAACAGCATTAACAGTGTGTTATTTGAAAAACAAAGTTTTTCTCAGGATGCCCAAAATAGTATATTCTAAAACAAGTTGCAGAATGGGCTCCTATTCCAACACGAATGCGAAATTGAAAAGGAGTGACGAAGGATTGCCTTCTGCCATGAGATGAAGAGATTGGTTGGGGTTCAACCGTGATGAAACTTCATTTTGAAACACGTTCAAAAAATTCCAGAAGGCTTCCAATAGATGAGAATATCTATAAGATTACCCAGTAAAGCTGCAACTACTGCCGGAAACAGTAAAACTGGAAAAAAAACACTGTCGCCTGGGACAGGAAAAACAACGTCAAGAAGTCGAGGAACTGCCCAGACCCGACCACCACCATGAGCCCGAAATCCCGGAAAGTTTTGATCGACGAACCTAAAAATCGTGAGGCAATTACGCGAGGTCTTCAGAGCTTTATTTCATATTTCTGTTAATCAAATAAGAAGAGCTTTTCAAGTGAGTAAGTATAAGCTCTTTACTTAAGTTTAAGCTTTTGATAATGAACTTGACTGATTTCTGATTCGAAACTTCACAGCATATCTTTATGTGCCCGTGATGAAAGCTTGTCTATCTAAAGCTCCAAAGTGAGATTCATTACACCTCCGCAGATTTTCACATGGTGAGTCCGTGATAATTTACTCAAAGTTATATGTTTTCTGATTAATAGTTATTTTTGTATCTAGTGCGCCAAATGCTACTTTTGTGATAGAGAACAAATTTTTTTCAGGTTGTTTTAATACTGGGTATTTCGGGTGCTTGCCGCCGTGGGGAACTCACTAAAATGACGGTCAATGACATAGAAGATAAAAATTCCATTTTGATTGTTAAAGTACCCGCTACAAGAACGAATGTACAACGAATTTTTACAGTTTCAAATTCAGATTATATTGACATTTACCGAAAATATGCGGCTCTGGTTATACTACCAGTCACCGATTCTTTTTGAAGTATCAAAATAAGAGAGGTTTTAACCAAGTTGTTGGAATAAATAGTATTGGAAAGATGCCTAGCTAGAAAAACACCTAAAATTACCAAATTCTGATGCCTACACGGGCCATTGTTTTCGGAGAACATCAGCCACACTCCTTGCTAATATAATACGGGAGCTGATATATGTGTTTTGAAGCGACATTGAGGATGCAAATCTCCGACTGTGGCCGAAGGATACGAGGAAGATTCTTTCAACAATAAAATTCTAATATCAAATAAAATTTTAGACTGTGAAATTTCAGGATCAAGTGCTGTCACCTCTACGGCAGTTCCTTGCAAATCAAAAATGGATAGTCTTCCAACTCCCAAAACTACGATATCAAGAGCTGAATCTGAGTTATCTAGTTTAAGAATAAATATTGGTTCATGCACTGGCTGCACCATTAATGTTAACATTGTAAATAATGAATAAATCTAGGTATTGTTTAACTTTCTCACAATTTGATAGCCTTAATTATTGTTATATATTAATAAATAAATGATTTCTCGGATTTCTGCTTGATTGAGGAACATAAAGTTTGAAAAATAAAAATCCCATATAGTTCACATGCAGTGTTCGAAGTAAGTATTTCGCAAACTACTTCGCGCACGGTTTCATGGTAACGAAGGAAAATGAAAAAAAGGGTCACTTCGCATATTGTTGTCAATGCGCGAACCTTGTCATTTTTTGACGTTTGTAGAAAAATAATTTTGGCCGCGACCTATGAACACTATTTTTTATCTTGAAATATACATCTCTGAACATTCAACCGATAATCTTCACGTAATGAACTATCTTCCAAAAAATTGTGTTCCAATATATGTAAACTTGTCATTCCTAATTTTATATTGGTCATCAGAAAGGTCCAGATAATCGATTTCTTATTTCAGAAAATGCTATTTCTCGAAATATATCAGTCCACTTTGAATCCGAAACATCCAAACTATCTTCGGAAGTATATTAATAAATATATTAAAAAAAATGTTTCTGATTAATACCACATTGAAGTAGCCCGGAAATTACCTTGTAGGTATCGAAATCTAACCTTATGGATCGTGAAATATTCATTCCGAACCTCCCTCCCAGCAAATATGTTTACACATTCTCGTTCGTTTTTCAAATGCCCATAAATTAACATGCCACACTCGGAAACCGGGCGAGAAAGTAAAATATCGGTTTCTTTTTCGCTTCCACAGATGCGTCATTAAAACTCCGAGCCACCCCTCATGCAAAAAAATTTATCGAATGCGAAACAACCTGCGCGCGAACGCTTCTGCAGAAACCGTTGATGGCATTTTCAATGCCGAAAAGTTTCAGATGTGATTCTCCAAATGAAATTGCGGAGAGTCCAGTGTCCGCCCAACCTCATGTATATTCAAATAGAATAATCAGACCTTTTCATTTTATTTTTGTTCAAAGTCCTTCAGTTTTTTCTAGAATATTAAGAATGCAGTACACGGAAACGTGGCGCTACGCCGGATAGAATGATCCGGGGGGATGAACACCCTCATTCAGGGCCAACTCAGTGAAGGCTGTTCTATTGCATATATCCTGTCTTTAAAATATGATAAATATTTGGAGCCGATTCGTGCAATTTACACGCCT
Source organism: Hippodamia convergens (assembly GCA_038502775.1). Taxonomy (NCBI): domain Eukaryota; kingdom Metazoa; phylum Arthropoda; class Insecta; order Coleoptera; family Coccinellidae; genus Hippodamia; species Hippodamia convergens. Next base: position 15,597,788 of record CM076610.1, on the reverse strand, counting down.
GCAAAATTACAGCAACGGACAAAATCTCCTTTGAACTCTTTAGTTCATTTTTTCAATTGTAGCTTGATCATTCGGGAACATTACTGTTCAGATTTTGTCCTCAGTTACTTCTTTTTTTTCATACATGGGAAAACAAAATGAATGAAAGGTAATATTTCATTCAGAACATCCTTTGGAGTGAATCTTTGACAGACGAGAAGGATTACCAACACCCAGAGTTGACCCTCTGAACATTTCAAAATTTTATTGATTGCAATATCTCAATTTGATACAAACTACAGCACTTAAAATGGTTTTCGTTCAATAACATTTAAATTTTGTTTGTATGAATTGTAGTTGAGTTACTCAGAGAGATTCTTTCAAATTGTTTCCAATGTATTTAATGTACTTAATATAACTTGCCAACTTATGTGGCATAGTAATATGAGGTTCAACTCACACGTGCTCCTATTTTCCCAAGATATTCTTATGAACTTATTAAGCTACAAAACTCGTGTGATTGTTTGGGATACAGTAGATTTGAAGGGGGATTCATCTTTAGAATAGACGTAGAATCTCTGCAGATTTGTGGTTATTTTTTCCTTAGATTTTCTTCAGTGACTCAGACGTTTCATAGCTGAGGTTAATTTTCCTAACCCAGTTTTATCGTTGGAATAACAGACGGTCCCAACGAATCGATTAGATGCTTGGCCTTTTTCAGGGGACTGCTCTGAAAAATCCATTTAATCCTTCGAAATCTTCCAGTTTAATACGACGAATAAATAAACGAAGTTTAGATGAATGATGGAACGACGTTAGAGGATTATGTTTTTGCTGATTCTGCATCGTTGCGACGAGAAAATTCGATTATATGAGGCTGATTCCATTTTTCATTCCTCACGAAAATCAATTTTGATTTAGGAAACAATAATGATGGATGATTGATTGACAATAATAACTGAATATTCTCTTTGACCTAACTTTCATTACACAAGACAGATTATGAATATTATAGTATTTGGAGAAAAAATCAATCAACTGAATAATGCTTCGTTTCACTGACAACTCGATGCTATGAACAGAACCACACAAAACAATAAAGCTTTTTCATTATCCTTATGAATCGAGTTAAAATGTTATATAATTATATTGTTTATTCAGAAGGAATTTCAATTTGCAATTATTACTAGAAATACTTCGAATTAGTGAAAAAACTTTAGTTATACTTGTCCGACCACGAAGACTTGATTGCTCTGTTGAGTTCAATTCAGGAATTTGTATTCAGTCATCTGATATCTAAGATATTTAGGACGAGTGAATGTTCTTTTGGAGAGGAGTCTGAGAGCTGACAGGCTTAAGTCATAATAATAAGTATTATTACATCGAATCGCTGGATACCATAATGAAGATTCAAAATATTATATTATTAATATACCATTTATTGAATCACTGTAATAATATATGAAGATAAAATCTTTTGATTTCATGCTACACTATCCCGACCTGCCAGTCGAGTTATTTGCAGGCAATGTCTTTCACTCGAGTATTAAACCATATTTTCATATTTCCGCTTGGCTCTTTTGGTTCCTGTTGGAAATGGATGTGTTAAAGACTCAACTGCAATTATCCGTCTTTAACGTTCCAGGGAAGAACGAAATCCGAAGATATTCGAGGCGAACTCGCGTTAAACTAATTCAAGTTTGGAAATAACCATTTAGCGAGGATTTCCTTGGGCATAAACAATAACTGAATGCAAGTTAGAAATTCAGCAAGAAAATTAGAGGGCCATCTATTCGAAAAAGAGTTTGGTAGAGAATTAGGAACGTCTATGTACCAAACAAGAGCCAACTTTTTCGTACAGCAGGTACAGCGATTTTCTAGGAGATGTTTCTCATGAGAAAACGATTCGTACATCTATTCAACCCGGCAAAGTCGTGATTCATGAAATATATATTATTGAATATTGCATTTTTCTCATGCTGAATCTGGCATTTTTGGCAATTGTGAACGTCATTTGGCAATTAATCGTCCTGTGAGCCTTAAAAATTTTTTCACTACCTACATGAAATTTCTGAGTAGAGGTTTTGTTATTAATTTTATTCAATGAATGCATTCGAATATAAACATTTAGTGGGGATAGTCTCCTACACATTATTATTTAGATTAGTCCAGGTTAGCTTTAGTTGGATCAGGTTAACTTAGGCCAGGTGAAGTACAATTTGTCGTTGTGTGCGAACTTAAATAGCTGTGATGAATCCGCAAAACCTTGGTCTTAATAAGAGCAACGAAACCAAGAATGATCAGACCCCTCCTCTTATATCCCACCTAACAACATAAGTTGAGTGTATTTCAGAAGAATTCCAAGACACCAAGAAGCGAAGAAGGAGGGAAATAAGACATGCAGATTCAAAACGATTCCCAGGACGATCAGCAGGTTGCTGTACAAACCCGAACTCCTCCTAAATCTAGGGACCCTAGGACAAGAGGGCCTAGGAATCGCCAGAGACAGAGCTGGCAACTAATGTCTCAGAATGATGAGCGCATAAAAAAACTGGTTAACTATGGATTATTTCCCCTCGAATCCTCGGCAAAAAAGTATTCCCAGGAAGTACCGTTAGCACCACTTGCAAAGAGTATCGTTAGAACTCCGAGCAGGGGTGGCTACCCAGAGCATTATCTGAAAACCTTGAATCTTAGAATGGGATCACCCAACCATTAATATTAGTACGCTGCTGATTCCGAATTCTCATAGTAATTCCCGAGTAAGCCAGGGACACTGGCCTCTTCCTTAATTTGTACGGAGACTAATAGAGAGTCGTCCAAGACCTCCCTGAGATTCTACCACAACCCTGCTTTATGTAATCCAAACGTGGGGGCATACGGAGAGAGAATTCGAATCGTGAACATTCCCTCTTAATAATGAAAACTGTGTGACTTCAAGACTGGTTAGAACGTTCCGACCCCACATCTCAAATTACCTGACAAAGGAGTGAGGACGACCAGGACCGACATGCTGAAGAATAGTATAGGAATTGGTGACCCAGAAGCCAAAACAAGTAACCTAGTAGGAATCGGTCTGCTTCGGCCAGTCAAGCAGCTGAGGAGATTTAAGTTGCGTTTCACAATTTATAGATAAAAATCAAGAAATTTATATTTCCCAAATTACAATCTTGCCCATGAAAATTCATGCAATTTCCTATCAGGCTACGATTTATCGCTCATTAACGACACTACTAATCGAAAACCATTGGGTAAGTTGTGACTTTTGTATCGTAATTTAATAAACACAATACCGATCAAGGAAAGAATTGTCGGTCATAAGACCGTTCTACTCCTATGCCGAGATTTGAATCAAGGAAGCAATCAGTTTGAACTAAAGCAAAGAAACGTTTGACATCATGTCAGTGCTATCCCCGATTTCTCGATTTTTTCTAGTTCCACCGAATATTGATTGGTGGATTTCCGAATTGAAGTGATGCAGTCCAATGCAGCTAATCAATGCCCGTTATATCGAAAACACAAAAGGATGGAGTCATAAATAGACTCATGTCCAGGGGATTCCAGTAGGACTATAAATTCATTTCGCGGAGTTCACATCATAACAATGCCGCCCTCTAAAACAGAGATATAAAAATAGAAGAGCTGGTTTATAGAGACGAGCTTTCAACTTCAATTACACTTCACGATATAATAAAATCAATAAATCAGTGAAAAAATGACAAAACCAAACCCCACAATAATATATATGAGCGAATATGAATGATTGAATTTTAGTTGTACGGACACGAACATAAATGAATTTATATGAGGTGAAATGGGTCCATTTTCATGTAATCGTATTTTTCAATTCAGGAGTGATGTTTTTAGTCTTTCGTTATAGGATCTCGGAACACAATTCCGCACTTTGATCTCCAAAAATGGCACAAATGAAATGATTCCTAACAAGCCCCAAGAGATGAGCCTACGGGTTATGAGCGCATGAGGAAATGGATGACTCAATGACTATTATTACTATGCAAATACCGATCTCATAGCTCTAACAAAAAGCTGGAAAACAAATGAAACTCCAAACCACCAAGAACATCCAAGTAGGGAAGGAAGGCATATCACTTCCTCATGTCTACTCCAATCTAATTGAAAGCACAAAATACTACATATGTTTCGATCCTCCAAAATTGGGGTCATCCTTAGATGACCAATGAATATACTGATAGAAATTTAGCACCAAGCTGACTTCACGAACCCGATTCCTTTTTGAGTCCAGGGCTCGTGTTTAGGCGACCCTAGTCCAGGAGGGCCTTGGATTCGCCGGAGACTGAAGTAGCAAACAAAGGCTTCGAGTGATGAGCACCTAAAAGAACGCCGTGGTGACTTCTATTGAAGCTTCGAGTTCTCGCACAGCACTACATGCAAATTGGCATCGCTAGAACGAACAGGAGCGAGTCGGCTGACTTTGTCTGTCCCCCTGAGACTGAAGCATTCCTGGAGGTGGACCGAAGATACCAGTTAGTACTCCATCTAGTACTAAGACTTTATTGGAAACCCCATAAGTGTTCTGTCGATACCGAACTCCCATAGCCCAATTTTTGAGAAATCCAGGGACATGGGCCCTCTACCTCGATTTATATGAAGGTGGGTGGAGAGTCGCCCAAGACCTCCCTGGGGTCTACCCACGGCTATTGTTCCATAGCTAAGACTTGGAAATATAAGCTTGGGAATACCATAGTATTTGGTGTCCTCGGCCGAAAACATGTGTTTGGATTTGACTCGGCTAGTCTTTCCTGTAGGGTCTAATTGACTGCAATAGAACGATGCCTTAAAGTCAACATAACCTAGGTGATCGTTCGAATTCATCACAAATTGGACAACTCGGGTTTGTATCACAGTAAAAAGCCACGGGTAGACATCGATTTTCTAATCCAAACATTATGCCATAAGTGTGCATAAAATATTTGTTAAGATCCAACACAGAGTTCATTTTGTTCCATTGCAATATCGACTGGACTCTTATAATAAACCGTATACCTTACCTGATTTAAAAATACTCTACCAGCCTATACCACTACAGGTTTCACCTACCAATTATGTATATGTATTGACAAAAGATTCGAATTTAAAATTTGAATTCCCAATAATTATTGGGCGGAATTGTGAAATAACATAAATGCTTTTGAAATCGTATTCGAACATCAGTTTTAGAACTGATCCAATAAAAAAAAAGAAGTTTTGTCTCGACGTGTAGCAATCGCATCAATTTAGATATGATTTCAAATGCCCAAAAACTTGGTTGGAGCCGCCGAAACAGCAATTCGGCCAACTAGGCTCAATAAAACTTGTTGAAAAGTTTGTAACGATGAGGTGAAACTGAAAGTTTCATTCTGAGATAAGCACGTTTCTTTCATCTCGAAAAAAGGAACTGCTAATGCTGCTTATTATTAAGTGTCCATTCGATTTTCCACTTCGAATTGATATAAGTTAACTCAGCGCTCAAGATTCGCCGGACGAAAACCAGAAAAGTACATCTGAACCTGTGAATCCATCAATCTCATTTGATTACCTTCATCCCGACCTACAACATCGGTCACTTCTGCATGAATTCTGCTGATATTATACATCATTTTTTATGCTGAATCTCCATGAATCATTACATGACCTCACGACTAAACCTGTTTTGTGGACAGTCCCGAAAGACTGCGAGGATACGATGACAAATTTTCGGTCAAGGATGAGATGACGTGCAAACATTTCTCATGTGTCTGACTGGACGCAGAAACACAGGAAAGTTTTCTCATGGAATTCCAAACGAGTTCGAGTCTTTCCAAGTGGTTCAATTTGAAAGGTGCCTGATTTCGGAAATGTCCCTTTTCAAAGTAGTCTGACGTGATATATTAGCATACTCATGCGTCACGGGATGACATAGCCAGAGCTGGTGGGATGAAACTTGGCTGATAGTCCTCGGAGTTCAGTTTCAATATTTGACGAGCTCGCGTATTGACATGCATTGAAACATCGTGTACTCATTGCTGAACATTACTTTGAGGTTTAAAGCTAAATTTTAAAATAAATGCCTAATTCATACACAATACGGGTTAAAAAATAAAAGATATTGCTTTCCAATAGGGAACCCTCAACAGTAAGACTGACATTTCTTGTCCTTGCAATTCTGAACACTCGTTATCATTAAATTTCCGTGGAATCATATCTAATAAAAATATTTCATGTACATTATTAAACATCGCTGAAGCTGATGAGCTTTTCTACTCTGATGGAATTTTCATCGTTTGTGTTCATTTCAATCGAATACATAATTTTAAACCAAATTAAAAATGCTGAAATTTCATCACGAACTCGTTCTTTGGGTCATTTACAAATACATTTGTCATTCACACACATCGGTATTTGGTCGGCCGGTTTTATGCCGGTCTTCAAAATCGCACGCTGATTTGTCCCGGGAAGCGGTCAGCGTGAATGCAAGGTTAAAATCACCAATCAGCGGGCAATTTGGACGACCCGCATAAAACCGGCCGAACAGAAACAAGTGTGTGTGTTACATATTGTTTTAATCAGAAAGAAGTATGCAATTTGATAGTGAAATGAAATAATTGGTGTCGCATTGACAAAACTATAAGTCTCCATTATGAATTGTGAACGAGATATTCTTGATAATGGTGTATTTGTTGAAACATTATTTGGGCTGTTTCCATTATCTCCATTATGACTCCAAAAAGCTTACCCAGAAAAGTTTTTAGTGTGCGCCAATGAATTCTGAGTGAAAAAATCCATCAGACAGTTTTCATCTTGAGAATTTCAAAACCACCCTGTAACTTTTAAATCTTCAACGGTGACAGGAATATCCTAGGGCACAGCGAATTTTGATTGCACTGTACAAGTAGTAAACTGATGTGATTGAAAATCTTGCTCTCCAATCCTCCGAAACACAAGGTATTGGCTTCTCGAGCTTTTCCTGATAAAACCGTACATCCATATTTTGTCGGACATTGGTCTCCATCGAGACAGCTTCCAATTATGCATCTTAAATCCTGTTTTCCTTCTTCCATTGATTTTTTACCAATTCTATAGCATTGCAATATTTCGCAATACTATTCAGCTAGTAATAAAGGTTATATAATAATAGTTTTAGACAACGTCTTTTGTGTGTTAAGTGAAACCTTACGTTTGTGAACGACATATTCTTGATAATGGTGTATTTTATGAAACATTATTTGAGCTGTTTCCATTATCAAGGATAAAGGAACATGAAACCTTACGAACAATGCTTCAAATTTTTCCTTACTCGTTTCATATGTTGCAAAATGGCTTTATGATTATATTCATATCTGCTAAACACATTTAATTTTGGAAATTTGATGCTTTCTGAGGAGACAATGCCGCGTAAGGAAACCGGCGAGGAGGTGTAGTTGGTCTTTACTGAGGCCCAGATACCTTTTGGCTCTTGTAATTTCAAAGTTCCAAAGGAACTTTTTAGAGTGATCCATCCAGATTGTTTACCTTTCGGCTTTCTTATATGTACACTGTCCTATATTACAGAAAGGTTCTGGGCCAGTAAGTGGTTTCCGCCCAGCCTCTATGGCAAGTGTGTTGGCCTCTTCGTTACCTTTGATTCCGAAATGACCAGGAACCCAAATTTGAGAGACCTTATATTTTCTGTCTTCTTCATTAAGTTTGCCTTGGAAGTCCCCAAGTCAACTTTGAATCCATGTGATAAAAGCTCAGTGCTCTGCTAGCAGCTTGCCTATCTGGGTGAATAGCTATATCGCACTTCTGTGTGTTAATGTGTAGACATATTTGGATTCATAATATTTCTGCTTGAAGAACACTCAAATAAAATCCATAAGATAGTGCACACTTGGCTTTGGTCCCGCAAATCCCAGCGGCAGCTCTTGTATTGTTTTCAGAACCATCTGTTTACCATTTAACGGTTTCTCTTTGAGATTGTGGTTAGTACATTCCAGCTTCAATTCGTCTCTTTTGATAGCATTGTGCCTTCTCTAGATATTCTCTATCGATCACTAGATGTGGAGGTGTGAGATTTATAATGATCTCAAGTGCTCTAATTGGGCACGTTGTCATAGCTTCCGTTATGAACACATAGGCAAGCTTCTGTACTTTATCGAGCATTTTCCTTGTACTTGCCTGACTTTGCTGTAGCAAACCAGACTACGGTGGTCCATTGTTTGGCACAAGAAACCACTTTTGAAACATGGATAAATTCAAGACAGTGATCATCAAAATGAATACCAATTTCAATTCATACGCTCAATGATATTTCATCATGAGGCTGTAGAAGTGAAATCAGATGTCGCCTATTATTGGAAATGGTATTATTTCGATGGCCACTATTTTGAATTGTTTCGGAACTGTCCTCGGCGTAACCTTCTATGAGGAAAACGAGGTTTTCCATTTGTTTTTTTTTTCTTCATTACAATTGCCAATCCATCTAGAAAACAAAATTTTCTCTTCTAAAACATTAAATGAGAATGAAACAGGTTACAAAAAATAAAACATTAAAAATGAGGGTTCATTAGACTTTTCAAATTTTCATTCTTAGTTATACCTAGTAGTATTAGTTATCAGTAAATATTAATTTACCGACGACTGGCATATTTTACATATCGCGTGGTCAACTGGTCTGCAACCGTTGTCGTAAAAGAGAGTAGCACCATGTGCGCTCGACCTTAGAATAATTTATCCCGAACCCATTCAATGGTCCGTTTCTGAAAACAATGCGGTTCGCCGTTATTGGCAGAAATTGTCGAATGAATAGTCTGAACAATAGCCAATTCCGTCGGTTTCACGTCAAAGGGAGATCCGGCATGCCACTCCTGACCCTGTTTAATTTACGAGATAGACGGCAGCGCCATACATAATCTTCCCCGTCTTTCGAACGTGTACAAACAGGACAGGGTCCCGGCTGTAATGGAGTCTTCTTCCTTGTCTAGATTCTCCTTATTTCAGAATTAATCAGAAAGCAAGCCTTGCGGAGCCATTTCGGACTAGGGCGCGCATAGTGCAGACCCAGATTTTGCAACCTGGAACTACAAAGGACCGCGTCCACGCCAACGTGACTTTGTTTCCCATCAGATAACCAATTCCGAACAAACTGCGGTCATCGGAATTAAATGGACCGTTTTCACTCGGAAAGTTGGGCGAACGACAACGCCGGCGGTGGACGATTTGCGGCCGTCGCAATTGAATTCTCTCCGTTCCGGCAAGTTTGGGCGTTGAATGGGCTCAAGAGGACGAGCGCTGATTATGAGGAACGTCCCATGATTTTTAGTTGTGCTACGATTCTCAAGAAACTTCATATTGCCACCCGTGTCATCATTTTCGAAATAAGAATTACATCAAAATACCCAAACTGTACTTTTTCAAACAGAACTGAAATGAATAAATTTAAAAATATACAGTGACCTGATGATGGGGTAAAGCCGAAATCGATCGTCATGAAATATAATATTTTAAATGAGTGTTTCTTTCTTCTTATTAAGAACTAAAAATTTCAGTTCGATGGGGTCGGTATTTGCCGACTTATTGATATTTCTATGAAGTATCAGCTCGGTTTTATTATCATTAGGGCATAATCGCCACTTTTCAAAATAATTTTTCATGATTTCTGAATCTGTGGAACGGGTACTTTCTATTGTTTGGAAATTAGAATGATGGAAAGCCAGAGCAATATCATCCGCATAAATGAATTTTCCGGGAGAATTAGTTGGAATATTGAACAAATATAAATTGAAAAAAGTGGTGCTGAAACTGAATTTCGTGTTCAAACTTTGGAAATTACTACTATCAATATTCACAAAAACACAAAACCTTCTGTCGGATACTATATTTTCTGATAGTTTAACCATTTTTCCACATTTTGAATGATTATAAAGTTTATAAATTGATCCATCTTCCCATACTGTATCGTATTCTGCGGATAAATCAACGAATGTTGTCCCTGTTTCAATGAATGTGGTGGAATTAGGAACCTAATCACAACAACTCCTATTTTTCCTGAAACCTCCTATGACAATTTTTTAAAGATTCTGCTACATAGGATCAGTCTTTTTAAAATTTTGAAAGTTTCACACAATAAACTAATAGGACAGTTACTACTTGGATCAGAAGAATTTTTCCACGTTTTAAAATTGCTACTATGGCCTTTTTACCATGTTTGATGAATTCTGGATGAATTCCATCAAAACCGGCAGCTTTTCGAGATTCCGTACATTTCATAGCTGAAATTAATTAATCCATATTGAATAGGTATGTTGTTTTGATGTCCGAAATTTATGTTATTCATTTCATATCTTTGATTTGAAATTTCGATATTTAAATTTCGGGTTAATTTTTGGAGATTATGTCGCGAGAGGTGCAGCTTCACCTTGTTTTTCAAAATATCCATGAACTCCTACTAGAATGTGTAAAATTTATATTTTTGACTGCAATATTTCATTTATCCTTAGGAATGGCATTTATTGATCTCATGAGTTTAAGATTTTTTTCATTCGAGGGGGAATCTTGAAAATCTTTATAAGATATTTCAGTTTCTTCTGAACATCCAGGGATGAATTCCTTACGAAAACCCCTTGGAATAAGCTTTTTAGTTGCAGCTTCAACTAAGACAACGAATCTAGAATAATTATCATCATGAGATGGTGGAATCCATCAGTCACTATCACCTTTATTTACAGATTGATTCCAATTCCTTGAGATTCCAACGGGGGTCATATGCATATGAGGCGAAAAGAACCGAATTAACTAAAGTTAATAACATTGAGCCATGCAGATTAAGCGGTAAATCATGAAGAATTTTTCGATTAAGTCCTACAGGTTTTAAAGATATATCACACGAAACAGAGATCACGATTATAGCGAGAGTGTATCTCTCGCATCAAAAATTGAAAAATAATCATTGTCTTCCATACAGTCAGTGAGAGCTATACTTCTATAAATCGAATCATAATCCCGCATTACGTGATGTGAATTGAAGTAAATCGATGGGTGGTAAATATCAATATTCAGATTTTATTGCCAAATAATGTCTGAGAGTTTATAAATATTTATGACAGAAATGTCAGAAAATTTGAATCATTGTCTTCCATACAGTCAGTGAGAGCTATACCACTTCTGTAAATCGAATCATCACCCCACATTACGTGATGTGAATTGAAGTCTCCGCAGTAAATCGATGGGTGGTAAATTCATGGCCAAATAATGTCTGGTGGTTTATCAATATTTATGACAGAAATGGCACAAAATTTGAAGGAAACTAAAGAAACTTCATCAATTACCCCTCCCAAATTTGTTACAAACTGAATTTTTTAACATAACAAGCTAAACCGTAGGTTGGACTGAGTAAGAATCCATGAGTACATAACCTATTAATTGTCTCCTTCCACGAAAGTTTTTCTCTGTTGCCCTATAGGTCTCTTGGAGAAGAATCACCTCAACACCATGTCCATTGGCTAATTTTGAAACGCCCTTCGAAATTCCTTAAATTTTAAAATTTAAAATTTCAGTTATGCTCTCTGCCCGCGAAAGTTCTTCAAACCAGTTATTTACGACCATCCAGTGGGAACATCAAAATATATACTTTCAAACTCAAGAGAGAGTGAATTTCTGGATTTATTGAACCAAATTTCCAGGAACTGAATTTAACCTGAGATCTGCAATGGTCAATTTTATAATAACAATAATGAAAAGTTTCGATGCACTCATCAATTAATAATAACATATTTAACGAGTTGAAAATGCCGTATAATTTCAAATATTGAATTATATGAGAATGTATCTATATCGAACAGGAAAGCGAAGATGGAAAAATCTTGTCAATGCCGGGTTTAATAGAATTATGTATGACATGCATCCATACCGAAACACCAGGACCCGTGCCAAAGAGTATTGCATCAAAAATTCAATACCGGAGCACAGGAATGAACCGAGATCGTATTATTTATCGCTGCGAAAGTATGGCGTTATAAATTCTACTGGATGTCTTATATGTCGACTTATATATCCCCCATAAAGGGAAAAATCCCGTTCGGAACCTTGCATCTATATATTACGATCGGATATCATATTATAATAGGTATGTATGTACAGGGTATCCCAAATTGCTTGATGAAGATAAAAACTTTCAACAAGCACTTTTTCACTGGGAATGAGACATTATTTTAAATTTTTTCTATCTCAAAATTTATTTTTATGATATAAGATCAAAAAAATACGTTCGTATTATACGTGGTTTTTTTCCACGAGATATTTTCGTAAATGAAAATGTTATGGCACATTTTCGAAATCAAAATTAAAAAAAAAATGAAGATATCGTGAAACGATTTTCACTAATGGTATTTTTGGAAGTAATTGCACAAGTGCATCAAAATTACCGATAATTTTGCATGATAGCGTGTTGTCTAAAAACTGCATGAGTTCATTTTCATTTTCATGAAAATCACCGAATGCAGTTTTTCAAAGACAACACGCTGGAATGCAGAATTATCAGGTCATTTTGATGCACGAGTGTAATTCGGGGGAATATTTCCCGAAATTACTATGGATACGAGCAGTGCAATTATCGCAGGGATCTTTCGCTTTCTACAATGCAATTATCGCTGTAATTTTCGATAATTGCATTCTATTTAGATGAAGTGTTTGACAGGAGGGAAATATTCGCTGTAATTTTCGATTATTGCATTTAATTTACATGAAGTTTTTGACAGGAGGGAAATATTCACGAAAATCGGGCCCAGGTCACCTTACGAAGTTTTTACCTATCTAGTCCAGAAGTACCTGAAACAGTCACAATCAAGCAATTTGGGATACCCTGTACATACATATACGGCAGTTTCAAGCCTGGACGGATTACTTGAGGATTTAGTCCCATTTACATAAATGAAAATACATAGATTAATAATGTAAGGAAACTCAATGTTTCAGGCAATTCACCGAAAATTTTTGTGGGTTAAAATAAATAATTGGCGTAGGATTGTCTCAGACAGATAGCGTTCGGAGATAATGTTCGCTCGATCTTCCTTTCGTACTTGACTTATTTACTCAACTGTCGCCTATCTCACGATTTTATTTCACTCCATAGTAGATGTCTTCAGCGGCTTATTACATGAAAAATTTCCAATGCTGGAAATAACACCCAAAGACGTAACAACCTGTTTCTTTTGCCGTTGTCAGCTGGAAATTCAGTTGAGTGTGAAAATTCTTCAGGAGGAAATCAATTAAATCCTTCGTTCTCTGTCTCTTTCCAACGAGGATGCATCAGCAAAAATAAATTCTGGGAATTCTCAGAAAGTTGGCAATTATACCATCAAATGTTTTTCCGGAATATTTTCTATCAACATTGATTGTTATTTGAAGATGATGATAGGAATAGGTTTACCTACAGCATAGAATATAGAGTATAAAGGAAAGAGCATTTGTATTATTTTTGTTGGCCAGAATAGATCTCGCAAATTAACTGGGAAAACTGAAAATATTTACCAAACACAAATACAACATAACTACAGCACGACAAAAATTGTTCAGAATACTAAATAAATCCCCGACTTCAAACACTTATATCGATAAACACTGCAAATAGTACCAAATCACCAATTAAAATTTTGACAATTGTTGTCAAATGAATGAAAATTATTTGTTCAATATGGCCGATTTTGGTCAGAACCGTTTCCTTGCTAAATCGACGATCTGCTCCTTCCTTTGAATTCTTTATTCCATGGTTTAAATATCCATGGTTTGGATATCGAATCAAAAACCATCATGCTAAAATGGATCTCCCAGTTCAGTCCATCCCCCATTTCCGTTTCATATTATCAGGAATATTGATATCATATAAAGACGAAATTAAAAATTGCATTGCTTAAGTAGTTTCATAGTCTATTAGTGATTAGAAGAAGCTAGAGTGGGAAATATATTAGGCATGGTTCATACCGATGCTATATCTCTCATGAAAATATCGCGTCGAAATATCGCATGGAAGGACACTGCTTACGATAAACCGGCACGACCTGCGCAATAAATTTGGTGGCAAGTGGAAACTGAACCGTCTTCATAATCTAGACAAAGTTCACCATGGCTCGGCTCTTCTTTCTGGAAAACTGGATTCACATGAAACGCAGTTTAGGGAGTTTTACCGAATAAATATAGAAACCTTTAATTTCCTCAAAAGTCTAGCATACGGATCTACACCTATTCGAAATCTGAAAATTTGGATCATATGTCGGTTAATAGTAGATAGACTGAGCTGAAATATTCTTCTCGAAGCATGAACACTTTGAGTTATATGAGGAATGAAAATAAATTCCTCTAAAAGAAATTTTTTCAATATAAACGAGTCAATTCATCGCAAGAATTTTCAAGATATCGAATAAAAACTTGAAGTAATGAAAGATATATTACTTTTTCGTTTCGTATTATTTTGAGCATTCTTAGGCGTTTCTACATTTCCGACGTAGAAGAATGTAGGAATATGTATTGTGCATGTCCTGAATTTTGGAAAGCTCGTCACAAAGCATTTCAAATATTGGGTCGAAATTTATGATCAGGTCGCAAATGCCGCTGTAAACACGACTCCAAATATTGAGAGAGTTTCCAATATACCATGAAATAGTAATCAATTCTCCGTGACAACCATTTTGGAAGTTCTTGAAAATGTTTACTCGTAGATAATCCATCAGCATAATCTTATCGTAATGAAAACTTATTCCTGCCTTCAAATGTGTCTGGTTGGGAAGAAAATAATTAAATTTCGATTTCGCAAAATATTTCAAATTATGAAATTCTTCATTCCATATACAAGAATAATGTCACAGAAATATGGGTAGAACCTGATGGATGTTTAACGAGAAGTTTATTACCTTACACGAATGAGAAAATATTTCGAAAATTCGTTTCAAACTTTTTAAGTTTTAAAAGTGTGAGACATATTGAAATTATTTATTTACTGTTATTATTATTTACTTGTTTATTTATATATACACTCTCAAATATCTTATCTATACTTCTTCCTTCATTTTATTTATACAAAGCGTAGAATAACTATCAAAGTTGCATTGCTCAACTTTTGGAATTGTGACTGGTTGCATGACCAAAGGTCTAAAGCCAACTCATTCAATTAAAAAAAATGTTAGAGCAACAAGAGTATACAAAAAAAAGGTAGTTTATGATGGGTATTGGCTTATGTATTTTGAAGCAAATGAGAATTCATGTATTTGCAGTACATGAAAGAATCCAACGCTGACATTCAGTGAACTAAATTTTGAATAAGAACAAAATGCAAGACTATTAATTCGTCAAGATTAAAAATTCGACAGGGCATTCAATTTTCAAATAATTTTTATCACTTTCGGATTGATTATTCAAAATTTTCAAATATTTATGTACCGAAGTTGGTTTGTTACCTGCTTAAAGAACTAAGAATCTAATCCTTAATCGCTTTAGAATCAAATGACCATGAAAAACAAATAAGTTGGTAATAAAAGCGACATCATATTGAGAATTTAATATGAATTTTTTCTTCATGCATTCAAATCATCCTACTAATTCCTACTAATCCTACTATCCTACTAATCCTATCCTACTCATCCTACTCATATTATAAATGCGAAAGTTTGTGAGGATGTGAAGATGTTTGTTACTCTTTCACGTGAGAACTACCGAACGGATTCAGAGAAAGCTTCACGTCAATATAGTTTATCTATTCGAATAACATAATTTATAAAAATTTTGTGGTATTTCAGCATAAAACAATGAGAAAATATCAAGCGAGTAGAAAAAATGCCTGCTTCACAGAGCTATAAGGGGGGCCATTCGTCGAATTACATACGTCGCGTAGTCGCGAATCACCCATGTTATTCTTATGGTGATATGCAAAAATGACCATTAGCCTCGATCGATTCTAGGCAACTAGGTGGATTGTAGTTTCAGTCATTTAGGTATAGGTTAGACGTATATAAACGAAAAGTTAGGGAAAACAATTGGATCTGGAAAGTTGTATGGCAATTAGGATCTAGGCTTCTTCAAGATTTTTCTTGTTTGAGGATGATATTGAAATAATAATTAATAATGATAACAATTATTTCAATAGCCGATTTGGGAAGACGAAGTTGCGCGGGCCAGCTAGTGGAATATATTTTCGAAATTCAGTCCTGAGAGTTACCTGTATCCTGTATGTCAGCAAATGAATTAATTCTGAGAAAGTAAGTTTCATAGTTATCATATTCATTTTTCAGGGATTGGAAAAAAATAGTTCATTTCAGTTATTTGAGAAAGGTGAACCTTTTTTTCAGGTCAAGCATTTTGAGCCGACACTTTTATCTGGATTCATGTCCCTGAATTTGGGGAACATCTCCGGAGACTCCACTCGGTGAATCACAAAAAGTTCCTCAGCATCCCCTTCATAATTCAAATTATCTAATCGGATATATGTTTTTCCACGATATTTCCCATCCATAATAATTATATAAAGGGATATTAGCGATAAAACGTCCAATTCTCAAGATTTCAGCGATGCTTGGAGCCCGATTTGTTTTCTAATTAAAGTCGGCAAAGGCGCCAACAGAGCAGTAAATTCCAGTGGCTCCGTCTCTTTCCCCGCGAGCATCATTAGTCTGAAGCGCAGTCAAAGTCGCATCCGCGAATTCTGGCGTTTCCGATGTCGAAGAACTTTTGAAGCGGTATTCCCAAATAGCGGAGTAAGAAAGAAATGAAAAAACCAGCTGGAAGGAAATGGAAATAGTTCCTGATTTAGGACATAACGTTTTTGTCTAATCAAGTCAGAAAAGTTTTACTCACAAAGAAGGTTAATGAGGTAGGTTTCGTCAAATTCGGCATTGGACCATAGAAGAGAAACATAGATAAAAAATATTTTGATGGTAGATATATTTAATTCCTTCAGTTGGCATATCCGAATCTCCGCCATTATACCATGGTTTGAACGTCTAGAGTCGCCTTCAATATGATAAGTCATCGAAATTGAACGTTGCACCAAAATGTCTTTAGTCCGTGTTTCGTTCCAAAGAAATCCATATCACCAAACTGTGTGTTTTTCGAAAAAAACTTCAATTGGTGCTTCAATTACTCTTTCTTCTAAAGGGTATTTCAGTCCGAGAAAAATTGGATATAATCCTACTTTCTTTTTGAACGAACAGTTAAAAGCTCAGGCGGTTTCCTCGAGGAAGATGTTCCATAATTCAATTTCTGCGTCCTTTTAGTGAAATATAATATAGTAATATACGGATAATCCGGGCAGAAACTTGACAGAGCCCGTTCGGTTTATCGAGTCATAATAAATGATATCTATAATCCGAACGTGGCCGGATTAAAGATATCATTTTTCAAGCGTTCAAATACATTCTCATAAGAAAATTGCTATTTATGATAAGATAAAGTAAATAAAATTAAAATATGTACTTCAAAATAAAAACAAAATTATGTGATCAAAATCTTACAATGTATAACATATAATAACAAGATACATATAAATTTTTTATTGTACAAACAGCGAGGATATTCGGATAACAAAGTTTGGATGTTCGGATTAAAGATATCATTTTACCAATTATGGTTGTTCAGATTAAAGAGGGTTCGGATTATCCATACAATACTGTACCAGCAGCTTTCAACCAGAAGTTTTGAGATGTCATTCAATAATAAATAATAGAATTATGAGTTAAATTAGCTATCTAACAATTTATTGGCTCATTCTAGGTCGTAATGAGCAACAACGCATAAAATATTACTTTACATATGAATATTCGATTCAGGTAATATAGGTATCAACAATTCAAGAACATATTGGGTATCATTTATCAGGTAACACACATTTCAGAAAACGTGTTTCTGTAATTGCTTGTTTCTGTACTAATTATTCATAAAGTTGCACTTTTCACAATGATTCATCACTTTTCATGGCTCCGAATAACTCTGAATATATTCCAATCGATGATTAATTTCAGGAAGTATTCGAATGAGAATTGATTGTTTTTTACCACAATATAGTTTCCCGATTGAAATTACGAACTTTTCATCCCGAGATATTGAACTAGATAAAGCAAAACGGTATTCAAAGTTATTGGTTTATAACATTTCGGATATGCCTATTTTCATTTCAATATAAGGTTTGTTCCAACTTTCGACTTTAGGGTGATAAGTCCATCGTCACGAAACTGTCAGTCCTTGCTGAAATTCGAAACCGTGCGGTATTCTTGAACGTTCGTATTTCACTGTGAATGGTTTTAATCGTAGGTACTCGCATAGCTGCACATAGGAGGGAATTTTCGAAAATTTGAATTCACCAGCGTCGAAGGAGTAGATAAGTATTATTATTGTTCCCCGATGGATATCTGGAAATTTAGGAGCATATGGTAGAAACCACACCTCCAAAAATACATTTTATATATACGTGAGCTTCGAAAATGGATGATTTCCAATAATTAGCAGATTCAAGGTGGATTTCACAAAACGATCAAGAACTATAAAAAACATCCACCGTTTTGGGTTTGGAGACTGGAGTAAAACTAATTGGAAGAAAAATTATATCCGAGACCAAGAATCCCCTGAAGATGACAACCACAATTGTAGGCGAAACGTTAGGTGAAATTATTCCTAATGGATCATGACCAATAAGCCCGGACCCGGAAGACTCTTTCAATATCGATACATTATCAGTTTTTATTCAATTGGCCGAATTCTGACGATTCATTGTACAATGATTTTTTGAGTATTGAGTTGGAGCAGACCTATAGAAAATTCCAAGCGAACTCAATAGAGAATTATTTTTCAGGGTACATTAAATCTCAATGATCATTTCTCTGACGAGATTCAGCGCTTCGCATACTGTTGGAGGTAATTCCACTGATACTATGCATTTTCAGATTAAAACGACGGATATTCATTCCGACACACATTTTTGTAATTATTTGGCCAGGTTCCAGCTTTTTATTACTTTTTTCATGCCACCGAGACAATTCAAACCGAAATAGGAAACTCTCATGAACATGGTTCGTTTGTTTTATGATGTCATCTTCGAAACCTTCATTCAGAATTCCTTTTCTCTAATTCTGTGTCAATTCCGTTCATTCTGCCACATCTTGTAGAAAAAATCATGCGAGAATATTTCATTCTAACACAGTTTCCACGGTATTTATTGAAACATGTTGGCCTCATGCTCCGGATTTACTTATTATCTGTCGAATTTATGAGGGGAAAAACAGTTCTGCCAATTGATATTTTTCAATACAAAAATCACAAAACGATATTTATGGAAATATTCCATATTCAACTTGAATAAAAATTCAATGAATCAGTGAAAATAACGTACAAAAGGCTTATTCAAACACTCATTCATTTCGCCACAACCTGGCTCGTTTTTAAATTTTGAAAGAATATCAATGCCTTCTACATTTGTATTAAAATAGTATATTCTAAAACAAGTTGCAGAATGAGCTCCTATTCCAACACGAATGCGAAATTCGAGAACGAGCGACGTAGGAGCGAGTTTTCGAAAGCATGAGTGTTGGAATTGCCTTCTGCAACGAGTATTAGACGATATTTTCTCTATTTCAGTAAAGTTTTGTGGAAAACTCTCGAAATTCAAATAAAAATTCAGATTAGTGACTTTTGTATTGTATTTTGGCAGTTGGTGTCACTAACGAAATTTGACAGATTGCGGAATTTGAATTGATTTGATTCGAAAATTGAGTGGATCGGAGATCAGTACTGACAACCACCAAACGAAAAATATAACTGAAAACAATGCTGTAATGAGTTTCATTACAGCACTACTTTTAGTACTGTAATGAACTCATTACGATACTGAAATAGAGAAATAACAATTATATTCTCCTCAGATATAGGGAACAAGAAAAGTATTTCCTCGAAACAAAATAAATTCATAGAAGTTTTAACTGAATGGATTTTCATCATCCCAATTCGATTCGATTTTATGAGTGTATAAATCAACATTATCGATCAGATTTTATTTATTCGAAGAACCACAACCCCAATGAATCTCATAGAAAGAACCTTGTTATACATGTTAGGAGAGAACGCCGCAAGTAACTGAAAGAAAATATTGTGAATATTTTTCATTTATCTGCCTATATTGAAACTCCCCCATTCAATATTTTCATCATTCAGGATAAAAAAAAATGTACGATGTGTTATTCATCTTGAATCCCCCTGGGACTTACCTATAACCATTATATTTTTTGTGATAACTGGTTGTGTTGAAATGTAAAATAAACATCACTTCATATTAAGAAAAAACTTCCTCATTGCGATGCTGATTCGCCATTAGGAAATGGTCTATCTAAACTTATGAGTAAAAGATAAATTTAGTACTTTCCTGATTAAATATCTGTAATGACGCCAGAAATAGAACACAAAAATAAATTCTGAAGTAAAAAATTCATTCGGATAAATTGAGCCTTCTAGTCCACATTGTAGATTGTAAAGTTACCAAAAATTTTGGAACAGTGTTCTTAGCGACATCTATCCAGCTGGAAGGAAATACCAATAATGGGGAAACTCAATATAGATCGCGAAAAATTTGAATTTGATAGATCCAGAGTGGTTTTCCAACAGATCTAACGAGGAACCAATCCAGACCTCTTAAATTTATCATGATCCTTTGAGATCCGACACCATTTATCCTTCCTTCCAGCCGGATAGATGTCGCTGTAAACACGGGTCCAAATTTTAAGAGAGTTTCCAATTTATGGTAGGCTAATCAACTCGATGTTTCGAGTCTTGTACTTTGTGGCGGATTGAATTATATAGATATAGTTTCTTGTAGGTTGCTTCCAAGTAATTTATTAATATGCTTGTGCTAAAAAACGTCATTCATTATTTTCAGATCTAAGCTCTGACACAAGTCTATAAGTCGATCCCCGTTATTGTTTACTCGTTCTGCACCCAGTTCCCTACAACTGTTTCATGTTCTTCCTGTTCCACTCTTGTATTAAAATCGCCACGAAGGCAAATTTATTCAGCACCTTCGATATTGACTTATACATCTCTTAATTTGTTGAAAAACTTCCTTCTTAGTTCCTATTCCTTGAATATTCCACGTAGGCCCTCCCATCGTCCTTTTCCGAACCAGTCGTCGTCTTTTCGTATTTCCATCATTATTTAGAAGCATTCGATCGAAAATTTCAGCAGTTATTTGTGTTAGGAGAGAGATTATAAAAAGTTACTAACCCCCCGTTTCAACTCTGTTCTTTATACGTTCAAACAACCGACAAAAATATCCAATGAGCTTCTCAATGCACCCATCAGATATAACAAGTAATATTATTAAATGCTTCCTGGTTTGAAGATGGAACAGAAAAACGATTCCGAGAGTTTCGGCGAACTACTTACCGTGTAACTCTACTTTATGGAATCATTTTTCGGAGAAGAATAAAATTTTTATAACATAGTTATATATAACATGAAATATCGGGAATCATGCAGAGGTGTATTTAAGGAAAGAGGCATATTGACAACAACTGCAAATTTACATACTGAAATGCACCCTTTTCTTACGCAACAACAGAGAACGATTCACATACTCCGAAAATCACAACAACACAAGGAAAACAATTCCATAAAAATTTCAGTAAAACTGACTCTGACACAAAAAAAAACACGAAATACATGTGCATCAAAATCTACAATTCTCTACCCAAACATATCCACGAGACAAATAATAACATGTTCAAGAAAGAGTTGGTGAAGTTTTTGGTGAATGCTGAACCTTACAATTTTGAGTCATTTTTAGAGTCATGCAGTTCTCAGAGAATTTGAACTATCACATTTTAAGTTTCTTTTGTTCAAAATGACGTCAATCTTTTGCAGAATATATTGTTTGCTTTATAATTTTGCTTTGGGGAATAAAGGAATATTATCATTATTATTTTTAAATTCGCCTTTAATCGAAATTTCATGCATCTCGCATGTTGTGTGCCATACCACGCGCTAAGCCAGTGCTATGCTACTTTGGTGGGCGCTCCCATCAAGATATAATATGCTGTTCCAAACGTCTACGAATTACAGAGCAAATATGGTTCAATGAATATAAATGACCCGTGTAATGTCAAAACTTTGTATTGAGTTTGATCGAGAATCAATCACATTCAATTAATTCAAGGTTTTAGACATTTCATAATTCAAATAGAAAAAAATTCATTTCTGAGAACCCTGAATTCGAATAGATACTATTTACTAATTTGTGGGATTCTTTGATATTTGAACATCATTTAATTGTACTCACCTAAGGAAATACCATCATAACATAACCTCACATCATACAGTTGGAAGACACTCACCTGAAATAAATAGAAAATATATTAATTAATATGAACAAACATATATTTTATTCAATCAACATATACACGAGCACACAATCAACAGAGAATTGTTGTAGAAAACGACTGAACACGTTAAACTGACCGCTCCCTACAGACGAGATGAATTCAGTGTAAATGCAAAAAAAATTATTACTTTTCATTACATCAGCACAGGCATGCGATAATCTTCTTGCGATATGAAGGAGTTCGAAGCCTTTGATTGTAGATATGTGGTTTTCGATTGTATGGAAAGTAGGTAATTGTATAAATGATGAAACTGTTATCTGTTATGAAAGAAAATTCAAATTCGAAATAGATATCTCAAGAAGAGCTCTAGCGCTCGTTTCGATCTTTTTTCCTAATGTGGAATAGTCAAAGAATGTAAGAAAGCTAGAGAACTAAAGTAATAGCTTTTCTCTCCGAGTAAAATATACCTTTTTTTTGGCATAAAAATTTGATGAAATTTTCAATTGGAAGAATTATTTGTAGGATTTTTTAAAGAAACAAATTCTGCACATAAAATTTCAATTTACGGAGAGTAGTTTCAAGTTTTCATTTTTTTCCTAGTACTCTACCATTAACCATTAAGGAGCTTTGATGGAACTGGGTAGTAAAGTATCGTCAAATATATCCACTTTATCGTTCTTTATGGAGAGCATGGTTAAGATCTTCGAATTATCTTTACGATTGGGACTCCCCTTTCCATTTTGATATAATGTGAACTTGGCACCTCCTCATTCCTACATTATGTAGTAATGTTGATTTATATAACCTACCTACACAGGCTGGGTTTTTGAAACCGAAACAGGAATGAACTCATTTCGAAAAAATGCTCAGACACGACGATTTTTGATTCGAAGGGGGTAACACAATACTGTTTGTTTCTCACATCAAGAGCACTAAGATTGAAATGATATGGTCGTGAATTTGATCTTGAATGTTGTCCTGATGAACCTTTCTGTCTTCATTGTTGTTGTAAGAAACTAACAATATTTTGATGGCTGATATACGACAGTTTAGGAGTATCATGAAAACTACAATATATGAGTGATACATCCGATTGATTCACAAAGCATGCTTGACTGGCAAACTAGTGTTGTTTAAAATTTAAATGTGAATATTTCGAAAACCAATTAATTAAACGAAAAAAATCAATATGCCAAACTAAGGACAGACAGACCTTTCAGAACAGTTTTCACTTGAAAAATATTCCTTATCAAAAATTTAGAGGAGTTGCATACCCGTTTTTTTTCTGGACATGAAAAATAATGAACGATGTATTGGAAATTGTGATTTTATTCTGAACAGAATGTAGCATTCCACCAGATTTCAGGTGTTTCCTCAACATTATCATTTTCAGCGTAGCATTTTAGGCATAAGCTAGTCCGAATTATTCTCTGAAAATTATTATAATTTTTAATCATAGCCAATTTCTGAAAATAAAAAAACACCTTTCCTCTTGACTATCTATCCTTGAAATGAATGTACAAAGATTTGCCCTGAATATCTCCCATTGAGAACTGTAACCAAAGAGATAAATAAGATACAGACAGAATTAGCAACTGAAATTTTCTGTGATAAATTAATCGTCCGAAACATGCCCTGTCTTCGTGTCAGAAACGAATATGAAAATATGATGAATGGACTTGTGACCTGATGATAAATCATGTCTTCGTGAAATGGGGTATTCTCTATGCGGTTATTCACTATCGAGCACTCAAAAATATCCAACAGAAGGATTAACCGGAACTGATTTGTAGATACCGGAAGTTTAATTTCGAAAGAATTTTTAGAAATCATCCTCAGCTTTAAGAGTACAAATAACCTAATTGAGGACACTTAAATATGATATAATCAGTTGTGGTTTTTCATAAATATAAATCTTGAAATTTCTGAACTGTACGATGGCGCAAGTTCACGCTTGAACTTTTTCACATATTTTCAACGAATGAATATTAATTTTTTCGAAAAGAATAGGTTAAAAAGCGCTTTCCTATAACTTCTTGTCAATATGGGTACACAACCACTTCCCAAGGGTGGATCCAGTTTTTACATGACGAAGAGGGCTCAGTGTGAATCGTCATACACAATCAAAAGTATTCATTTTTATGAAAACCACAGGAATTTTTTGAGATTCGAGCAATTCCATATTCATGAGTCCTCCTGAATCCGCTCTTCCACTGCACATTATATCTTTATATCAAGTAATTTTTTATTACTCAAGCCGCATTTCAAGTTTCGTAAACCAAGACATTTTTCGAGAATATTTGTTCATAAACGAGACTTCCTATCCGAACAAGTTTTGTAAGTTGTCTAAATTGTGAGTAGAGCAAGAGCCATTCCCGATTCAATGATACTCGACCAAAAATATTTATGTTATATCATCCTTAGTTCATTTACGACAGCAAAATCTTCAGAGAGCGGAACACAAAGCAAGCAACATACAAAATTTACAGAGAGAACCTCATGACTTTGATAACCAAGAAACCTTGCAAAACTTAAGAGAACAGAACAGCCTGTAGATGTGTAAATAGTTGAAAATATCGGATATCCGTGTTAAGCAAGAATTCAAATTTCAATTGGACGGAACGACAACCACTGCTGACGAGTTGAACTGCGTTCGTTGTGTATTTATTTTCAGAAATTTTCGTTATATGAGAGTATCCAGCTTTGTTCTCTTGGAAGAATAATGAACAGCCTAACCATTTTAGTTAATAATTCAGAAAATGAAAAAACATTCCGAATTAGATTGAAAAAATATTTGTCAGAAACAGATTGATACAAATAGATATGAAAAATGAATAATAATCAGAAGTAACATTTTTAATATAAGATTATTGGGGATAACGTAATGTTATATGTATAAATAGAATATAGTTGAATTTAAGTCCACACGCGGAACTCAATCCTTGTAGAATTTCATTCATTATTATTTTCAATAATATTGTATATAATTGTATCTTTAATATGGTGTGTAACAATAAACAGTTTGATTGATTCATTCATTCATTGCGATTTTTTCTTATTTTTGAAAAATACATATATCAATATAACGAAACTTGTTTTAAATTAATTTAAAATATTAAATTGACTTTATTTAAGAGAGGTCCCCATGATATTATTTTAAATTCCGCCTAATCTACTGCAATGCATTTCAAATTCCACTTTTCTACTGTTCTTTTCTCACTTTTTTTGTCATGTCGATCGATTTCGACTTTTTCAACTATTTTTCAACTTCATTTTTTTTTTTACCATATATGAATATCTGGAATATTTTGTTCAAAACGAAATGCAATCAAGCTACAGCAGTTGATTCAAAAATCTCAATCTCTTGTTCGACTACTTGTTTCAATGGTATAGACTTTTTATTATACATACATTTTATTCAAGGAGAAATAGTGGAGGTTTTAGAAGCTTTAGGACCTTGGAATCGAGCTAACACACAACATAATTCTTCAAAAATTTTGGTGAACTGAAGTATAAATTCCTTTCTAGGTTATCTCCCAAGATAGTTGACGTAAAAATTTCAGATTCCTATTTCCTCAAAAGATGAAAAAATCCAATTCACTGTCCAATACATTCTTTTCCGAAGACGAACCTATTTTAGTTGATTGAATCAATATTTTCCAATTACAATTCATTTTCAAACCAATTCGTCAGTTCAGATAGTTTTCTTCTTCTTTTATTCAAATTAACGTGTCTCAGCATCTTGGCCATTGATACGAGGTTCATTAGCTAATTAGAAACAGTATTACATTACAGACAGAAACTGGGATCTCGACCGTTTTTTTCTTATCGTTATGAAACAACTTGAATAAAATTTGCAATTTATTTCATGCATTTATTTTCATACAATTATACGAGGAGAATAAGATTGGCTTCCATTGTTCCGAACGATTCGCATTCGATTTCTATTGAAAACAGTGGGGCGAATAATTCTCCATCCGTTTTCTGTCCAGACGCGTATCGAAATTCAATTTGAAACGGTTCAGAATGTCTGTATCATTTTTTTCTAAGAGTTGGGGTATAGAGTTCTCGAAAGGGTAATCAATAAAGGTTTCTGTGTTTTTGAGCATTTCTCTCCCAGCTTGTTTTCTCGGGTTATGATCAGGCAGGAAAATTTTATGAAGCGAATGTTCGGAACAACCGCGCATAAAGCGAATTATGAAGGGAAAAATCGGAATGCAAATGAGCAAAACATACATATTGTCGTACATATTTGTTAGCTATTTTCTGGAGATTCTAATAGTTATTCATGATACAAGTGCAGAATGCATTGATATTCTTACACGAGTTGAAAATTCAGAAACCAGCCACAGCGTGGCGAGTTTTTGGAATGATCGAATGTTTGAATGAGCCTTCTGTACGAGTATATACATTTTTTTCTCTAATTCGCTGAATTTTGATCGAGATTAAGGAAATATTGCCGTAAATATAGTTCAGTGAGTTTTGCATTGAAAAATATTGATTGGCAGAGCTGTTTTCTATCACATAAATTTGACAAATGTTAAATAAATCCGTGGCAGGAGGCCAACATATCATCAATAAATATTACTGAAAACAGTGATAGAATAAAATATTCTAACTTTGTTTTGTTGGCTGAAAAATTCTAGTTGACCACTATTCACTATATTTTGGAGATGGAAAAAGGAAAAACAAATTTTCGAGAATAGAAAAGATAAGGTTAAATTATTCGGTATATAATCATGAAATCTGGAATATACGGCCTCTAGGCCTGTTACAAGCTCTGTTCCCCAGGAGTCTCTATTAGGACCAAATTTGAACAACCAGGAATGCTCTCGTGCTCCGTTCATACCTAAGTAGACTAATGATACAAAGATTATGGGAGCTGATAAAGGCTCCTAACCCCGAGATCTACTCATTCAGCAGAGGCTCTTGAAAATACATGCCGAAAAATGGCTCGGTTCTGAGAGCAATACTTCATTAATAGGGAGACTATTTCTGACAAGGTACTCAAGTCATGTTGTTTTAGCGCTTGCCGTAACTGAGTAGGTTTGATCACATTTATAACACCTGAACCGAGTTTTTTTCTTGAGAACTTGATATGGATTTTCTCTCCCAGTCTCTGAAACAAGAAACAATAAAAAAAAAATTTTAATAATATAAGAAAGGTCCCTGCGTAAAAATTTGAGCACTAATTTGTCAGGGGCCAAAACTTTACGAGAAGAAATTGTTGCCTAACAATGAACAAAAAGAAAATGAAAACACTTCGAAATCTCAAGCATAACTTTTCGGAGTCTAAATCAGACTCCTTCGTCAGACAATAACTAATTTTCACTCAACTTTGTAGAATCGTGACAATTTTTTTGATTTTTGAACAAATTAGTGCTCAAATTTTTTGGCAGGGGCCTTTCTTATATTATTAAAAAAAATTTTCTAATTGTTTCTTGTTTCAGAGACTGGGAGAGAAAAACCCATATTAAGTTTTCAGGGAAATGCAGAGACCCCCCAGACAATATTTCAATAGATACCTGAACCGAGGCTTCCAGAACGCTGTATCCCCTAGAGTATTTGGAAAGTCTTACATCAATATCTGTCTCCCTTCCTATGTACATACATTCGACCAACAATTGAGAAGGTCGATCCAGATTGTGATGCAAGATTGGTTGGTGACAGGTGTTAAAAGCGACCTAATTGCGACGATGGGCTCCGTATGATAAGCCTACCTCGCTTCGAAAAAAGACTCTCACTATGAGATCTTACAATAACATATAGAACGCTAAGAGGACTGTTAGGAGTGGATCCCTCTCATCTGTATGATCTCAACACCAACAGTCAAGGTCTTCGTGGTGACGAGTTTAAATTGTACCGTGAAATGTTTCATCATACGGAGGGAGAAATTTTCCTTCCTAATCGTGTTTTCCATCCTTGGAATGGGCTTCCATGTGTTGTGGTGAAAAGCCAAGAGTGTCATGCCAGTTTTCAGTTTATGATCGTGTTACACTGTGTGTGTCTTTCTTGTTATCTTTTTATACTTATAGATTTCGATCTTGGCCCTTGATTTCAATAAATAATAAAAATACATAATACAACCGCTCAAACCACTGAGCTATAGACATATATAAGTTTCTGAGTCATCATATTAATATATGACGCATTCAGATATTTTCTCAATGACTTCGGAATAACTAGAGGGCGCTAACGTAAAAGTAGTCGCTTCGTTTCCAACTTTCTTCTCTATAATCTTTGGTGAAAATATTGCTCAGTAGTTGGATACCTATGGTGTACCTATGGGCGAACGAAGAAGAGACAATAACCGGAAAACGACGTGAAAATTACCTCGTTCACAACTAAATTTCATCTTTCAATTACCATTCGAAATCGTGGCCCGCGAGTCGCTCAGGCCCTGGAGAATCTCGAAGTGCACATTAAAATTGCAGACCTGCTATCGGCAATTTGCCTGAGAGCCGTAGCATATGTCGATATCACATTTTATAATCTCGCACATGGGACTTTTTATGCAGAGATCCAGGTTCATTCCCATCATGGTCTGCATACCAATTGGCCTTTCCTCAGGAGGAATACGATAATGTTGCCTCCGTAGCGACTCTGGGAAAAATCGGGAATACCAATTTTCTTTATCTGTCCGGCTGAGACTGTGGGATGAAGTTCCGATATTTGATTCGTGAAAATGCACGTCTGATGCGGAAACTTCACTCGACAGGAAAGCGGGATTAAATTTGTAAATGTGAATTTTTGCGACCCTACCATTTCCAGATTCGACACTTCGTTCGGTTGTTTACGAGGATATTCGGGGGGAAACGTGGAAAGTTTTCGATACTTTTCCACGATTACAGGGGTTACCGGAAAGTTTGCACAATTGATACGAGGGAGAAAAATACCTACACACTGTCCCATTTTCGTAAGCTTTGTGATTGAGAGTGATGACCTACACCCATGTCTGGGGTAGGTTGACTATGAATCTGGGGTAGTTGACCTATGAGGTTGTAAGGGAAAAATCTTCGGGGAAATACGATAGAAGAAACAACATTACCCATTTTTCATTGAAATCAACAGTCGATCTTCCGCCACTTTAATTAAACAAAGTTTATTTTTATTAATTATCCTAGACAAAACTAAACAACTAGAAACTAGAACTATAGGACTCCGTGAACTAAAAAAAAAATGTTTCATCCTAATCACTTTAATCGTCGTCACTCTCGTTCTTGACCATGTTCTATTAGCCTCCCGAAGATTTTTTTCCATTACTTTTCCGTCCGTGGTTGACCAGTTCGTGGAATGGAGGGAATGTCGTGGGGTTACAGGCTCTCGCTCTGTATCATTCTAATTGGGGACTCATCATTAATATATGAGTTAAGTTTCAGCCCTATTGCGTCATTCGTTTACGAACAGTTGCTTGCAAAACAATCCGGCAGAAATCTTGAACACCGTGCTGTGATTAAGTTCCTTCCCAAGCAAGGAAACCATATTGAAGGAAATGAATAGAATAGAATAGAATAGTGTTTATTGATCCAGAAGACACAATCTTTACAAGTGTATAGGACAAGTCAAGTATTAGGTAATTCAATATAAATATTAAAAAACGAACCCGACGACTTTGAAAATAATAATAAACTCATTAATGTCAGATCATGGTGATAATGGTATCTTCCATGAATTCATCGATAGCATAATAAGCCTTTCTGAGCAATAGATCCCTTATAAGCCTTTTAAATAGTTTTATATTCAATTCTTGTATCACTACAGGTAAGTGATTAAAAAACTGTATGCCCTGGTATTAAACGGACATTTCAAATTTGCTGGTTCTATGCTTTGGAATTCTCAGTGAATTGAATGAAAACCTTTATGGGGAACTGTGCCCTAATAAGATTTATAACTGGCATGGTCATTTCAAACATAGTCGGGAGTCAATTGAAGACGGTCCCCGCTCAGGACAGTCAGTTGAGACCAAATCATCAGATATCGTCGAAAAAGTAGAAGAATTTGTACTAGTATGGTTGAAGAAAAAACAATTATCTGCTGTGTTGCTCTTACAGCACAAAGCGCCGGTTCACAAGAACACACTTGTAATGGCTGTTCTGCACAAGCATGGCTTCGATTCAATAGTCCACCCACCCTACAGTCCGAACCTTGTCCCTAGTGATTTTTATTTGTTCCCCAATTTAAAAAAAAAAAATTAAGGGGAGAAAATTTTCCAACGGCAATGAAGTGAAAAGAAAAATTTTTGTTTATTTTGGGACAAAACATAAAAAATATTTTTATGATGGTTTGAATGATTAATTCATAGATCTAATGAGGGTATTGAGGTTAAGGGTGATTATATTGAAAAGTAACAATAGATTTATTGTTCTTATTTACATTTGAAACCCTTTCATTCCACGAATTTTTGGACCTTCCCTTGCACCTCATCGTAACTGAAATCGAATAGTTGATAAAAATGTATTATTTTACAGCATGGTGTGAAATTGCACTATCCTGAAACTGTAGACATTCTTGATAGCTGTGTTGTGGTTAATGATAATGTGAAATTTTTGGGTTTAGTTCTGGACAGTCAATTAAAGTGGGGATCTCACACCGAACAACTTAGGGCGAGACTAAACTCAGCATGTTACACATTATTTATGTTAAGGAGTTAAGTAAATTTAGATGTGCTCAAACTTGTTTATTTTGCTAATTTTCATTCATATGGAATAATTTTCTGGGGTATTTCATCACATATGGAGCATATTTTCATTGTTCAAAAAAGGGCATTGCGTACTATGTTACGATTGGGTTTTAGGGAATCATGTAGAGGTCATTTTGTAAAAAATTATATACTCACTGTCTATGGATTATACATAAACAGGCTCTCAATTTTCTTCCAAAGAAACAGTCATTATTTTGAAGCCTATAAAAATGTTAATAACACCAGAAGGATGCTTCCGTACATCGTACCTATTCATAGAACAGTACAAAGAGAGAAATCTGTTGAATGTATGGCAATATCTTTATATAACGCTCTTCCAAAAAATATCAGAATGATCAATTGTGATAAGAATTTCAAGAAATCCTTATATGATTTAATTTTAAAATCTGAGCCATATAGTATATCTGGATTTAGGTCGCACTGTAGGAAATAAATTATTGTTTGGATGTCTTCTGTGAAAATTTCGACTTATTCCATTTTTATATCTATTGTTTGGTGTAATTTCTTGGAACTAATAAACATATCAGTGACGGCTCGTCAGGGTAGGCAGGGTCGGCCGGGCCGACCCAAAAAATAATTATAAAAATTTAATTCATTCAAACTTATTCTGAATGACTGATTCCGATATTCAAATTCCCTCGATAGGTATATATTTCCACTTAGAACAGGAAAATATACCTTACTTCGATTAAATCATTCTACCCGACTTCAGGGCCGCGCCTAGCCAAGGATGCGCCCCTGGGCGAATTATGTATTTCCGCCCCTTCTTAGGGACCATTCGGACAGATTTTTCTCAAGTATCACTTAGATTCTAAACCAAAACGACCCATAGTGACCCAAATTGAAATGTAAATAATGAAAAATGACAAATTAATTCATTATTCTGCAGATACTCTAAAATTATAATATTAAAAATAAGTCAATAAAAAAAACAGAAATTTCATGATAATATGTTTCATATGATGAAATGAAATGTTGGTTTCTAGGATAACGTATGCAGATGTCATTTTTAAAATTACTAATTTTTTAATTTGGAACTTGGATAAAATATTAGGCCAAAGACCTGGATCTTTCATCGAAGAGAACATCTTCCACAACACTTACACCCCCAACTTTTTGAGATATCACTTGATGTGGTTCGTCATGTGTTTGGGACATTTTTAGGGCAGTTTCATCTTCAGCTTTTTCTATCGGTATTAGTAAATTCTCTTCGGTTTCTTGGTTTTTGGATTCCACGTGGATTCCCGATGAGCAACTACTGTTATCGACTTCATTAGATGTTGAAAAAAATTAGTGATTTTTGAGAAATTTTTTTCCAGTTCTTCCATACGCCTCCGTTTTTTCATATACG
This sequence comes from Hippodamia convergens, assembly GCA_038502775.1. Taxonomy (NCBI): domain Eukaryota; kingdom Metazoa; phylum Arthropoda; class Insecta; order Coleoptera; family Coccinellidae; genus Hippodamia; species Hippodamia convergens. The sequence goes on along the minus strand of CM076610.1, from coordinate 15,565,438 downwards.
GTTTTGGTGACCCGATGGTTTTTTTCTTCACCTCTTCTGACATCTATAAGTAATAGTAATATTCGAATAAACACTTGAATTTAAAAGAATTCCATTTTATTTATAACGAGGGCGCCAAACGTTGTTTTTTATCAAAAAAATATAGTAGTGGTATGAAAATATTGTATTCCGATTATTCTGAAAGAAAAAATATCTCAAAATGTTCAAATTCAGATTAGCAGCATATTTATACTAGAGCGAAAGACTTTTTCACCACTATTAACAATTAGGAAATATTTTTTTCAGTGTTGATGATAAACGAAAAAACTATTTTTCATAAAAATGATTTATTGTAGATTAAATTCATCATATGCGTTCATCCAAAAGAAATGTTTCAATTGTATAAATTTTGGCTGCGACATATTGTATAGAGATTTTAAATCAGAACTGCATCATGAATAAAAAAAAATAATAATATACCATCTTCCTGTTGGTTGCAGAATCATTTACGACATTACGATAGAAGAAGAAATAATAATAAATGAAAACTCACCTTAATTGAATATAAGAAGCAATTTAATTCACTAATCTAATAGGTCTTGAAGAACACTGTTTACAAAAACAATTCGAAATCTAAGTTCTCGATGCACTCTTCCTTGTGAATAACCTACGTCTTGCAACCACCAACGACTTTTATGAATGAGGCGACATTTAGAGCTTTGACGAAAAAACTTCGCTTGTAAAAAAATTCATAGCATCATAGGAATATGCAGTCGGAAGAAAATCCGCAAAATTATCAATTATTGGAAATGTTCAAAGGCACCGCCGTCCTATATCATACTCCTATCATATAGTCGTAAATATGTCAGCCGAGCCCTGACGTTCTAATTCCCCATTACCGATCGTCGTTTGTTTTCAGGCGGTTCCTTTGATATTTCAGAAAGAATTTTTTTATAGGAATACGAGGAGCTCTTCAACTTAAAACAGTGATTTTCGAATTGTATTAGAAAAGTGCTAAATGTATTTCTGGAATATGATTCATAAACGACAAACGACACGTTTTTACCGTCTCGCCTGCGGCGCCCCTGAAGACTCTGCGCCCCTGGGCCTTGCCCATCTTGCCCCTGAGGGCGGCGCGGCCCTGCCCGACTTGCATAGTCGATTCTCTCATCTTTCAATTATTATACTACGCGGGAACTACCCCGGTGCGGCCCGCCGTACTAGGCACGCTATGTAACAAATACGACGAACACAGTTGATAATCACAAGAACGGAACAACCTCGATATTCGGTAGCAATATATATAGACAAGGTCGGCCAGGTCGCTAGGGCCGTGCCTACGCCCTGCTAGAGCGGCAATCGGGCGATATTCTTTATGTTTATTCCAAATTTCAAATGAATGACTAATTGAAATATATATTGTCTATTTCAGAAAAGAGGATTTTTATACCGTTAGCGGGTAGTTTATTGATTCATAAAAATATAATTTATTCCTTACTCCTAGTAAATAACACCCTGATTTCATAAGTTCTGAAATAAATGCGGTCTGCTCCTAGACTCGGCCTGCCGACCCCAGAAGTGGGGATATTAGAATTGCATCGTAGATTGAAATAGGGTCAGTCGGGTGTATTTAAAGCCGGGTCCATACGGCTGTAATGTAACATGTAGTGTAATGCGAATTCTTTCGTTTGGACGGCACTACGAGCATTACTCGTAACGCTCCAAAAGAAGAATTTGCATTGCATTACGTGTTACATTACATCCGTCTGGACCCGGCTTTACACTGAGAGGGTGTAGTGTACAGTTGTTTTCTTTGGCAATCGAATAACGAATTTATTAGATTGTTGAATTTAACTGATTTGAGTGATGGCGAATGTGAGGGAGGTAATATCAAATAGCGGCGACTTGGTAGGTTTTTTACCACTGAACAATTTTTTCGCATTTTCATACAACTTTTTTGTTTTTTTATATCCTTTACTTTTATTTTATATTCATATATTTATGAGGACTGTTTCCCATATTTTTCAACACCTATTTAATGTTGATAATTGAATATTTTATCATTTCGTTTTTTTCCAAGTGTTTATTTTCATTGTAATTTTGTATTCATTTGAGAACTTTTTTATTGGGTCTTTTATATCCATTACTTCTATTTCATATTTATATTTTCATGAGGACTGTTTTCCTTTGTTTATTACATATCCTTTAATATCATTTCAATGTTGATAATTGCATATTTTATTATTCCTGTTTTTTTCCGAGAGTTTATTCTTATTTTCAGTTTTCATTCATTTGAGAACTTGGTTGTATTGGGTTATAATAGGGCTATTATAGGCGAGGTTTCCCAACAAAAACAAAAAACCAACGCGCTATCAAATAGTGCCTACTGGGTGCCGTGGAAATCTATTTGTGAAAAAAAAAAAAAATATATATATATATATATATATATATACGTATTACACGACCTTACGGAGCCGAAAATGCTACACGCGACTACCCCTACTGAGCCAAAATCATTTTTACGAGGCCCGGATCGGGCTTCCTAAAAATTTGCGTGTATATCTTTCACAGAGGCTTCCTAATAGGTCAGTGAGCCTATAGACGAAGTTTCGCCTGGGCCGAATATCGCCCATATAATATCGCAATATATACGCGCTTAGTTCACGGGATCCACCTGTAGGTGGTGCTCCAGTAGTTCCGTATATAAATATATACATTTTGGCGATATAACCCTGATTATAGGAATCCCGCTATGCCTCGCTGTTATTCGAAGCCCGTAAGTTTGGCAATGTCGCATTCTATCGGAATTCGTTAGAACGCTCTCAGGGTAAAATGATTCTCCTGAAAGACTAATGGATGGAGGAATATCGCTAGGAAGGATAGGAAAAATTTTTCATCGGAAGAATCAACGAATATTGGATTTAATCGTCTTCATTAGATGATACTTTAATTTATTGGTATTTCAAGCTGCGCTTTTCAAGATATCATCTACAGGGTGTTTTTTTCAAATGTTTCATTGGACCTATTCGATGAAGGAATAGTTATACGAATTCAAGATTTCGTTATTCTGTTTAAGAGTAGATGAACTCAAATCATAAAATATTTTCGAGCGAAGTATAGTTTCGTTTTTACCGGAACTTCATCATTGCCAAAGTAAATCCTGCATATTCAAACATTTTGGAATTCTTCGATCAATTTTTCACTGATTTGATGTATGATTGCGAACTGGATCAATATGAATAACAGAAAAATAATAGATTAGGCCAGGCTTTTGTTTTTCAAATGAAATTATGAATATTTATCTGAAAACAGAGCTTCGCTTGAACAAAAAACAAATTTTTTTATTGGATGATTTTCGATTTTAGGTTTTCATGAAAGATTAACATCAAGTTTTTGTCATGACCTCGAGATAAAAAATTATTAAACAGTTCGAAAATGTTTATCAATGTTGGCAAACTGCGAACTTGAAAAAGTGAGTACTAAATTGTTTCAAACGAGAACTTCTTTTCTGAAGCCATGAGGAAATTAACTTAAGAAAATAATGTATGTGAATTGCTTCGAATTGCAAAGTTTTTTTCAATTGTGAGAAATCAATTTCTTTGGACATTGTATTTTGAATTTTACTTCCACGAGAAATACAATTATTGGCAATTATCAATTAATTCAACTGGTTATATTAACCGGTGAGGTGGTATTTCACTGCCATAGAGAGTGAGATGGTATCTCCCAGACACCTGCAATTTTATATGATTTTTCTCTGTCCATAGCTCTTTGTTTTTGGCTTCTCACAATAGAATTACTATGTCATGAATGTATTCAACTAACGGGTTAGGCATTTGGTGTCACCCATTTAAAAAAAAATCTGTTATAAAAGCAAAAAACATTTTATTGAAACAAAATTTTGAAAAATAACGATATTAATATGTGCAATTTACGTTTTTAAAAATGCTTCGCATTGTCTTGTTGGAAATGTGCAACACAAGTGACTTCCTTGATGCAAATCTATTCGGACTTCTTATCACAGCTTGTCTTACCCGTTCAATATTTTCGGGTGTTCTGACTATACGCAGACACCTCTACAAAAATTTGATGCCTTATTCCCTCTAACATCATAATCTTTTACCCACCTAAATATGTTTTGGCATTTTGGAATTCGTGCGTGTCTTTTCACATTAAATTCACGACGAAAATTTCTTTGCACTTGCACAACTGAATTATTTAATATGAATTCTTTTACTACATAAATTCATTGATTCATCTGAAATATCTCCATGGCCAATTGAATTGCAACTATTGACATATAAGAAGGTGTCACTTCAATTGTCTAAAACAAATTATTATTTCCATAACGCACTATGAAAAAAAGATCAAACCAGATGACTTACCTTGTATTTTCAATGAAATTTTATGAATATATTAGTGAAAAATTATTAATTTTAAAAACGAAGGGCAGAAAATGTGCGGAATTGTTACAAACTTCCATTCCGTATCAACTGCCAAAAAATGAATACGAATTTTTGGGAGAATCAAAATTTTTTTAGTTATTGAATGTGTGGATGAAACATTGAACGCAGAAGAAAACAATCTATCGAAACTGAAAAAACTGACAACATGTCAAAATATCACATTTTCATTCCTACTTATTTAATTCTCGCAATACATTGAATTCGGAATTTTTGACTACAAAATCAGCACACTGGCTTTGTACACATTCCCTTGCACTGAAAATATGTTTTCCTGTGAATTTCCAATGGATTCTAGCAACTCACCGTGCATAAATTGAAAGTTGCTGGGAGCCCCGATATTGCCATTTGATCTGCAAAGAAGTGATAGCGGATAAAAATATGAAGGAGTCTGCCAGACTCCACCTCATCGGCTCCGGGTTGAATCAATTTTATATCAAAATTTTTATTCCATTTCGACCATAATGTTCTCGTCATCAATTGTTGAAAAAATCTTATAATATTGAAACAATAAATAAAGTGATAATATGTCAGAAAATGTTCATTCCTGCGAGCATACTGCCCTTCTTTGTTATTCATTTCTCTAAATAAAATGTTCAGAATTTTTATTTTGCAAAACAGCTGTTATATATGGAGAAAGCGCAAGAATTGTTTACATAACATGTTGCAATTTCGATATCAGATATCCCGAGTTACCTGGATAACGATAGTAAAGTTTCTCAGGATCCAGCTGAATTTCATGGTACAGGAGAAACAAAATCATTATCGTAATCGTAAAAACAACAAATCGACGTAATGGGTTATTATCAAACTCATCCTCGGTCATCTTTTGACGATTTAGAAGATCAGAGAATCTTGTTCATTGATAATTTTTACCCCGTCTAATAAATGGTAATTTTTGTGAAGGATTTTTACTGAAAATTCAAGAACACAAAAACTTCTTGAAACATATTATTTGGTCTGACCAAGCTAAATTTACCCAACAAGGAATAACGAACGAAACGAAGTCAAGGAAGTTCAAACTGTATTTCAATTTCCACTAACTGAATTCTGCCTTGTCACAGATGACCAACTCAGATATTTCATTTGAAAACCTAGTCGAAAATTTCTTGAGTGAATTGCACCTCGCATTCAATGATTGGTACAGGGAAAATTTGCTAACACCAGAGAAAATTCGTCAAGAATATTTGAGGAATGTTGCTGGTGAAATAGGGGTCGATTTCTTCGACCGCTTCGATCTCCAGATCTTCCCCACTAGATTACTATTTATGGGGTATAATTAAGAAAGAAATTTACGCTAACGAAATATAGAACAGTTGCGAATCAAAGTATGTTAAGTTTTTCATAGTTCAGATCCTAATGAAATTATTTAGACAATGCAGTCTGGTCGTGATCGATATGTCTCGAACTGAATAGACGACATTTCGAACGTGAATTCTGAATTGGCCTTGTTTGTATTTTTGAGAAGAGTTGCATTCGAAATGTTACCAACAAATATGTTCCTCTTGAATATTTCAGAAGATATACATTTTATGTTAGTGGTGTTATTCCCGCTTATTGTATACGAAATACAAACAGGGTTTACTCATCAATATTATTCAGAATTCAATATGATAAGCGAAATATCCAGTGACAAAATTATTTAACGAAATTTAGATTCAACATAAAATTTTTTGAAAAAAGGATTCCAAGAAAATTCACGGCATTATTTAAAGACCCTTGGTGGAGGAAAAGCGTTTCATTACTTTGACCCCCTTTTTTCCTAATCTCACCCTACTCACTGTCTATTTTTAGGTTATAAGCAGGAAGAGAGTTTACTCGAATGTTATAGAGAACAGTTGCGACTAAAAATGTTTTTAACAAAAGAAAGATATTTCGTAAAAGTTAATCGCCACTTCTGTTCGTATGTTTAAGAAAACCAAAATTCGAAATATGACCGAGAAAATTGATTTCAAGCATTTCTCAAAAAATACGGATTTTATTTTAATTGTGATATCTGCACACCTACAATATCTTTCAATGCAATATATTTAATTATGACTTCTCGTTGTCATCAATTTTGAAACTCACGGTATCCACTGTATCATGACTTGTAATTTCAAGCATTTACACAAAAACATCTTGTCAAATTAAGGTTATCCGTGATCAAACAGAGCTTCATTTCGATTTGAAGAGTGGAAAGTGTTACTTTCAGTCCAACTGGATCTCGAAATTTCGAATGTGAATTTCGATTCCTTTCCAAAAATAATACAACGAACGGAATTGGTGGGATACCTGTATTTGAAAACAATTAATAATTGCGTACCCTTTGAAATTTTCGAAAGAAAATCTCGCCGAGATTCTAGTGTCGTTCGAGTATCTACTTTTTTATCCACGAATAGTTTTGAATAGAAGGTCTCATCAAGTATTCGCATGAAACTTATGACGTACGCAACGGACGTGAAAGCTTTTTTCAAGTAATTGACTTGAAATGACATTGAATTAAAATTGGAGAATAAAGAAAATTTTGAATTTTTTTTTACTACATGAAGATTTGAAACAATATTTCACAGAAAATAATCGTAGCGTTTTCCTTATCTTTCATTCTCCGAAAAACAGCTCTCGTGGTATCCGAGGATATCAAATCGATGATGAAATGGTATCACCCTCATTGTACAACCAATGACTCAATTCGTGGCTTCGGTTGGCTGCACCTTGTGTCGCATGTATATATCTGAATATAAAACAAATCGAAAATAATACAGCGGAATAATTCAGACGCAATATTCAACTAGAATATTTTGGCAACACTGCTCGGGCTTGCCATAGACCGTGAATCATCTATGTTTTACACAAAAAGGCTTGGTATGGCATTACCATATGACAGGCTTCTAATGGGTTGTGATACGTACTCCCAAATGTATAAATTATACACACCCCCCTTGTATCACCGCACACCCTGGCTTCACTTCACCTGTGTCTTATGGCGGGCTTGGTAAAGATAGTCTAATGCGTATATATATATATATATATATATATATATATATATATATATATATATATATATATATATATATATATATATATATATAAATCAGGCCGACCCACACCTGAAGGGCACGAGCCGTCACTGAAACATATTATTATTATTATTCGTCAATAGTTTGGGCCTGAAGACTTCCGAGACCAGATGAACCGTCAGCCTTACGGAAGAATATGACGAAACATATCTGGACACAAACCGCAAATTACTCTGTGGCGATTATGCCATCCTGACGCCGCCATAGCCATAATCTCCATTTGAATAGGGGTCCTGTATAATTTCGAAGACGCATCACTGCCAGCGGACAGGGACCATTCCCCGCTGCGATTTCTTGAACGCAGAATAATAGGGCACCGTCGAGAGCCAGAACGGTTCGGATAAAAGTTCATACGACGGAATACGTCCCCATCGTTGGACCTTGGATTCCTTGGAGCATCATAATTCAAATTCAGTTCTCACACCCCCGCTAGATAACGAACCCGACAACTGTGGACCGGAAATAAGGACGAATCATCAGGAGATTCTTAAAATACCCAATCTTTCCGTCCGGATTTCAATTCCTTTATTGAAGTCAAACGAACGGTGCGTCTGGGTATTTCAGGAGGATTGAGAACTTCGTGAGGAAACTTTCACTGTTGTTTTGCCTTTTTTCGAAAGATGTCATTCAATAAGAGACGGAGAATCAGATAAATATTGTGGGTCATCAATGGCTTGGAGAAGCAAGAAAAAAAGTTTTCCACATTGAAAATGAGAGACATTTTGCTAACTCCGATTCGTGTTAAGTAAACAGCGTGCCAAAAAAAAACGTAATTCTTGTACGAAGAATTATTAAGAAAAATCCTTACACCACTCGATTTTTAATTTGAAAAGCAATTTATCGTATCCTTTTTTAAATTTGATATTTCTCATCCCGCTACTTTTTTTTCGAATGGGAATATTATGGAGTGTGATACATCAATGATACATCAAATGAAAGGTAATTTGATTACTTATTCAGCGATGTGGCTAAGAGTAGATTTAGTTATGCCACCGTTTTTTTTCTTTAAAAAAGACCACTATTCTTTTACTAATTATTATTAAGGGAAATCCAAGAATCCATGGATTTGTGATTTCGAAAGGGAGCCTTCCTATGCTTTTTTGAATTTGAAATCTCTCACCCTTTACTCTCTACACCCCTCTATAATTTTTTTCAAATAGGAATATATGGATTGTGATATCAAATGAAATTATATTCGATTGCACATTAAGGGGTGTGACTGAATTAATTTATTATTTCAAGAATAAGAACATGACACAAATCATAAATTTCAAATTCACAGAAGCACAACAGGCAACTCGATTGCCTCTTTGAGATCCACATACATCTTATTGTATGTGTGTGTATATTTTCGATTTAAATTATTTCATAATTTCACCCGCAAAGATACGTCCCCATTGATGAATGAAACTAATACCGCTAGCCAGATAGCCCATTTCATGTCCGAGGGACTGAGGGAAGCAGCGTATCTAAAAACTGGCCGACCTATATAGCACTTGCTATACATAATTGAGAACAGAAAACATTAGGTCCATTAGATACCTAATATCCTTGTACGCAGAAACACTTCCTGTTTAGTGTAGTGATATCATTGATTCAAATCCTGAAGCTGCTGAGACAATTATTAATGGCTCCTTCATTGGGAGAAATAACTGGGGAGTCACGACATCAAAGTCTAGATTAATCATTACTTTTCGTTTGAGAGATTACAAATAACACAAGTATTAGAAGAACAGATTTTCATGACATAGGTATCTTCGGAAAAAACAAAGTCTAAATTGAATTTTGCATGCAGTACTTTTTCCGCGATGTGTGAACAATTCCACATCTACACAAACAGAGCAGAATCATAAAAATGGTCGATGAATCTTCATTTCTCATTTCTGATATAATATGTTTTTCCAAAATATCTCTCATGTAAAGACAGACATGGGAACTGACTATACATCCTCGTATTATACATAGAATAATTAATTTGCCTCAAATTTTACCAAGTTTTGCTTTTTATGTCTCATGAAATGTATGAAAAGCTTTTTCATGGCATTTAGTCAACTTCACGACCAGAAGAACGATAGAACTCAATTTTTCCTCACCATTATTCAAATTTCAAGGATTATAATTTCAGAAATATGCATTCGCCGTAAAAGAAGAATATGTATGATCCCACCAACAAGGTCACAATGAGATGACTCTTTCATAGTTTCACTAGCAGTATTCAAGTTGATCTCTGGCTCCGAATCCCTCAGGACGCATCAGTCTGAATTTGGAACGGAGCGTGAAGATGTTTTATGGAAACAAGCGCGCAAAAGGCCGAGTTTTTAAAAAGCTAATTATAATATGGTACAAAGTCACGACGGAATTTCTATTAGAATTTTGTGTTGATGATGGATCAGCTTTTTCTCAAAGTGACCTTTTCTTACGTTTTTCGTAATTATTATCATTGGAAATTAAATCTATACTAGTAGTATAAATGTGAACGTCCGTGTGTTTGTTTGTGTGTTTGTCTTCAATTGACTCAAGAACCAGCAAGCCGATTTTGATTAAACTTTCACTGTACTGTTGAAAATTTATTTAGGGAGGTTGTCATGTAGAATTCATTCCTATATACCGAAGAAATAATATCAATTTTTCATGAAAAAGTCGTTAATTAACCCGGTTCTTTCAGGCTTTCACTGCCCAAGCTGAGTAAACTGTAAACTATAAGAAAAAGAGAAACATGGTCAAAGATAACTTTGTAGTACCCAAAAAGTTCTGTAATAAAGTCCGCGACGGCATATGTCTAACTACCGAAGACGACCAACGATAATCATTTTCAATTCAATCTAAAATAATGTTCAATTTGAAGAGGCCGCGGAGTTTGAGCTAGTATCTTAATGAAATCAAGTGAATATCAAGTAGCCACTAGGTTTTGGAGAAAACACGTAATTTTTATATGAGCTCTAAATATAAATATCAATCCAATTGTCTCAATTAAAACTTTCCTCATCGGTGCTCTTCGGCCACAGAATCGATTTCATTTATATCTTTTTTGGTCGTTTTTGGGATTACCACTGGCAATGATGTATTTGTTAAAAAACGAATTTATGAAATTGTTGAAAAAAACTATGAAACTCAATCAGCACCTATTAGAATATAAAAAAGAGATGTTACAATCATTAATGAGAACCCTGTATAGTACTCCGCAAATTAAAATTCGGGATTACAAAAAATTTATGAAATTACCTACTAAGTGACTGAACAACTATTCGGAAAATTAAACCTAGTTGAAAATTGACTTAATGTCTCATTAAGTATAATCTGTTATTTTGTAAGTCATAAGATTTTTTCTATTCGTTCAGATTTTAACAACTATCATCTTATTTGTAAATTACGTGTAAATGAATAAATGATTGAAAATAGTTCCTCCTCCCTGAAACGGCGAACTATTACTCGTTCCAAAGCTTACTTTCTGGTTTCCTTCCAAGAATGAATTGAAGTTCACGTTTATTCAGATTGGTAACCAATTCGAAGAACCTATTCATGCAGTACTATAACATTCATATGAATCAATCACGTACCAGACACCGAAAGTTCTCACCGAAAAATATTTCTTCGGGACTATTCGACTATTCTCCATATTTCATGATAAATTCCTCTATAACTTCGATAAACCACAGAGTGGTAATATTTCACAAAATACGAACGTCAACTATAAATTGTACTTTACGTGCGATTTCTTGCGAGTCGATTACGGTATTCATTTGAAAAAAAAAAACATAAAGACTTCCAGTCAACGGAGCACAGTTGAGGTTACACCTCGGTAAATTTAAATTTTCCCTTTATGGAGTATGAGGCAGCCTCTAGTCGGTTTCGCAAGAATGTCGGGGGGAAAGGTTAAAAATTAATGGACTCTCCTGCAACTCGAATTTAATTATTTTATTCTGAATAGTATTTCAGCTATGAATAAATTTGTCGTGCTTGAAAATCGAAGCTGTTATATATATATATATATATATATATATATATATATATATATATAAATATATTTATATGAAGTTTCAAACTTCTGAGAACAACGAACGCTAAGGGGATAGATATTCCACTGAATTCAATAAATACCTACTTTCATAATTGGTTCTTCGATCCTCGAATGATACGACTAGCAATTTACGAAGGGAAATCTCGAATAAGAATTTCCCGACATTATTTGAATGAAAAGTTATTCCTACGAGATGCTTAAGCATGATATGATTTCATCCGATCATCGTTAGGTACAGATATTACCGAGTTATAATCCACTAGATGAATGTAGAGAATAGCGGATGTTATATTGATTAGTTTTAATTAAATGATTTTCTTTCAATGGCACCATATCGATTGGTTGTTATGAATGCTCTGTTTTCTGAAAATTTGTTTATGACTATATTGTTTTCCAATATATATTTCCACATATTTAGATATTAATAATTGTTCTGAAGGTGAGTCTTGTCATATTGATTGCTTTATTGTTTTTTTCTTGTTGTTAAGTGTTGTATCTAAGATCTCCTGATTTACGATCTATTCACGATTTTTTTTGTATATTTTAGCTTGATAAAGGCTGCATATTAGCCGAAACGTTGCTGAACCAATAATAAATATATAAATGTTCCTATGACCGTTATTCTCTTCATTCATCTGAAGAATTTTGGAACAAAATAGTGAATTGATTTATATAATCCACTAGTTTCAACCCGTGGCTCCGCTCGTGTAAAATTTCAATGTAAAACGCTACCTCAACTACATTACGCCTTTTTCCATTCGGTGCCATAATATGCTGATTCTGTGAATCAGATACAGAAGAGAACACTTCACTACGAAAAATGAAATTGAAAATGAATATTCAACATCAAAACATTAATAAGCATGTATCCAAAAATCTATAATTTCTTATTTCCTCAATTCAGGTACTCCCAAGATCCTTTTTCAAATCGAGATTATCTTAAGTCAAACGCGCCCGCCTCCAATAACATAGGGGTAGCATGTGACAAAGCGTTCTCGTGTACGTGTACATTGTACACTGTGTCCCGAATTGGGTGAGACTGCACTTGAAAAACTACTACTCAGGGAATAAATGCCGCAGATAACAGTTACATCAATTTTTATATGAATTCATTACATGCCAGTCAAGTGTCGTCTTCAAACTGAACATTATGTTGAATTGAATTGAAATTGTTAAAATTGGTTATCGTGGGTTATCCTGGAAAGTTAGACATATGCATAAAATTTTTCGAGCACTACATAATTTTCCTGCTCCTCTATCTCTTATAGTTTACCCAAGGTTGGCCGCAAAAGCCTGAAATTTACTGGTTTATTAACGACTTGTACATGAAAAACCGATATATTTCTTCATTTCCTCATATGAAAATGATTTCACATGACAACCTACTCGGATAAATTCTCTAGTCTATAGTGAAATTTTCATCAAAATCGATTCCCTGGTTCCTGAGAAACAAACATGCACACACACGGATTTTCACACTCATAATATTAGTATGGATTTATTCCATTAAACACCTCCCCAGTTAATGCAAAAATATTACTTTTAAATATTCTTATGAGTTATGATTTGAATTCGTTCAAATATATAATTTTCAAGGTATTAAAGAGAATTCCATTTCAGCGATGATATAGTTTTCTGAAAACAAAGAGAAGAAATTTGTGAAAATATTTCAGCACTATTGAATCATTACACAATGTCAAATGCTTGCAAGCAGACTTTCCACTCTCGCAAAGAATTGCAATTCTAGATTCAGTTCCAGATGAAAATCTTCTATTTTTCATTCAGTCAGATGGGGCGTGTATTTGGTCTACTCTGTTGGCATAAGTAATATAGACAGAACTCTAGAAATAAAACTGCGGATCCCAGAAACCGATTGATTATCTGAGGCATGTCATGGACCCTTAGAAAATTTATCTTCATTCTTTTAATTCGAAAAAACCGAGTTTAGTGCAGATTCCACAGAGGCAGTACGTGCTAGAAAATTCTTGAAACTTTCCGACTGAAAGATGAATTTCATGAATACTGACGCGCCAAGAGCAGTTGCCAGTATCTATTTGGCGATCCGTCAAACTTGCCAAGATTATCGGGCGAGAAACGAGTTCCATGAAAGGATGAATAAAAGATAAGATCAGAAGTTTTTCGGATTGAGATTGAGTGCAACTTGTATTATTACGAACTCCAAGCTTAAAACGGACGAGCTTTCGCTGACATACCGGCTGTGATGACACCCAGGGACCGACATTTTGTTAAAAAAGGAATTCGAAGTATTTTCAAATCACGAAATATATCAGAATATGTAATTGGGGATATTGATTCGGGGCAATACCTAATTACCACTAATAAAATTCCGGTGATCTCCATCATAAACACCGAATAGAGTACTCGAAAATCATCTGTGAACAATAACTACGTTGGGGAATTTTCCAAGTGAAGGTTTCTACAGGGAAAATTATAATCATCCCATTCCAGAATTTATGCATCGTGACTAAAGGATACCCTCACGTGTCGATAAATTCCCACGAAATCCGGGATTATAGTAATGGGGAATTTGCCCGAATTCAATCCCGATTATAACCGCAGCTGCGAGGTGATGGGAGAGTTAATTTTTTGCCACCCGCACAGGAATTACGTCTCAAGATGCAAATTCGCCCAATATATCTCAGCAACCAGTTCTTGCGGAGCACCCTCGTCACTTGGCTCCCCCCTGGCATAGCCAACTTGTTATATATTTGAATTTTCCACATACGCGCGCATCGCTCTGCTACTGCTGTCACACGATAAGGATACTGGAGGAGGCGAAGGGGAAGTGCGATATGCCTGTAGGTCAGAGCAGTCGGGATAGTTTTGTGATATTCACAAAAAAGGAAAATCGAGCATTTCAAGCAGTTAATGCTCGGCACTGCCGCACCGAAAAATTGGAGAAGAATGTAATAAATACACATATTCAATGGGATTTTCCATTCATCAAAATTTTATTGTTTTGCTTCTGAAATGTCAGTCACTAAATGGAAATTTTTGTGAAAGTTCTTTTAGGATTTTTTTCTCCCAGTTTCTGATACAAAAATCAATCAGAAATTTTTTTAAGCAATAGAAGGAAGGCTCCTTCGTAAAACTTGTGCATTAATTTTACGAGGGACAAACCCTTCCAAAAAATGTTGTCTAAAAATTGAAAAAACTTTCAGGAAAATCCCATGAAATATTTCTATAGATAACTAAATGAAAAACCCGCCAATGAGAGGCAAATGTCAAATTTGATGACGGCAATCACGGTGGATCTGACATGATTACCGAACTAGCTATAAAGTTGTTTTGAGGAAAAGTATTCCAGTCATTATATTTTGAGATTATAGAAAACTAAAACAAATGTATATATGAAGAAATACTTTAATTAAGGTTTCAAGGGATTGTTGAAATTTTAAAACATCGGTCTGAAAACTGCATATCTATCAAAAAATTTTGTTTTGTCAGTTTGGTGAATTGAACTCATAGATAGACACCTATCTCTATGATTGAAATCAATTTGTGTCAATATATTATTGTAAACGATTTATAATCTAAATGATGATCGGCTAAATTAGACCCATATCAATAAAGAAATGTAAGGTTTGTTCTGACCAGAAAAGTTAATATGTTTTCCCTGAACATTTCAAATTATCCTAGTTCGTGAAAGAGTTCTCTAGAACTTTTCCATATATTGGAAACTGTCTCAAAATTTGGAACTATGATTCTGAACATCAAAATCCTTGAAATATACACATTTTCGATCTTCAAAAAGTTGGAATTCATTTCACTGTATGGTACATAATCTGAATATTTTCAGAAGAATTGGTAAATACTTCTGGTGAAGAATAAGGAATCATCAGGAGAATAACCATCTGAAAAATTCGGATTATTAGAAGGATATCCCTTTGTCGCAATGAGAGTGCGGAGCTCCCACTGTGATAAAACATATATTGCGATAAGAGAATCAATTGAAAAAACAAGAGGAATTATTAATTCGTCTTCGAGCAAAATTCTATTTGTTGATTATATACTGTCACATTGACAAACTTGCATGGACAAAATGAGGAAATTTCAACTCCGAAAGTAATAAATTTTACTTTGGCTCCTAATGGCGGAATTAACCATGTGACAAGTAACAGCCAATAAACGATGAGACATCAACGTGTCGCTAATGTTTTGAATAAAGTCACTGTATTGGAACCTTCAGTGACTATTCAAAACAATGGCGACACGAGGCAAAAAATCCGACATTAAGAGGCAAATGTCAAATTTTGAAACTGTGCACCTGTTGTGAATTTCTTTTGAAAAAAAGTATTCACGTGGTTATTTTTTGAAATTATGGAAATCTTAAACAAATGTATATATGAAGAAATACTTTTAGTAAGATTTCAAGAGATTGATGAAATGATAAAATTGTCTGAAAGCTGCATATCTATCAATAGTTTTTGTTTTGGCAGTTTGGTGAATTGAACTCATATAGATCGATCTCTATGATTGAACTCAAATTCTGTCAATATCCTTGTTGAAAACGATTTATAATCAAAATTTTCCAGATGGGCTGGATTAGGCACATATCAATAAAGAATTACAAGGTTTGTTATGAACAAAAAAGTCGATATGTTTTATCCGAATCTTTTCAAACTGTCCAACTTTGTGAAAGATTTATAGTTAGGTACTCTTGAAATCCCATTTTTTAAGTTTTGTAGTCTTTCATGATTTTGATCAGAATGTAACATTCAAGGTGCATTATAACAAAAATGAGTTGGATTCACTATAACTCCTATTCAGACTTATGTTGATTCATAATGAAAGACGTTACATACGTAAAAATCAAAGTTGAACCCACAAAATTCATAAGGAAATATTTACAATACATAGGTTCAATTCTGCGTTTGAATTCTACGCGACATATTGTGTACACTTCTATTCTGATTAGATAAGATTTCTGTTGTTTCTATATGTTAAGTTACGTTCATTGTGAATCAAGCATGATTTTAGAATCATCAAAATTTTAAATGAACACACTTCCAACCTTCAATTTGTTGAAATTCATTACACTAATCATTAATCATTAATCAATATGTAATTACTTCTGGCGAAGAAACAGAATGGTGATCAAACATCTGATGAATTTCGATTAATGGAAAGATGTCCCTGTGGCGCAGTGGGAACCATGGCCTTTGACAGAACACATATTTCAATAAGCGAATTGATAGAGAAAACAGGATAAAGTATTAATTCGTCTTCAACCAAAATTATATTTGTCATATTGACTAATTTGCATAGACAAAATGAGTAAATCTCAACCTGAAAGCAAAAAGAAATTTACTATTGCCTCCCAATGGCGGAATTCATCACATGACAAAGAACAGCCAATAAACATTGAGACATCAACGTGTCGCCACTGTTTTGGATAAAGCGACATCTATCAATCAGGAAGAAAATACGAATCCTGTCAGATCACAATAGATCGCGGGTGAATTACAAGGAGTTCCAGATTCGAATTGAAGCAATAATAAATGTTCAAGAAAAATGGGCTGAGAACACAAACAGGTATGCAACTATTACGAAGTTGAATACTTTAATTTCAAGTCCTATTACCTCAATCTATCAAGTGTTTTCTTTCTATTGATCTGCATGTATTGTTTTTGTCCGTGATTGTTCGATCAAATATTTACTATATTGAAGTAATTTCACTACGGCAGCTGCTCAAGAACTTTAATTATTCTCTACACCAATTCCCAAACCCAGCAATAATCAAGCTCGAATATGTTAAATATTCCCATCTTCCACAATCACTTACCCTGTCTGCTGTCACCAGATAACAAAATGGGGAGGTTGAGAAATCTGTGTTCAGGTGAATAACGTTCAGATCGTTTTGTCTTCAGTAGAAGAACGAAGTGGGAGAAGCATGTTCAATTCAGACAGCTGTAATGGATGGGGAAAGAGAGAAATAAACCGTTCGAGGTGGATAGAGCCCCTGGTTTCCTATTCTCAGCGAATTCCTTAAGATCGATCCATTTCTTACTCAAGATACCTTTTCCATAAGTTTTGTTTCATTCAGAGGCATATTTGATAGGAATAGAATAAATTCTACTGCAGTGAGAGATATGAAAGATAATTTTATGTGATCACTGGTGGTTTTATATAAGTTCGATTCGACGCGTTCGATCACTGTTCTAGGACAATTCAGATTTGGCTCGCGCTTATTCAGATATAATTTCGAATGAATAATGTATGTGTTGAATGTAATGTAGGTTTGTAAATGAGTACGTGGCCGGGAAATCGAAATAAATTAGGCGGTGTTGTTTATGTGAAAATTGAAATTGCATCAGCTATTGAACCGATTCTTTGAATGAGAATAATTAATTCATTATACAAGTTAACAAGGCATTAATATTCTTCCACGAACTCAAAATCAATAAGAAACGAGTTATAACGGTTGGAAGAATGAGCCTTAAATTTTTTTAGAAAAACGAAATTCTATTTCTGTTCACACGCCCATTTTTCAGAACCTGTTGTTACTTAGCATAAACGCCGATATACAGAGTGTATCCAAATAACACTTAACAAAAATGTAAGAGGCGATTCTTTGATGAAAATTAGGGTAACTATAAAACGACCGAAAATCAAGAGCTGAACAATAGTGCACTTTATCTGGCATGTCGTAAGGCTCGTAAATAATTTTGAATAATATTCAATAGGCATTGCAGATTCGATTTGTTGTTGGGACACGTTCTTCACATTACATACATTAATAGTTATTTATGATACAAGTGCAGAAGGCATAGATATTCACACAAATTCAAAATTCAAAAACGAGCCACGAAGTGGCGAGTTTGGAAAGAACGAGGGTCGTAATGAGCCTTCTGTACGAGTATCATACAATATTTTCTCTGATTCGCTTGATTTTCATCGAACTTAATTAAAAAAATGGCGTAAATAACGTTTAGCAATTTTTGCATTGAAAAGTATTGATTGGCTGAACTGTTTTCTATCTCATAAAATTTGACAGATGTTGAATAAATTCGTGGCAGCAGGCCAACATGTGATCAATAAGTATTACCATGAAAACTGTGCTACAATTGAATATTCTCGAATTGGTTTGTTCTACGAGATATGGCAGAATGAACGAATTCGACACAGAATTAAAGAAAATCTATTAATTAGACATGCTTGCCCTTCTGCAATTAATATTCAGATAAGGGACGACCTAGTAACTAGGAAAATATACTTGCTGAATATAGATCAAGCAGAACCCAATTCATAAGCAGCAATAAAAAATGTCAACGCGAATATGAGTTGATTTGGAATTCAATTTCAGTTTTCTCCCTCAGGAGCACCCGAAGCTAGACTGCGGAAGGCTAAACAACTCATGTATTTATTCTTACATTGTTTTGATATCTGAGAGGGGTTTGTGCTGACGCAAAGGCTTTCAGGGGTAATTTCCATCTTGTTTATGTTACGGAGCTGAGCTTGGAACTACTTCAGTATGTAGTTGATTCAATATAGATTTTTGGATAGACGCATCCCGGATTACTTGCATATTTTGTTCAATCGTATTGAGATGTCAACTTTATTTGATTGTTTTCAAGAATTCGGGGATTACATATATTTTGTTTTCACATTTTGTGAAGAGGAAAAGCTACCGCAGTCACCAACTACCTCTTTCTATAGCAAGAATTGGAAACCGAATAAAGCAGCTGGTAGGCGAAGACACAAAGTGGGAGTTCTACGATTTATTCGATTCAAAAGTAGAAGTATGCGGGCACAATACTCATTATTAGTAGCATGAAATAATTCAATTCATTATGAATAATTGATTTTTCTGTTTCCTCCTTTTTTCATTTCGGTAGATTGGTGGAGGCTGTATTTTCTTTTTGTCTATAGAACAATTACATGAAGATGTCCTTTAAGATCCAGTAGATGCTTCGTTATTAAATATTTTCTGTTATTTCATTTTTCAAACACGGAGAGCCAGGGTTTCTTGGCCCCCATAAGTGTGCTCTGAGATAGTTTAGATAAATGCAACGTTTTAACCAGCTTTTCACGAGCTGTTTACCAGATCTAACAAGTACCAAAAATGTAGGTTAACTCAATAACAAATCTAATCGATTATTGAAAATATGAAAGTTCGGAGAAATCGCGATGTGAAAAAAAACTTCCCGCAGGTCTTGGTCGTTCTCCAATAAATCTTTATTCAAAATCTTCATAACAAGTTTGCCGAGTTCATCCACTGCGCTATTAAAGTTTGTGTGCAGTCCCAACTTTCTTGAGATTCCTAACACTGTCATGGAATTAAGCTAGATTTCGTGAGACAAGACTCGAGATACAGCATCAAGGTTGTCTGAAGTAACTGCCTTGTTATCTAGCGAATTCATGTACTTTTGATTCGCGGATTACGAAGTCCACTTTGGTTTGGAGTGAGGACAAATTATTTTGAAGAACGTGATTGTAGGGTATACATCTAAAAAATCCTATTAAATTGAATCCATCTTTATATGAAAAGAAAGCATTCGATCATTCTCTGATCTCGGCACTATAGGAAAATATGAAAACTTAAAAAATGTTATTCCCAGATTAACATTACGAAAGAACACTACATCTAAAGGTTTTTTCAAAGAGAATAAACAACATTGCGAAATTCCTTTTCCAAGAACGCTGATATTGAATTTCATTAATTCAGCAACTGAGACGGAGAAGTAAAAACTGTTTCTCAGATTTTCTCCTGTACAAATTTGATGAAATTCCAGGCAAAAAGGGGGACCCAAAACGTTCATTAAGGATAGGGCTGAAAGTTGAAGTGCTCTTGGGAAAGACTTGCCAGGCGCAAACAATTTCAAATGAAAAAGGTGTAGAAAACGTTGATGGAAAAACAGTAAAGTTTCAAACGAAATCGAAGTTTGGCGAGGGATATTACTTTTTGTCCAAGTTGTAGAAGGCAAAAGTAGACACAGCGGTAAAATCGATAAACAGCTAATCTGGATACTCTCACCTAAACGAAAATAGTACTGCTATCCATGAACTATTATTGCAAGCTTTGGGATTTAGAACTTAGAGGAATTGCAGCTATTGCCATCATGTCTTGTCGTGATCATTCATAATGAATTCTTTCATATAATGTAACCAACAATTTTTTTCCAATTTTTTCGCAGAAGAACAAATGATCCCATTGAAATAATTGTAATTCATCGATCTTATAATATCACCTTCATCAACATTAACGTAAACTGTTAACAAATGTTCTACGATAACAATTTCATGAGAGGCAATGAGTTTATCTAGTGATATGCTTCACTTGAAAATAGCTCCTTAGTAGTAGTCCTAGACAGGCCAAACACTAATTCTGAAACACCTTCATTTTCATATGAATCATTTCTGTTATCAAGCATTCAATTAGAAAGGAAAAAAACCTATAGGGGACGGATAAAACAACTACTTAATCCGAATTAGGATTTATTTCAGTCTTTGCATATAATATTTCATCAACATCGAATATCTCCACTCAATTTTGAGGACAGAAAAAATATATATAATTTTCATCAGAATCCAATTGGAAGAGTTCTTCCCGATTCTGCGACCAGAATAAAATTTTGAAATCAGCGCATTCGCCTTTTTGTACCTATGATTCTTTTGATACTTTAAACAGCATTCATAAGATTTTCCTCATACGGATCGAATCGGGTCACTTTGTTTTCACTACGCGGCATCAGAATAGTGATTTTTTCTCGGGAAATTGTGGATTTCACCATCTAAATAATTGGCATGTACAGAAGTACAATAATTTATGAAAGCTTATGGAGCTTACTTCGCTCCTTCTTGTGTTTGAAAGGTCTATACTAAGGCAAGTAGTTTGATGAAAGGAACATAATGTTGGAAAACAACGAAAGTTTTTTTTCCAAATGTTATTTGAAATAATGCCCATCTATTTGTGGTTATTGCCTGTCAAAGCTTTTATAACCAATATTTGTTATACGTTCTTTTTCATATATTATGCTATTCGATGACGCCGCAGGTTTGATGTTAAGACGTGACTGAAAATTAAAAGTTGTTTGGAGGCTGGTAGACTAATGTTAACCAAAATGGGTAAATTAAAAAAATCTTCGTGAGGCTATTAAGAAGAAAAAGAAGACGAAGGAGTTGATGAGGATGAAATATTTTGCTTGGAGCGCCCTGAATCCTATAGTTCTAGTATTTCTGGAAAACAAAGGGAACCTAGTGGTGAAAAATCGCCTATTGGTTCCAATGTTTTTCATCCCATCTTCTCGTAGACTTTGCCTTAAGACTTCATAGGTCAGCTTACTCCAGGTGAATAGTCAACCTACCCCAGATGAATTCAACCCGCCGCAGGTTAGGGGCAGTTTTTCCCATTATATAAGAACTTTTATACTCAATATTATTAAAAATAACGTGCTTTTTGCTCAATAGTAAATATATCTATTGAACTCCTACTGGGTCTACTTGAAATTCGATAAGGTTAGTAATTAAAATTGAAAACTGCCATGAAATGGAAAATGTGCAATGAGAACTGAAAGAAATATGGCGACAATAAATCGTTAGCCGTTATCAGGCTTAACCTGCAACACCAGCCCCTCTATACGCACTTGGAGCTAATAAATCTCCGAAATACACGTAACTTCCGAAAACCAGCAACAAAATGTATAACGTGTAGAGAATAACCAATTTATGTTGAATATACTTCTGAGAACGGAATTAGATGAGTAGTTGCGAGACAATTACTTCCCGCCCAAAGTTTTCCACACACTCGGTGCATAAACATCGTGCCAGATTAATGTTTGCCATATCTTCATCCACGTAATGACTAGAAGGGAAATTACTCAATGTCTGAGGGGGAGGAACTGATATTTTTCATCAGTTCCATCTGAAGGATAAACAGAAATACCAACGTTGAAGTTATGGTATAGATTATTACCCGTGCCGTTGAAATTTCATATCAAATCGCTGACGCTAATTTTACGACGTCGAAAAACGGAGAGTTCCTTTCCGTCATATCTGAAAGATGAAATGGAACTTTCGTTCAATTTTGCCGCTTTCGCTAAGGTTCTTCTTGATATCCGCCATCAATCTCCCTTAGATCTCAAGGTGATGTGTAGTTTTATTAAAAACAGCGTTGATGCGTTCTCCGGTTGGTCGTATGAAGAAAAATATTAATCATCTGAACGAAATTCGGAATTAAGAGAGAGAAAGCTGCTTACAACTATAAAAAACCAAAAATACTAAAAAAAAAAGTCGACATTATTCGGATAATTATCATCAGATTCATACACATCACGATATGTCCCCATTGCCATACGCTGAATAAATAAGTATTAATTAGAATTTCACAAATAGATCAAAGCGAATTTTTCTCAATTATGGCCAGAAACGAAGTTTCTTGATGTTAGTTGTGGTACAGAGGAGTAAAGAATTTTGAAGTAAACTTTCTATTTCAGATCACCATCAACTTCAGCGACTTCAACAGACCCTGAGATTTAAAATGAACAATCAATGATTAAAGTCCCAATATTGAACCATAAAAAATATTTAATTCTTTTTCAATTTGACGAGTCTAATTGGAATGAATATTCTTGTTAGGCCATCGGCACAACATCGTGTGTTGCTGCTTTCTGTCTCAGAAACTTCGGATCATAGTTCTACTATGCCCTAGATTTTGGGAGCTGTTCATTCGAATCCTCTTTTTGATTATTAAACTCCCCTAATCCAATAATCGCATGGCCTCAAAGTGCCGTCGGTATAATTTGCTGGTTGGATTTCTTAGACTCTCATACCAACTTGTTCGGCATGCATAATATCCGGCTCGGCACTTGGTAGTGGATGCATTAACCAAAAGCTCGGTCGAAGATATGATCCTGCCATCTAACCCCCGAAGATCTGGGCTTTATGGCGCGAGGTATTATAGACTTATGCACGTTGGTATGAGGAGAAATTGAGGAATATATCGCTGTAATTATGATAACGCAGAGCCTTTGTGTCCGCGTTAATGAAACTAATTGAGATGGATGTTCAGGCCGCCAGAAGAGGTTGGTCTATATGAGTTTTTGCATGCGACGAAGAAGAATGTTCAGAGCGTCCAATTCCTGGGATCAACTTCAGGTTCAATAATAAGGGTTTTGCTCGAAAACTAGAAATTGCTTGATCAGGCAATCAAATCCTTGTGGAACCGTCTATAGACTCGCAGAATCAATGAAATTCATTTCATTGAAGAAAAAGAACGAGTAATAATAGTATAGGTTATTGAATATAAACATAAATCGCACAGGGTATTTCACATTGAGATCGGCGATCAATGAAGTATAACAGAAATTACGGGGACTCAACTCCTAGAAGTAAGTTTTTTTTTTCTTTAATTGAATGAGTTGGCTTTAGACCTTTGGTCATGCAACTAGAAGTAAGTTGAATGCTTATTAGTGAATCTTTTCGGCTATTTTATGAAATAAGAAAATTTTTCTAGTTATTTATGATTCAATAAAATCTATATCGGCAAAATTTAAAAAATTGGTTACTTTGGCTGAATGCAACTCTGTTCAAAATATTCACAGCATTAAATTTCTGCCACATTTTTGAAGGTTTAAGCTCTGAACCTGATGCTGGAAAAAACTTAAGTGGCATGTTTATAAGGGTGCCATAGCTCATTATGAAAGTTTGAAATATCTATATATTTTTATCTGAATCGGAAAAAAGGTAAAACGAATAAAAAATCGTTTTGACCTCAAGAATCTGTCGTCAAAATATATGTACAAATGAAAGGCTCGCCTTATATGTAAAATGAATGCTCGTCCTGATATTTTGTTCGATATTCGATGCTGTTGGTTCAGCCATATTTGTTCGTGAATGAATAGCTTCGAAATTCCCGGCTCCTATCAATCCTGAATTCAATTTCCATCCCCTAATCAGAGCAATAAAATTTTCCTACACTTATACGTAGCCTCACGGTTCATCCGTCTGGCAACCGTCCAGAACGATTTGTTGTCGACCTTAATTATCAATTCCGATCATAAATCCAGAGATTCACGGTGGAAATGAAAACGTGACGCCATCCGCAATGAAAATAATGAAAATATCTCCAGGGTAAGGTACACGGTTCCGTCGGACGTTGACGTAATATTTTCATGAAATATATGCGACGGCAGCCCCTAATGTCCTCTGGTTGTGGTCAACTCAGTGGTTATGTATGCTATGGGAGATGGCGACGTTCATTTCAATTGATTATGGGTGATTCCGGGACGACACAATGAGCTTTTTCGATAAATGGGTCTGGAAATCGTCAGGCGAAATTCCTGGTTATTTATGTAAGTCTGTCTTCGATGAGTCCATAAGATCGTTTAGTTCATTTAATTATTGATCAAAGGAACACATACAAGATAAATCCAATAAAAAGTATTCACAAAACTGTATGAAAGTATAACCTAACCTAAGCCATATCTCAATATTGCATTTATGAAACAAAAAAGAAAAACAAGTGACCATTGAAACATACAAATTTTAGGAATTTTCATGAAACTGATTCAATTCTAGTTATTTTTATATATGTTATGTAAAGTGAGTTCAGACAATTGATTTGTAATTATACCTACTAATAATGAATAAAAAGTACAATTTCGTCGAATCCAACTGATTTTCAAAATCTGTTGTTGTGAAAACAAAGTTTAGTATATTCACAAATTACACCAAGTTATATATCATATACCAAATTCGAAGGCCTATTAGACGTTTCTGGAGACCCGAACCCATGTGAATTCTGAAAATTGGAATTATGATATTATCTACCGAGCTAAAATATTCTTGAAGCCTCAAGCCTGATCACTTATACAAGGTTATAAAAGGCTGTTTTTCGTTTCAAATTTTGATAGAGTATACAATTCTGAATTTGTCGAAATACTTTTCAAATATAAAGAAAAAACTGAAGAAAAAAGGGACCTAAGATTGTTCGGTATTATGTTTGTTATTCCTATTCTAATTATCTTATGCACATTTTTGAAGTCGAACACTGTGGAGATATTGTAAATTTCTGGAAGTTTGAAAAACTCGTTACAGGTGCTCCAAATGTTGGGTCAAAGATTGGGATCAAGTGTGGCTCATAACTTTCGTTTTCGAATTAGAACCCTTTTTTAAGTCTCCCTTGGAATCTGCGAAGAAAAATAATGATACATGATAGTGTTCCAACATGTCAATGCACCTAATATGAATTATTCCTTTTTGTCGTACCTAGATAAAAATTTATAAAATCTGATTCATATCAACAATGATAAATAAATTCAGAAAAAAGATCTGTCACTAGTGAATTATTGTAATAATTTATCTTCTATGACCATCGATCATTTTTAATATGAAACAGATTTTATAAAAACAAGAAGTTCTGCTTTCGCATATTGAATTCACATTTTGTTAATATTTTCGCAGAACATGAATTCGTGTTTTTTCATCCAAAGTACAGGTTTTTCAATTTGTTCAGATTGAATAACTCAAATAGCATTTCAAGTTTTAATTCATTTGGGAAAAAAAAATTGGCCCAAAATGGTTCACTTTTATTCTCGACCATTTCGGCTCGTCGACGAGAAGTAATTGTCGACGTTTCGCCATTTCGAGTTTCTGGCATCTTCGGGAGTTATACTTTCAGAAGATGTTCTCGCTGAAATGAGTTGCCTGATTGTCACGTCAATATCATTTATAGTTCTTGCTTCTTGTTACGTTGAAATTATGAAAGCCTCGTGGCCTCACAATGATTTAATTTTCCCCAAATTTCAAAATTAAAATGAGTCATATCCAAAACTGAAAGTCAGCCACAATTAGTCAGTAATACTTTAGTATGAATCAATATTTACATTGACATATTTTTTATGGAAATAATATAGGATATAATCAAGGAACGTCTACGAATCATTCATGTACAGGGTGTTTTCAGATAAAGGTGACCCCCTCTCTAGGATAGATAGAAAACTGAGAAATAATAAGGATTTGTTCAGTAAAACCTACACATTTTTTACAATTTTGCCGAAACTACGGCAACATTGTAATGAAATTTTATACGAATATGTTTTGGAAGCTGGTTCATCTAATGAATGTGTTTTGATGACTGACTCTCATAGAGGGCGCTAGTTAGACGGTTCTAACCAAATTGTTTTGAACATAACTTTTTTATATTATATTTATTAAGCTAAACTTCGTGCGATCCTAAACATCATTCAATTTCACAACAGAAAGGTACTCTTGATTAAACTCGATACTGGGCACCGTTTTCGGAATATTTTGATTTGAAAATTTTGAAGTAATAATCGATGCTGGTATAAAGTAATGCTGAATATATTAATTGAGCAAAAAATAACAAGAAAATTCTAAAAAGGCTGAAAACATAATGAATTCAATTAGAGTGGGTGTTCAAAATGTCCTCCGTTTTCACATACATTCTTGAGGTGAATTTACCCCTGTTGCATGAATTTTTCCTTTAAGGTACAACTAAACTGTGTAATCCAAGAGATTGAAATCACATGACCGAGGAGGCCAATGAATCGGAGCTTTTGCAGATACCAATCCATCGATTCGGAAAATGGTTACTCAGCCGATTACGACACCTTCTATCAATTTGGCGTGGAGCTCCATTGTGCTTAATGATTAAAAATAATAATATGTTCAAAACAACTTGGTACGAACCGTGTAACTAGCACCCTCTATAGGAATCAGACATCAAAACACATTCATTAGATGTATCAGCTTCCGAAACATATTCATTAAATTTTCATTACAATGTTGCCAGTAATTTCGGCAAAATCGTAAAAAATGGGTATATTTTTTTTTCAACGCCCTGTATCTTTAATACGGATTTTTTTACTGAACAAAGTTTTTTTTTTAGTTTTTTATCGATCCTACAGGAGGGGTTACCTTTTTTTGAAACGCCCTGTATAATAAAAAAGATTTTCTTCCCAGACGAAATCTTCTTCAAATAACCTTACTCCCGTTCCGACAAAGGATAGTTCTGAAACATTATCATTCATAGTCGATTTCAATTCGATATCTTCAACAGCCACTTCATCAAATGTGATATCACCAAAGAAATTCGCTCGCATCTCCATGGAAATCGCACATCTTGCACGACAGTTATCGTAAAATATTATTTAGAACGTCCTTTTCAGAACC
Organism: Hippodamia convergens; assembly: GCA_038502775.1. Classification (NCBI taxonomy): domain Eukaryota; kingdom Metazoa; phylum Arthropoda; class Insecta; order Coleoptera; family Coccinellidae; genus Hippodamia; species Hippodamia convergens. The sequence continues at coordinate 15,537,764 of CM076610.1, read as the reverse complement.
CTTAACTAGTCCAAACGACCCCGTAAAGATTGCAGTTTCTCCTTTTCACGGATATCATGATGCGGATGATGATTTCAAGTTGTATTACGGCCGGAGAAAATGCTATCGGAAACCAAGCTCAAAGAAGTAAAAGATAACATTGTGGTTGTTGCAGAATATCGGTTTGTAGTGTCCTCAAAGACGAAAAAGTGATATGGATTTTTTTGAAGGGGTTTAGCCGAGCGGGTATTTTCATTGTATTTGTCGTGAAAGCATTCGATGTTGAACCGGGAATTGAGAATTGGAAAATAATCCTGGTGGGCTTTTCATCCATGTTCCATGAAAAGATGAAAGCATTTCATATTGAAAATGAACATAGTTCTCAGGAAATCATATTGAAGTTCAAGAAGATTCTCGATGTTTTTATCTGGTTGTATCAAAAGTGTAAATATGAGGTCAACTTTCGCCTCCATTTGCTTCCGTGTCATTCATGAATGCCACTTATCACCACTCCCATGATTGAGAAAAAAATTAAAACCTACCTTGATATACCTAACTAGGTACCAGAGCACCAGATGACATTGACAGAGTCTTCCGCGTTTATTTGCCGTGTTCTATTAGAAATTATTTCACCTTGCCATTTTTTGAAAGCTCAGTTATTACTGATTTCAAAAATATTCATCATTGTATGGTTCTTATCAATATAAATAATAGAAAATAGTGAATCAACATCATATTAACCTAGTGAGGCAACTCAATACTAAGAACAAAACGAGGATAAGAACAGAACATGGCCTCACGAGAGAACTTAAGGTTTCATGTGGGATCAGACAGGGAGATAGTCTTAGCCTGTGCCTTTTCAACACAATAATGGACCAGATAATTGGAAGTGTAAATGAAATTTACGCCGGTTTCAAAATGGGCGATCATCTTCTGAGGATACTCTGCTATACGGATGACGCATTCCTGACGGCTGAAAATGAGGACGACTTACAGCGCCTCTTACATAGGTTCAACTTGACGGCTCAGAAACTCAATATGGAAATTTCGTGTGAAAAAACGCAATCTATGGTAGTATCCAAAGAACCGATAAGATGCGATAAGTTAGTAGTAAATGGCAAAATCATAGATCAAGGAAGGCCGCAAGAATACTAGGGTGTTTGCGAGATGTAGTATGGAGAAACAGATATATGACCAGTGAAAGTAAGACCCGAATTTATAAAACTTGAATTATACCCATATTGACTTACGCTGCTGAAACGAGAGCAGAGACTTCAGAAACAAAAAGAAAAATGAGAACAACGGAAATGAAAATATTGCGAACAATAAAAGGAATAACACTGAGAGATAGAATACGCAATACAGACACACTGCTAGAGTTAGGAGTGCAGGACGTTGTTCGATGGGTGAGAACAAGGCGCTGCTATTGGAGGGATCACGTAGTTCGGATGGGTCCAGAGCGACTTGCGAAGTGGGCCAAAACGCAAAATCCAGGAACGAAAACACCAGTTGGTAGGCCTCCAAAACGTTGGTATGACAGCTGGACATCAATGTCACAAGAAGGCACATGACAGAAATGACAGGACTCCGTCGTCCTATTTAAAGAAGAAGAAGGAGAAAATAGTAAAAAACTTTTCTCATCTAAGGGCCAGTTTCATAATCAGTTTTAAAGTCCCTTTAATTTTAAAGCTCCTTTAAGTTCAATATTTCGGTTTCATAACACATTCAACTTTCTTAAAGCCACTTTATATTTAAAGGCCCAAATTCGGGACTTTAGCAGCTAAAGTATCCTTTAGCCCTGAATTCGTAACCTCTCGTGTTCAAACTGTCAACTCATTTAAGGTTAGTTATGTTGTGTTTTATTTCGAAATTCAAAATCGACTTTCACAAGTGGAATGAGAATACGAAAATGAGAGTATGGAAACGTATAGATTTCCAATTTCGAAATGAGACTACAATTAGACACCATACGGCTCATGGTAAACATGCAGTTCACACAAGTGATTTCAATGATATGTTTCCTATCAATAATTTTGAAAAGGAATTAGGTGATAATTAAAATTTTTTGCTGATTCAGTGAATGGGAAATATGTTAAAATTCAATCATAACAGATCATTTTGCTATTTACTTTCCTATGTTCCAGAAATTAGAATTCCAAGACTGAAATCCCATAAACCTATTTGGTCGAATAACTTTCTGAATTCGAACTTCAGCTACAAGGAAATCTGGAAATCCGATCTAATATCTGATCCATCGAATAAAGTTCCTGGTTTTAACCTTTCCAGGAGATTATGGTCCCTTCTTAATCGAATAAGAACAGGTCATGGTCGTACCAACAGCATGCTTTTCAAGTGGAATTCAGTTGATAGTCCTAATTGTGAATGTGGTGAATCAGAGGAAACAGTTGAACACCTAATTAATAATTGTTCGATTTATAAACTCCAAGATGGTATTAGAGCCCTACACAATATATCGAACTCATTTTTGCAATGGGTTGAAAATTTTAGATCAATTTGATTTAGTATAATTTGAATTATCTCGCTGTTCGGTCTTTTTTTCTTTTCAGGTTGGAGTTTATGTTTGAAAATCCTTCCTCCGAAGAGCCCTTCCGATAGTCGTGATGTCTTTCGATATAGAATATTCAGATACAACAATTTTATTTATTTTTTTTATGGGGAGACAGGTTTTTTCAGCTGAGGTTTTTCCCCCTGGCTCTATAGTATCGTATGATACTAGTGATGATAGTATCGTATGATACTATAGTATCATACGAAGAATGTTATGGTATATATTTTGCTATATATTAAGCTGATGCAATTGGTGAAAATAAATGCTTATTCAAAGATTATGTTCATTCAATTTTTTTCCTATTTCGATTTCTAAATCTAATGATGTTAATCTGAGGCAATGCTTCCTTTTGTCAGCCACAATCATCAGTTCCATTTTTTTTTTTAATATTTCAGTTTGGGATTGGTATTTTCCCCAAATTTCTAGTTGTATATTTCAAATTTGAACCTGAGCGTCATATCCACATGACATGAAAATAACATAACCTCCTTCAATTTTAAGATGGCTGTGGTTAAATACAACTGCAACTGTCCATTTTAGGTCAAATGAAACGATTTCAGTTATGCCAACATACAACATTTCACCTAAAGTCGCCTTTACGTAAAGTCCCATTTAATTTCATTATGAAATCGGGTGGACTTTTAAAGTCGGCTTTAACTAAAGCCGACTTTTACTAAAGTGACTTTAATCTGAGGCAATGCTTCCTTTTGTCAGCCACAATCATCAGTTCCATTTTTTTTTTAATATTCAGTTTGGGATTGGTATTTTCCCCCAAATTTCTAGTTGTATATTTCAAATTTGAACCTGAGCGTCATATCCACATGACATGAAAATAACATAACCTCCTTCAATTTTAAGATGGCTGTGGTTAAATACAACTGCAACTGTCCATTTTAGGTCAAATGAAACGATTTCAGTTATGCCAACATACAACATTTCACCTAAAGTCGCCTTTACGTAAAGTCCCATTTAATTTCATTATGAAATCGGGTGGACTTTTAAAGTCGGCTTTAACTAAAGCCGACTTTTACTAAAGTGGACTTTAAGGGGTTTATTATGAAACTGGCCCTAAGAGTCTTGATATATTTCTATGATTTTAACCATTTATGACATAGAATCTGAAGGAAGGAGCATTTAAATTTTTTTTGTTGCCAAACACTTATAACAATAAACGATTCAAAAAGTTCCAAATCACCAACTCTAATTTGACAATTATGATCAAATAAATCAAAAATTGGTTCTTCAATATGTCCGGTTTGTGTCAAAATCGTTCCCTTGCTAAATCGACGATATGCTCCATTCTTTATATTCTTTATTCTGTGGTTTATGAGGACAGAAATATAGAGCTTCTTCCTCCATCAATCTCATCATTTGCTTTTCATTCATTTTTACAAAATCGGATTCTAGATATCTCTAATAAAATTCTTATATCTCAAAATGGATTCATGAATAACGAAAAGACCCAAATAATCGAGTGTTTCAATCGATACAGTTATAATCAAATGAATGCATCAGATGATCATTTTTATGGGTTTCCAGAATAAATAAGCACAAGTGCTAATCGAATTCAAATAGCTAATGAAAATAACGCGTATATGATTGAAATAAAAAATTTAATTAGAAAAGCAACAAAGAAAAAATGTTCTAGACCTCCTAGTGATAACAATTGATCAGTTATAACTTTGAATGAGGATCAGGCAAAAATCTCTATGATTTTTGAGAATTTGAGTGAAACGCATAGAAATAGAGAGAATAATAAAAGGAGACTATGGTAATTATACGATGCTTAAATTTCCTATGCTCATCAACAGTAGAAACCATAAAAATATCAAGACTCTCAGATGAAAAAAGTTTGGACGATTTTCTATTATTTACTTTGATACAAAGCATACTATGATGAATACTTATATATTTTTTATCTCATTGAATACTGAGCTTTAAAAAAATTGCACAGAAATCTAGTGTTCCCATTCAAAAATATATGGTAGGAAAGGTTTAAAGGCTGTAGATGATTTATATTCCCTAATCGTTTGAAGTTTCACTATTTTTCTACCAGAACTACCCTCCTGAAACACTCATGGGACAAGAGAAGCATTATGAATACAGAACGAAACAGGGTTCATGAGAGGTTACATAAATTTTCACATTCAGTGAGCGAAACAGTTTATGCAAATTTCACGAGGAGTTGTGCATGGGAATAAAAAAACACTTTTTTCATTAAATTCTTACAAACCTTATAATATTCGCATTGTGATGACATCTGAAGCTCGACATAACCCAGACGCACCAGAAAAAACCGATAGGACAACCCAACCCTACCAGTTGAGGTAGGTAGGGTGAAATTTGTTGTGAGTTTGAATCTGTGTCAGAATTAGAAGATGAGACAAGTTTACACTAATTCGGATGATAAGTAATTTAAACTCTCAGGTTAGTTAAATGTTTCGAAATTTGCAAAAAATGAGAAAAACTTGACATTGGGAGCAGAAAACAATCTGGACTCAAGATTGTACGTGGTCTACCTTACTACAAAGAACCTACTTCTTGTAAAATAAAAAGATATTGATATTTCAAGACCAAGTTTGTGGCACTTCTGACTCAAATACAACTTCATCTAGAACGTGATATAATGAGCATTTCAATAAAAACTGCGAAACCCACATAAATCTAAAGGCGTCACTTTCATGAGAAAACATGGCCAAGTCACATATCTTGACCAAGAGAATATGGACTTGTAAAGTGAAGAATTATCGGCTTGGCTCTACCGGATATCTGATAACTTTTTGACAATGTAATAAATGCCGTCTCGTTGACATTTCACATGAAAACGATTTTGGTTGAATTTTAATTTACTGTAAGTAACATTCCAGATGATTTCAGTTCGTAATAAATCAGCAAAATAAATTATTTTATAAGGTGCTCAAATTGATTTAGGTTTCAATACGATATTGTATATTTAGAGCGATTATAGGCCCAGCCTCAGCTCCAACTCATAATTAATTAATAATACAATCGAGCTTAACTTCAGTTCTGAACATTATGAAACATTTGTTAGATTATTTGTCGATATTATAGAAAAATCGTTCTAACGTTTAGATATCGATGCTGGCTAAGTGGCATAAATTTGTTTACGTTTTCACCTCTGTAATATACATTTTTCTAATCCTCCTATATAAGAGAATCCAAAAATGCGATAATGTATAGGGGTCCCCTAAAAAAAAAATCAGGGTGACCAGAGGGGGTGGGGGTTAAAGTTATATCGTCGAAATAGGTATAATCAAAAAGACTTCCTTCTTTAAATGATTTCAAAATTATGTGGGGTGGATAGTTTTCATCGGAATCCTGTGTATAATATATTAGATTAAACCTTTTCTGATCATTCTGGAAATAACTGAATTTTTGATCCATGAAACAAATCGATAAAATTCTGCATTTACATCGGTTCTAGGATGAAAACACACGTTCCTGAATATTCTGTTTTCTGACCTGAATTTGGGGGATTAAAATCATAAAGGTCGTAAAGTTCATTACTAATGAGCTTTCTTCAAAAATCCGAAAACAATGAGAGTATTTCCGACGCTTTATTTCGAGTGGGTATAGAATTGAGCCCCTAAAAATTTATCGGTAAATTTGGATTTAATATTCCCAGTCAGTGCCATGACAAAACAGCGTTTTAAATTTTCACGCTCTAGCAGGAATGTCATGGCTTTGTAGGTACCTATCACATATGTTACTCGCAAAATGGTCGTGTTTAAAATCGGCAGAGAGAAAAGTATTGGCCAAACACACAACGCAGTTCGGCTGGGTGAGCTGATGATAAATGAACCTTGTAAAGCTGTGTTTTCACAATACAATCAAACCCTCATTATCGTTCGGCAGAGATTAGTCGAGAGGCGCAATCAATTTCCTAGGTTGAAGTATGGTAACTGTGATGAAAATCTAACAGTGCCTTCAACTTCAGAGAGAAAGACATATCATTCATAGTGTATATAACGAAAGGTACCACACATTTACTCATAATATCATATTTCATCAGTTTCCGAATTTGTATCGGTGGACCGAACATCGAATACTGAATGTAAAGAGGGAAGTATCTCTCTTTATTCTGATTATTCCCAGCATGAAAAATACTGTTCGAATTGTGAATGAAGAAGTGAGCGGAAATAATTCGAGATTGAATTATTTTGATGGGGAAGGAATTACTGGCGAAAGTAGGCCTCAACGAAAATCCCAGTCGTTCAAATCAAGCCTACCTACAAAGGACGGGATAACAGTTGATCACTAGGAAATATTTAAATCTTCCTTTACGGATGCAAAGGAATTCAGAAACTTCTTTGTGAAAAGTTTTATTCAGTCTTCTGCCTGTCATTCCACTTCATAATTTGGGGAATATTGAAATCCAATACCGCCAATCTTTTTTCATTCAGCTTGAAAGTTAGGGCTGGTTGCTGAAGTTCTCATATATCAAGATACTTCAATTTCATCCACATGAATTGATTATCTTCTGGAACGATTGATACATATAATTCGGTGAAGTTGAACAAAATCAGTTATATCTATTAAATATATATTGTTATGGCAGTTTCTCTAAATAACTGTCTTTCTCCTTTTTTCTCGTAAGTTAAATTATTCTTTTACCATTTGTCAACTCTTTCTTCACATATTTCCATTCATATTGGTTAGAAATTAATTGCACTAAACGCGATCTTCATCAATTTTTATTTCATATATTTTTCCCTTGAAATCCATTTTGACTTATTTTCAACTTTTTCCAATTCGATCTTTTTTGGTTTCCACAGTTTCACTTCCAAACTCCTCTCTTTCTTGATTTCTAATACTACCATCCATAATATAATTCATAAAATCTTTTTACATTTTTTTATATCTAAATATTTCAATCTCAGCATTATCAAAAAACAGCACACAATTCTGAATGAATTTAGAATTTAAAGATTGATACATAATTATATAATATGTAATTTAACTATAAGAATAATGAATTGAATATTTTTCATTTAATAAATGATTCGAAGGAGAGGATCTCAATTTTTTCACAGGCAATATACGGAGAAAGATGGAATTAAGAGCTATTTTTCATATCTATCAATCAAATGTAGCACCATCAAACTGCTTCAAGATGAATTATAATAAATTTTCCTGCAGTCGTTGACAATAAAGTTCAAATGTAAATATTAATGCACTTTGGGAGCAAATAGCGAGTAGCGTCTTCCTGGACGAATATAGACGGTGGAATATTCTACCCTGAATACCACGAAGTTTTTCTCGCCCAAATCGAATATGATCCGGAATTTTCTCAGTGAAACGGAGGTCACTATTTCCTCGAATTTCCTACCTACGAGAATTTGTTGCATAACTCCAGAAAACCGAGTTCGGGCGCTTTATAGTGCCCTATAAATTCCGAGGAACCTAATAGAGAATAATTTCTCGTTTTGTGCGAAGGAAGGAATGACGTTAGTGCTCGGCAAAAATTAAGGAATATTTCACCGACAATTTAATTTTTCTCTGATTCATTCACGACCGGAATTCTTGGGATATGGAAAGCATAATATACAGTACAAATTTGGTATTTAGGTATTGCTGAAAGCGATAAAAAACATTCCTACAATGTATATATAAAAACGCTGTTTTTTCTTTTCATAGGACCATCTTTTGTTAAATTATGATCAGGATCCAGGGTATGAAATTCCAAAGGCATTTATCTATTCTCATATAAACAGGTGTTTCAATGGATAACAGTTAACCTGAGGTAGAATCCCAGAGCAGTCAAAAAAATGTCTTAGGTTCGTTTAATTTAAATAATATAATACGTTGGTGAAATTGATCAGGACATCCATGTTATTTTTGAATCCTTTCGAAATTTTGACCGAAAGAATCATAGGTCCCTCCTGAAACGCTATAATTTGCATTCTCAGAGGAAACCCAGGAGGGCCATGGTCATTTTTGTGCATGGAGATTCTAGAACCAGTCGAGTAGATCCAGAAAAAATAGCTAGTTGATTACACATACCGTTGCCAGTACAGCGTTTCGAAGTCGATTCGAAAATGAAAAAATAACTTTATTTTTTTCGCGAAAACTATTCCGATCCATTCAAGTTTATATTCGAAATACCGATTTCCGAGGTCTATCAATCTGACTAACGTAAAATAATTTCAGTTTCCGGATTTTGAAAATTTTTCCTTCAGGAACAAATCGTAAAAATAAAATCGAATTTGATTGAAATAATCCAAGAGAGCAGAAAATCTTCAATGGGCAAACTCGTAAATCTAATGAAATTGAACTAAATATATCACAATAATTCAACATTTATTTTTCTTGATATTCTTACGGTCTATTCAAACTATAGTTTTGAACTTTTACTCGCCATCTAAAGAACGGGGGGTATTAGCAGGAATATCTGATTTCTAGTTACATAATTAGTTCTGCTTTATCGATATTAAAATATTTCAGCGCTCATATCAAAACGCAGTTACAACTCTTATATTCGATTTTGACAGAAGTTTCTTCATTTTGTCTGTAACACATTTCTAGGCTTTTCACACAAATCTCATTTTTGGGCTATTATTCAATCTTCATTATGCAACTATGGACAAAATTTTCGATAACACTAACTGAAATTGGTAACTACA
>CM076610.1:15478669-15528472 GCA_038502775.1 Hippodamia convergens | reverse complement strand
GTAACTACACCAAAAGCTTCAAAACAATTTTATATTTTGTTGGAAACATAAACCATAATAATCTAAAATCAGATCGTATATCAGCACCTCAGAGGTAAAATGTGTTAAGTCACATTTTGTTCAGACAGGAACTATCTACAATATTGGATTCACATCTTTTTTTTTGTCTAATTTTGATATTGTGACTTAACACACTTCACCTCTGGGGTGCTGATATATATTCAGAAGAATGTATTTGTGAATAATCGCAGCCCCGTAAAATAACTCGCGTTTTCAACGAAAATACCCTCAACTATCCTAACTTGAATGAGACACCCCGTATATTGTTGCGGATTTCAAGAAACTTCTCCATTTAGAATTCTCGTTGATGGAAAACTATTTGTAAAAACAAGAAATAAATGAGCTTACTGTTAAAGAGTGGGTAACTTCATTACATTAGACTAACGAGGATAGAAATGTAAAAACAAATGTTTCAGATCATTTTTCGTATCGATACAATGAAGAAATGAATAAATAGGTTACATCCCATACGTAACTGTTGCTAACCCTATTGAAGTTGGACGTCGCTTGAGGGAGAAATGTAAATAGAATGATAATGATCACTGATACAATCAACATTATCTACCTGAAATCCCGGCAAAAGCTGTAGTTCGTAAGGGATAATATACTAATTACGTACATTGAATTCTGGAACAAGTGTCTACTCTTCAATATGTATATGCCCTTGGTAGTTCAGTGGTGAGATCACCCGATTAGCTGTTTGGAGATCGTTGGTTCGAGTCCCGCCTGAGCGACTCGAGCAAGTTATTTTTCCAAAACCCAACATCCGCTGTACACCAACAAATATGTTTCGTTCTCATTATAACTTTCAGGTTTCAGACTATAAAACTCGTAATTATATCGCTCAGTGATATGCTCACCTTTTGCACTATGGTTTATAAATTTTGTATGACAGTTTCTGGCAATAAAGTGTTGTTATCAATTAACTTATCTGTATATATCAAAATGAATTGATGTGCGTTAGGTACGCTAAATCTTGAAAACGGCTGGACCAATTTGGCTAATTTTGGTCTTGACTCATTCGTGGGATTCGAGGAAAAGTTTGAAAGGTGAGAAAATATAAAAATGCAAGGTATTTAATATGGTTTTTCCTTAGAAATAGAGGTGATCGATTATCATTGATTTTCGATGATCATCAATGTTTGACAATTAAACATCGATGTTGTGAATATCTATTTTTCGATTTGAATAATTTCTTCAACTCCAAAGTTATCAATTAATAATAAAAAATTAATTAATAACTCGATAAACATCGAGTATCATGTTCGGTTATCTATGTCATTATCAGTTTCGGCGATCATTTGTGAAAGTGACATTTCAAAAGTTACGTCCTCTTTTTGCAGTTCATCTCTTGTGATAGATACAACTTACCTCCAAGTGTGCCCGACCTTTTTTTTCAACTTGGTTGATTTCAATTTGCGAGGCCGAGAAGAAGAAGACCTGACATGAGAAACCACGTCACGGGAGGGTTGACTGATTTTTTGATTATAGGAATATAGTTTCAGTTAGTTTTCATACGAAAAATTAAGGAAATACAATTGGATGTGGTAGGCGGTGTGGTAATCAGGATCTAGGCTTCTTCAAGATTTTTCGTGTTTGAAGATAATATTGGACTAATAATGATAACAATAATTTTAATGGCCGATTTGGGCAGACGAAGTTGCTCTGGCCAGCTAGTCACCGAATAAAATTGTACGAATAATAATGGGTCATTTAAGTGAAAAAAAATGATACTGAAATATTTGATGATCATGTATGGTGGTAGAATTCGCATAGAAGTGTGTTATTTTGAATCATTTGTGTGTTGAAAGGAATTCCGTATTGTTAAAAAGATTATTAGATATTGCAGAATTACAGTATTTGGAATCTGGGAGAAATAAAACTTCGCCAAAGATTGGAAGTCTGCAACGAACGACGATATAAAGCAAAACATTGTAATTGATTTAGGAGGAACACCCCAACCTCCACAAACTTCGCACTAAACCACGTCGATGTTGACAATAAAAATATTATCCGTATAACATACATTTGGTTTGAGAACCATTAATAGTTGTCTGAGAATGAAATCGATGATGCGAATCCTTTGATCATTCAGATTTAGAATAAGATCGTAAGTGAGGACGTTACGTAGCTGAATCGAGGCAATAAGGAATTGTGGGTTTTTTTCTCAGGAATGCGCGAATATTTTGATAATTTGAATTTGTTCATGTTGATTATTATTGTTAAATATTAGTTGTTATTACTTTTTGATTTCATTTTTGCAGTGAAGTGTTATGATTTTCTGTTCTCACGTGTATCTGATGCACAGAATCTGTATGTTAGGGCACTGAATGGAAAAATGCATAATGTAATAGTGAACAGTAACGTTTCACATTGAAATATTACCGTAGTAGAGACCCCGAGCTGGTATATTATACCTAATGATTGAAATAGACCTATTGTATCAGACAAATATTGAGAAATGAATAAGCTACGGATACGAGGGAACAAAGCAAGATCAGATTTTGCTCTCTACTAATAAGCTCATTATTTTCAGGAATGAATATCAATAACTCACCTGAATTCGGCTCGTTGTCGCTGTTCGGCCTGGCAGAGGGCGCCCCATCTCTAGCTTCCACTTCGAGGGCATAAGCACCCTGCTTTTCTCTATCGAAAACGACTTTTGTGAACACTTCGCCCGTTTCTTTGTTTATTTCGAAAAAGTCTTTGCCCTCATTACGCGGAGAATCCACGATAAAATAATACACCTGGAACAAAGGAACAATGCGTTATGATTCAAGGTTTCGTGTTAGTGGAAATATGAACGGGCAACAGTAAACACGAATGGACTTTCAAGAGATGAAACAGTTCAAGTAACAAAAGACCCCAATAGGGAACATGAAGAAGGTACATAATGTTCTGTTTTCGATGTATGTCTTGTATTCAAAGCACATCTTTCGGTGTCGTCAATAATATTGCGGTCATAGGCGTAAGGCGTAACGAGAGGAGGGGGGGGGGGTTATGGTGGATGTAAGGATTTTTATACTTCAATATATTCATTCACTACCCAAATTAGGAAAGAATGAAAATTATTTTCCGATGAAGCGCAGTATGAAAATCATGGAGTCTGCCCGGAGCGGTGTCAATAACCACCGGAGCAAAATCTTTCTACACAAAAAATTAGGCATAGAGATTCTAATAGGGGCTGCTGCCTTAGTATCTGTTCTGTCTTTACAACTACCATAATGTTGAGCAAAAATCAAAACCAGAAATATCACCGGAAAAAATTAACGAAATATTAGTGAAAACAGATAGCAAAAATTTCCTATAATATAGTCATTTTGTGGGACGGATACACCCTACATATATATTAAAGTAGGACATTTTACCAGAAGTGTAATATAGACCCAAACTCCATGAAATATTCTGCATTTTTTTCCGCAGATTCTTGTGTTTTTGTTCAATTTCAAGACGCTAAACCCACATCTACATGCAGAACTTTCAAGCATTTCATTAGCGCGTTTGGCATCGATCAACAATCTATATACACAATTTGCACTCGAACAGTGATGGGTTTTAAATTATTCGAGATGTTTTCCGAAATCAATATTTAAGATAATACCCACCATGAAGAGATCCATTCATTTAGCAGCTTTTTGCCCTTTTCCATTCCGTTACAATTAATGCAGAGTTATGTTATTATTCACCTTCGTTATTATCAAACCGTGTTTTCCTTAGCCGACCATAGGTAGCTCTTGTTTCGCACTGTTTATCGTGATGTGAACAAAATCACGTGGAGAATAATGTGAATTAGACTTCGCATCACGCAATAATAAATCGGAAAGGGTTTTCAGTCTTGCTCTCCTGTGTGGTCCTGGGCCCTGGCCTACTATCCGTGCCATTTCAACCCGCCTCAACGGTCGAGATTTCGTAGAGATTTATTTTTAGGTCGCAGATTAATACTGGTTATATATAGTATTAATCTATGGGTCTCACCATCTATGATAATGAGTTGTAATTTAAATTAATTAAAATTAAACCGACTGCAGTAGATATTTTCGAATATATTCAATTAAAAACTTGAAAGAATGTTTTTCTTACATTTTGGTTTCACTTCTACTAAAGAGTAAGAATAATTACGTATTTAAATTTCATTATTCGATTCAGAAGATAAAGTTCAAGAAGATTTGTTCTTATATTAGTTTCGTAAAGCCTTCAGATTTTATAAAAAGAAAACAATGGAACGAAACCTTTATCCTCATGGAAGTTGTTGAGCCTCAAGAAACACTGCTATTATCTATTTTGATAAGAAGCAGTTTGCTTTTTTATTTGATGCAAAATAAAATTGATAAAAAACATTTAATATTTGCTCATGATCCTCAACCTGTTTCATGTTGATTACCATCTATCCATATCCATACTAATATTATAAATGTGAATATCCGCGTGTTTGTTTGTCCTCTATGGACTCAGAAACCAGATGACCGATTTTGATGAAACTTCCACTATATTGTAGAGAATTTTTTATTGGGAGGTTTTCATGTAGGGCTCATCCCTATATAACGAAGGAAGAAATAAGATAAAATATCGATTTTTCATGAAAAATCTCGGTACTTTCCGTTTTTTACGGGCGGCGCTGCGAAAATTATGAGAGATAAAGAAAAAACATGGTCAGAGACAATTTTGTAGTGCTCAAAAAGTTCTATGAAAAAGTCCGCGACGGCATACGTCCAACTGCTGGGTACAACCCACGATAACCATTTTTAACATTTTCAGTTCAATTCATAATAATGTTCAATTTGAAAAGGGCTACCAACTGGCATGAAATGAATTCATATAAAAATGAATGTGATTGTTATCTGCGGCATTTATTCCTGATGAAAAACTACTAGGGATCGGATCTGAAAACGACGACACGATGTAGCAGCAAAATTATAATTTCCTTCAAAAATCACGTCTTCGTTATGTTGATTCCAACATTTTGTCTTTATTGATTGGTATTATATAATAAGATAAAATATCGATTTTTCATGAAAAATCTCGGTACTTTCCGTTTTTTACGGGCGGCGCTGCGTAAATTATAAGAGATAAAGAAAAAACATGGTCAAAGACAATTTTGTAGTGCTCAAAAAGTTCTATGAAAAAGTTCGCGACGGCATACGTCCAACTGCTGGGTACAACCCACGATAACCATTTTTAACATTTTCAGTTCAATTCATAATAATGTTCAATTTGAAAAGGGCTACCAACTGGCATGAAATGAATTCATATAAAAATGAATGTGATTGTTATCTGCGGCATTTATTCCTGATGAAAAATGCTTTTTACAGTATATATTTCTAATGGATACTTTAAAAGTTACCGTAGGTTCACCGAATGCGAATTTGAGCAAGAAATTATTGAATCTACGCGGGATCGCTTCGTCATGTAGCCTTGTGCCTGTCTCTTCTTCGACACGAAATTATGAATGTGGGGTTGCGGACCTATCAGTACCATTTTTAATTGAAATATTAAGCGAGCGGAGCCGCGGGTTTGAGCTAGGACAAAATATTCCTCCAATTATAGCTACGCCCATCATCACTATGCCTTTTTTATATCCTTTTGTAAACTATAAGGGATAGAGAAACATGGTCAGAGACAATTTTGTAGTGCTCGAAAAGTTCTATAAAAAAGTCCGCGACAGCATATGTCTAACTGCCGAAGAAAATCCACGATAGCCATGTTTAACATTTTCAATTCAATCCAAAATAATGGTCAATTTGGAGAGGGCTTTTGACTGGCATGCAATGAATCAATATAAACATGAATATCACTGTTAATGAATTGGTTGAGGCTTTCGCGGCCATCGTAGATTAGTTCTACGACGACGGCCTTAATGCTCGAAAGAACAAGTTACATTGAATATGATTGTTATCTGCGGCATTAATTCCTGATTAAAAATGCTTTTTACAGTATAGTTTTCTAATGGATACTTTGAAAGTTACAGCAGGTTGAACGAGTGTGAATTTGAGCAAGAAATTATTGAATCTACGCGACATCGTTTTGTATACATATACACGTGACTTCGATACGAGGTTATGAATGTGGGGTTGCGGACCTATCAGTACCGTTTTAAATTGAAATATAACGCGAGCGTATCCGCGGGTATGAGCTTGTAATATTATATATGGATATAATTCAGTATTAAGATATACATTCTCATTCCTGATCTTTTGAATTATGCTTCGATATTTTGAAATTATAACCGGAATACATACCTGATTATTCGGAAAAGTCCCATCCTTATCAATGGCATTTACTTGAGTGACCTTGGTTCCTATAGGTTCGCCTTCCAATACCGTTTCTTGTTCTCGTTCGGTGAATAAAGGTATTTCGTCATTCACATCTTCCAATTGAATGTAAACTGTCGCTTCAGAAGCCAACTGTTGAGCACCATTGTTCTACAAAAAACCCAGTATGGAACATCATACATCATACTCATTGCGGAAGAAAACAGTGACATAAGAAATGCAACATACAGAAGGAATAATTTCTTGAGTTTTTGGCGATTATAGTCTAACATAGAATACTACAACATCATCAATGTTATAGATTTCGTAATTGTACAATGAAAGAAGAAAAGAAATAAATCGGAAAAAAATATAAATGATCCTCTGTTATAAAATATGTTTTTTCTTCCACCTACCTCAACACGTATCGTTAGATTGTATTCCTTGATAGTTTCATAATCTAGTGGATGGTTGACTTTGATGTCAGCCCATGTAAAACCATTGTCGGGTCTCTGTTGCAAATAAAACGTGTGAAACTTGTTCGTCTGAGCAGTTGATCCAGGCATTAGACGGTAAAATACTGTTGGATTGTTCTCGATTCCAGAGCTACATAGATGATAATCATTAAAAAAACAAATACTTGAACGCAAGTGTTGCCTAGTGAATATTGGTATGTATTTTCCTTAACTGATACTTTCACGAACAAAAAGCAAAATATTTTCGAGAGAAAACAATATGGCCTACAAAAACTGATCAGCCGCATGCAAAAATACCGATATTTCGATTTGATATTCAGTATTCATGGTGAAAAATTCAAAACTTACAGGAAAATAACCTGGTACTCCTATATTTCAAGAATATTCAAAAAATTTCAAAAAAACCTATAGCCCGCAGTGTCTGTTGAACAAAATTTCACCATGGATACTCTAAAATTAAAACTTTTTTTCGTCGAAAAAATGCATCATGCAACCATTTAATTTACCTACTCTAACGAAAATTCGGAAAAAGTCAGCACCATCAAAATTTATTCTATGTTTCCATGCAAAAATAATTCAAAATGAGGTGCTGACTGGGAAAATTACTTAAAAAAAATTCTGTTTACTGCCAAAGTAGTTTATCCTGGAATTGGTTCAAAATACTTCAAGTTATAACTTTTTACTCATGATTTGAAGGAGTCTGGTTACTAAAATTCTGATTCAAATTCCTATTATCAACCCTTATTCATTTTTATAGCTTCTTCTCAAAATTATGCTTTCTCGGAATTTTGAGTAATAATGGGAAGTTGATTCAGAATTTTAATTTAATAATTATAATAATATACTATTTCTAGAATTCTGATGGATGATGGAGATGATGAATTGGACCCCGAATGTTGTTGAGGTATGCATTTACCCTTTGCCCCAAGCTGTTGATTGTGAGTTATTGCGTGTGGTGTCAGCGCATCAACAACATTCAAAGTGTCCCAATAAGGAACCACAGGAAGGACTAAACACACCCAGAACTACTAGGGATTGGATCTGAAAACGACGACACGATGTAGCAGCAAAATGATCATTTCCTTCAAAAATCACGTCTTCGTTATGTTGATTCCAACATTTTGTCTTTATTGATTGGTATTATCAACTTTGCTGGGGAAGAGTTTCGCTTCAAAATATTTCCTGCACCAATGCTAGTTGAGTACGTTAAACTTCAGATTTCGAAAGAAATTCTATGTTCATTAAAATAAGAGTAATAGAAAAACAGCACATTAATTACGAATTATATGGCTACACATTAACAAGACTTCTGGGAAAAAGAGGTTAATACTAACTATAGAAAAAAATTGAAGGGTTGTGAAAAATTAATTCGAAAAACAAAAAATGAGTGTTATTTCATAATTCAAACGATAATATAAACAAATTCAGTGGTATTTTTTTTCATAGCATGAAAAATATCCCACTGAAAAACGAAACATGTTGAAAGAGCAAAAAACTACCTTCATCTAGGAGAAAATTAATTCAAGTCACATTAATATCATTAGATCACATAAAAGAAGGAATATGATAACATCTATTGACAAACAACATGATAGTTCTGAAATCTAAGGAAGGGAAAGGAACAGTCTATAGTTTATACAATTTTCATTAGTTTCATTGCAGGTTAACATTAAATTAGTAAATTATAGGTGATTTTATAAGAAAGTAACGTGCTCAACTAGGCGATGTGAATTCCACTCATCGTTAGTACATTGATTAATATTTTATTAGTATTTTCATGCTTGAAGTATAAATTTAATGAACTTGTTACAATTCGATAATCTTCAATTAAATATTTGATTTACAGATAACCAAACGCCTTCTGGTATGAACTCAAGTCAGCCACAACAAAAAAATTCTTTGGAATTTGAGTTTGTGTGTTACGATCCAGCATATTGAATATCCAAAGCATGAATCCGATAAAATAATGGGAAAATACATAAAAACAGACTATCATTGGTCGCATTCAGTCGCAGTGGACGAAACCATTGTGCAACTGTTGCGGATTCGTTCGGTGGCACATGCGCTACAAACTCATCACGTTCTAGACCGGTCGGTTGGGAGCGCTTTTAATTTGTTCTAGGTAGCGGTAACGGAAACTGAGCGGAAAGTTGAGGTATGAATACCAGACAGATAATTGCTTAAACTTTGAAGAAAGATGATTCTGTTTGTGCTTGAGGATGAGAATGATTTTCCTTTCTCTGCAAACTAACAACTGACATAAAATAAAAAGGGCTTGACAACCAACATTCAACATGTTCCCGACAGCTACCGATAGGTAGCAGTAGCACTTCCAGGTTCGTCCGCTGAATGCGACCATTATCTTGTTGAGGAAAGATATATAGACTAATAGGGAAATTTTTACGGGGTGAAATCTGTTATTGTATTTTCAAAAATGATTGGAATCATTACAAAAATGGAAATGAAAACCCAAAAACATGTCAGAATTTTTTTTTTATTTCGAAAAATGATTAGTTCGACATGATAAATTCGGCAATTTTATGCTGACACTACTATCAAATGGCTGCAACCATTCAAATTAATTAATTTTTTGTCTGATATTAATACACCATGTATGGTAGTATGGTAAGATTGCCAGCCGCAGGAAAAGGAAAACAGGAATTCATAAAAACTTCAGTTAATCATGAAAAATTAATAATTATCTTCCATTGAGAAGTCAAATGAACGTTTTGTGTATGTTTATGTTTTTATCGCAACTGTCATAGGATTAGTGACATACCTCAGAATCTCATAACTTTTTCAACCCTAAGACATTATACTTACAAAAAACAGTTTTTATATGAAAACTATGAATTTTATCTGGCAAACTTCGTTACACACAAACGTAGCTACATATATGGAATTAAACATGAAGGTCATAAGCTTGATGACAGTATGTAGGATTTTAGGATTTGTGGTGACTGACCCTAGATCTCCCAAAATATTTTACCCGAGCTTCCTGAATGAACGAGTGATATTAGTGGAGATTTAGAATGCCGAACGGTATTACTGAACTGACGCGTGTTCTGCTGCTGTTATACCCATGAAACCCTCAAGTGTCGTTAAAGGGGTGGTGGTTCAGGCGAGGGCTTCCGTGCTGCCCCGCGGGTGAAGCGTGCACAAACAGACGAAGAGCGCCGTGCAGCGTCGTGCTACCGCACAGCGCACACGGATAAATTTTTTCTGGACAGACCTTGCCTTGACTGACACGACCTTCGCCCCGACCGGGAGGTTCTCTCTAATGAAGATCGGACCGTACACCACGTGATCCCAGACGGGAGGGTTGTTCGCGCGGTCCACTACGTCTATCTGCACCTCCACAGATCGGGACAAGGGAGGAAAGCCTTTGTCTTGGGCAGTGGCCTCCAACTTGTAGGTCTCTCGCTGGCACGCGCGGGAACAGAGCACACGTTAACTTACGATGGAAATGGGCGGAATGTGAGTGGACTGAGGTTGGGAGAACGTGACGCCGGCCTCGGATTAACCCCACGCGGTCTCTCAATAACTGAACCCACCCTTCAGCGATCCGTGGCCGGAGCCACGTTGTTTTCGCCGCGCAACCATGGCACGCGGCTATACCAACCTGGCCTTCACAGAAGTCACTATTGTACCCACTGTGACATTTTCTCTGATGTGAATGGGGCCGTACGAGTTGTCGTCCCACAAAGGCGGCTTATTGTTCCTGTCTACGACGTCTAATTCTACGTCCACGTCCGCGGAGGAGGGTGGTACTCCTTTGTCCGACGCGCGCACGCGCAGTCGGTACCTGTCTCGCTAAATACGGGCACGGTCAGGTCAGGACACGTGGGAAAAACCAAATATAACACATTCAATCAACATAATATATTAATCAAATTAAAACTCAATCACACAACTTAAATCAACTGGAAAATTAGCAAAAACCGGGACGCGCGCCCCCTATTTCCTCATACAACCCAATTTAATATTAGGATATCAAACTTTCCTAATAATAACACAAATTCTAAAACTTCTGGTTCCATAGGAGCAGCCGAACTGCCCCAAATTCCATTACCTCAGTACCTAAACCTGGACTTGAGAAATAAGGGGCGGCTACCGGCAAAGCTCATCTCTAGTGTCCTGGCAACTCTGCATTGGATGATACTTGAGAAGTTTCGATTGCCAGACACCTACTTACTGAGTAGCATCCCTGTTTCCATGTGGGCGATTTGGACGCCGAACAACAGAAAGGTGCATTTGAACAAAACGAAATTAAATCTATGGTACATAACAATTGAATCGAAATAAAACTTTTTAAGCAGGCATTACATGCAAAAAAAGTTTTAAAAAAGTGGGCTGGGGCGGGAGCAAGGATGTGCAAAAATCTTCTTGGTCCTTTTTTTAACGACCTTCAAAAACCGATGGACGTTTTTTCTCGCATAATTCGAAATGCGGTTATTGTGTTAGTACGCCGCCCCATACACAAGTTAAAAATGTCACAATGTCTGAGTGCCGCAAGAGGTGCCCACCCCATGGGTTTCAAAAACCAACCTCCTGTGACACTCGTGACCAAAATACTCAAATGGTTAGCTTAAATCCTCCTGCAAAAAATCACTCAAAAATATCAAAAACACAATTGAAAAATCGATGGCTGCAAAAATCATCTCTCCTCAAAATCTCACCACTGTGGATCAAAAAAAATTTGCCGCTGGCCAGCTTAATAGCTGACCCAAAAATAAAACAGCTTCCTTGCTACTCCAAATTATAAAAGGATAACTGAGTAGGTTTTGTGGGTAGGCCAATTGATGAACTCAAAATTTAAAACTAATTTCACTGAGAATATTGAAGCAATATATAAAAAACCTTGAAGAAACTCAAGAAATGAGTCCATGAATTAGCCTGTACAAAACTAAAAACAGTTCAAGAATACAGTATGAAAATACTGAATGTTTATGCAAGGTGTGCCGTATAAAAAACTCATTGAATAATAAAATATATAGATCAGTGCAATCGGCCCACAGAGGCCGGTTGTTGAGAGCAACTGAAAGTAAAGTGCACTGTAAATGAAGAAAGAAGCGCTAGTCCACTCGTACCTAGGGATTGCCATCAGTTGCTCCACAGCATCGCTGAAACGAATCAGAACACCAAATTCGGAACTTGATGTTACAAAAAAGATTTCACATCTTTTCAGCATCAAGCTCGAATGTGGTGCTTACTCTCACACAAAACACTTTCGCCATTCCAATCACACATAGTTAGTTATAATACATTTTGATTTCTGCAGATTGTATAAGATATGAATACTTACGTCTAAAGGCTTTTTCAAAACAATCCACCCTGATTCAGGTTGTATTTCAAAATACTCAAGATCAGCTCTCTGGCTATCTGCACTACTCAGTGAATAAACTATGGCGCCATTGTTATCGGCATCTTCGTCTGATGCAGACACTCTTAGAATATTGGTGCCAATACTAGCATCCTGCTTGACATTCTCGACGTATTTCTATAAAAAAGTATCATTAATAAGCCGCATTATCTTGCTCTGAATTATTTATTATTGCACTGATACCTACATATATGAAAATTAAGTAAAATAGCAAAATAATATTGTAATAGAATGTATTTCAACCATCAGAGAGAATGGAAACAGTCAAGAATGAAAACCTAGAAAACTGAGAACTTCACAATCAATTCACCTCAGGCTACCTGCCTTTTCACACTGAAAACTGAATTTACATGGATATTTGATAACATTTTAGGAAATGGGCTCGACAACAAGGGTCACACTCCCAGTCTCTCATGTAATATTTGAAAATTCAGGTATGGAAAACACAGATGGCCTCGACCACGTGGGAGTCGAACCCACTACCTCTGTGAACAAAGCCACCTCTGGCTTTACCAAGAATGCCACTTCACAATCATCTATGGAAGGTCAGATTATAGGTCGGAAATCGCATCTTTGTACAGACACATGGGGGAAAGTGAAAAAAATCAATGAATATGTCACCATTAAAAAGGAGGAGTTAAATGAAGAAGAAGGACGATTCAACACCGAAAACCTACATCAGAAGAACAAAAATTTTAATGTTTTGGGGCGGCCGCACATCAAACACTTTTGAAAGTACGTCCTCTGTGGTATGAGCTTGTTTTCAATATTTGCTTAATATCAACAGAGGATCGGATAATTAGAAATTTGCATCGTTTTTGAGTAAGTTTTTCCTTAAATATTGACAAACTTAGAAAGAATTGATATAAATTATTCCGTTAACTTTTCAATGAACAGACCATAAAGATGTTTTGTTGTTATAAGTTGTAAATAGGGAATTAGCTGAAGGTTGCCTTATTTTTTGCACTAATTCAGGAGTTTGTGTAAGAAAATTGAGAGTTTGACTCTGAAACATCTTGAAATTCACAACAAAAATGAAACATAAAGACCTGACCATGCAACAACATTATCTTGATTTGATTATTTTGAGCCTCATTATTATTGATGTTCAAACTAAAGGCCAGTGGAGAGATGTTTATTTCCTTTGTGTATATACATATTGCAAATTTTTACCTGTCTGTCGAAAAGTGGAGGATTGTCATTGACATCAGTGATTTCCACAGTAAAAGAACAAACTCCTTCCAATGAAGGTTCTCCTTGATCGGTAGCTTTTACAGTAATAGACACAAATTTACCATCATCTCCTTCTCTGTCAAATACTTTGTTCGTAGTCACCTCTCCAGTCTCCTCATCAACAGTGAACTTAGTACCTTTTTGGTTAGGCTGTTGTACTATCGAATATTTAACTTGACCATTAACGCCTTTGTCTTCGTCTGTAGCATGTACTTTTATCACTGGAGAACCATTAGGTGCTCCTTCTTCAACTTTTGGGTAATAAGTACCACAATCTTTAAATATTGGCTTGTTGTCATTCACATCGGTTATGAATACAACAACAACAGCTGTGCTTGTGTGAATTGTTGATTCACCATTTACACAGCATGCCCCATCATCCATAGCTGTGACATTCAATTCATATTTATCTCTATCCAAAGTTATTGATTTACTGTGTAATCTTATAACACCAGTAATTTCTTCAATCACAAACTGGCCAGCACTAGTGCCACCACCAACGAAGCCAAACCTTACATTATCACCATCTTTATCAGATGCTACAACTGTTGTTACTAACGTATTTGGACCTGCATTTTCATCTACATTTGGAGTGTATACTTGTTGTGAAAACTTTGGCTCTTCATCGTTTTTATTCTTGGTGTACACCCTCACAGTTGCCGTTCCTGTTTTAGCAGGTTCTCCCTTGTCTTTAGCTGTGACAACAAATTCATAATAGGCATTGTTATTGTCAGCGTCAAGTTGTTTATTATTGGATATAATCCCACTTGGATCTACACTGAAATGATCATCGGAAACAAGATATTCGATTTCAGCGTTTGCGCCACTATCAGCATCCATTGCCTTGACTTTCAGGATGCTTGTGCCAGGAGGAATATCTTCATCTACGTTGTGAGCCTGGTAATCTGGTAGTTCAAATTTTGGTGCGTTATCATTAACGTCGGTGACTCGGATTGTTAACTGAAAAATACAAAAGTATCAGAATAACGAACTAGCCTAGCATTAGTGAAAAGTTTGGATAATTTGAATAAATTAACGACCTTTGTGATAATTTGGCTTAGTAATGAAAGGGTTCTTTTAGGTCTTGATTACAGAGATTCAATTTGACAGAATGCCGACGTTTCGATTTATTTTTAATCTTCATCAGGGCTCTACAATAAACGATACATACAAGTGTGGAAATTCCTTTAGTGAAAAGTGTTTCAAGGAGTATTGTTGCATGAAAATACAGGGTGAAGTAAGTGTATACATTTGAGAATGGCTTGAACAGCAAGAAGTACCTATAACGAAAAAGTATGAAGGATAGAAATTGGAAATTAGGATGAGGAATAACTCATGGAATTGATTATCTTGAAAAATAATCTTAACAGTTCACACTCATTGCTATTACGTTGTAATTTCTCTTATTTTTGAAATGTACAAAACTCAAATAAAAATAAATAGAGAAAATAATAATAATACTATTAGAGCTATTGACCTTAGAACTGGATACAATGAAATAAAAATAATAATTTATAATGTATAGAGATTTTTCTGCACCTATCATTGAGTTTGTGGATGGTCAATTGAAATTCAAACATGGAATTTATATAAATATCTTAATTAGCCCCATAAAACGAAAAACAAATATTGATTTTATTAGTAAAATTATATTCATATTAGGAAGTCATCAAATTGAAAAGATTTCAGGGTAAGAATCATAGCTCTATTAGGTCCTACTTGAATTTAGGAAAATATAACCACTCTGCTTCATAGCTATATACAGGACATTCAATTCAGTAGTGCAACTATACCATCTGTAAAATGAACACGTGATCAAAGCTTTGTAGAATACCTCATTACATCAAAACTAGTCAGGTTATACATTTATATCATTGGGGGTAATTTTGACTGAAATACACATATCACAAAAATCATGTGGTTGTTATACTGAATCCAATAACGGTGATATTGAAATCAAATTTTCTAATTTAACTTATAACTAACTGAGAAAAAAAATCCAACTCCCTTATGAAATGTAAGTATGAAATTATGTTACCTCCACCGACGTGGAAAATCCTCCTGAATCCTCTGTAGCCGTTACAACAAGTGAATATACATGAGGTTGCCTCAAGTCTTCGAAATCCAATTCTTTCGCCAATTTCACAATTCCAGACGTTGGACCAATATTGAATGTACCGGCTCCTTGGCCTTGTGCTTTCAGGGTATACCTTATTTCCCTGTCAGCGAAGGACTTGGCTTTCACAGATATTATGCTGGAAAATGAAAAGATGTTGAAGCAACAATTTTCAGAACGATCACTAAATAATCAAAAAACGTTAATCTGTTCCCTTTTATCAATGCAATAAAATTGAACATAGCTCTATTTCGTGGCTGATCATATTATTTCCAAATAAGGATTTCGATAGCTTTGTAAACACGTCACAAAAGTAATTTCATTTGAATGAAATTTGAAAGCTTACACCACACATAAATATTTTGTTGCGCCAAGCTATAATGATACATTAATAAAGTGATTTTGAATCATTATATATTCGAGCATTTCGATTATGACAATGTTTCTTTGTTTTTCAATACCTTTGAAAATATTGTTCTTCAGGTTGCTTCAGGTTTTATTTCATATTTTTGTACTGCGAATTCTGTATTATTTTGAACATATTATATTATATTGAACATATATTATATGTATTGATATTCAACAGCCGAAATACAGGAAAATTCACATGGATACATCTTTTGTTTTGGTATGAAAAGAGTCTTCCGGGCTTATTGGCCGTGGTCTATTAGGAATAATTTCACCTAACGTTTCGCCTACAACTTCGGTAGGCATCTTCAGAGGATTCTCGGTCTAAGGTTGTACCTCGATCGCTGAATTTCTGACACTGGCGCGTTCGAACCGGAAACGTCATCTGCGCGCCGGTTTATGGCGGGAAAAAGTGGCGCGTCTACGTGCGCGATGCTGATTGGCCCATCGCTCCCGCTTCGTGTCGGCTTGATCTTTATTTTTTCTAAAGTCGGTAACCAGGCGCTATGCAAGAAGAGAGAAAAGAGGAGACCCCTTTCTTGCATAGCGCCTGGTTACCGACCTTAGAAAAAACAAAGATCAAGCCGACACGAAGCGGGAGCGATGGGCCAATCAGCATCGCGCACGTAGACGCGCCACTTTTTCCCGCCATAAACCGGCGCGCAGATGACGTTTCCGGTTCGAACGCGCCAGTGTCAGAAATTCAGCGTTCGAGGTACAACCTTAGACCGAGAATCCTCTGAAGATGCCTACCGAAGTTGTAGGCGAAACGTTAGGTGAAATTATTCCTAATAGACCACGGCCAATAAGCCCGGAGGACTCTTTTCATACCAGTATATCCGGTCGTGATAGCCTTAAACTATTCATCTTTTGTTTTTCGTGAAAAAAGGGTGGAACTACTGTCAGGTGAAAATAAAAAAAAATCTGGAAGCCGTACGAGAACAGGTAACGCGATGCATGTAGCACGTCATGAGAGAACTATATGCCCAACAATGCCGAATATTTTTAAGCCACCACGAGCTGTCGAGTCACTTACTTATTGAACCTGGTATTTGTTATCTCGTAATTGGATCAAATCCTAAATTATGTAGAAGTTGAAGTGATATTCAGTTGAAGTCTCTGATATCGAAAATCAGAACATGTGAGTCATACCTAACCAGATATTTGTAATCCTTCCTATATTCAGGGTGCGGCAGGGAATCTTACTGATTTGAAAGGTCAATGAAGAAAAATAGTTCCCACAACAATTTAATTATTTTTTTATCGCATGAAGACATGCTCAATGTTTGTGTTGAGTGGTTTTAAAAATAGCGAATGACGAATAGCGATCCTCATTAGTAAATACACTGATTTATTCGACATTTAAAGTTTCGCTCCACTTTTTCGAACATATCGACAGGAATGTTGACGATGGCTTGGCGGATGTTGTCTTCCAGGGGCCCGTAACATAAATCCTACAAGTTCTATCGGGATATTTCCCGAAAGAGATTTTCGAATTGGTCTCGGTTCAGACGAAACCATTCGTTGAATTAGTAATCCGCGGAAAAAGCGAAGTAATTCCTAATACTGAAACGATATTCTTCAGACACCTCATCATAGTCACTTGACTCTGCTAGTTACGTACGTGTTCACAGTACGAGAATTCTCATATCACGAGTATGCATTTATTTGTCTATGTTCGGACCAACCTAGCCTTCCATAGTTCCGTCGAGAACCTGGGACCCTTCAAGCCGCTGCGCGTCATAATCGAAGGAAATGACAGAAATATTATTGTTGACGCCCTCTATCGCTCACCATCCTCATGTCCATATGTCTTCAATGAAGACCTTCATGAATACTTGGAGGGACACTGTAACGATGACAAGCATATCTACTTCTTTGTCGGAGATGTGAATGTGGATTTGGCAGCGAATACAGAATATAGTAATGAGTACCTGAATGTGTTGGGAGAGTTTGGTTTTCATTCGCTGGTGAATGCATATACTCGAATACAAAATGACTCAAAATCTATATTAGATCATATTTTCGCGAAGGACTCCAAATATTGCTGCCAGTATAGAGCATATGTTCTTCATCAGGCTGTTACTGACCATTTTCCCACTATTGCAGTACACCCAACTTCAAACATCAGGAAGTTTGATCAGCCCGGGAAAATGTTTAGGATATTTAATGAGGCCAAATTTGTTGAGAAAATTGAAAGGGTTGATTGGAGTGATATCTATGACATGAATACTGTGGATGAAATAGCTGATTATGTAATAGAAACCATTGTAGGTGCGGTGGATTCTTCCACGGTGTCGAGGAAAGTAAAATATTCCAACCGAAGGAGGAGTCCATGGATAACGAAAGGTTTGATGAGATCGGCTGAAGTTAAGCAGGGTATGTACAGGTAGGTGTTGAGAGATCCAGGGAATGTCGTTTTGTTGGGTCAGTACAAAAGGTATAAAAATCATTTCACTGAAGGATGGCGAAGGAACACTTTTATGCTACGCAGATCGAGGAAAATGGAAACGACTCGAGATATTTATGGGGAAAAATTAAGGAATTTACAGGAAAAGGTAAACCAAGGGCTGACATAAATGAGATTAACCAAGGTGATGTCACCTTGACATCTAAAAAACAAATAGCGGACCTATTCAACTCTTACTTCGTTAATATGGCCGCGGGAGTAACCAATAACATGAGGCAATCATCAGGTCCTCCTGTCATAAAACACTGGAAACAAAAAATACCAACCTCTTTCTTTTTGAGACCAACTGATGGGAGCGAAATCTATAATGTTATCAGGTTGCTTAAGAAACACAAATGTCCTGGGATTGATGGAATTACTTCTGAACATCTGAAGCTTATAGGGAAATCAATTGAATTGCCTCTAACATACCTCACCAATAAAATTTTTGAGAAAGGTGAATTTCCTGATAAATTCAAGATATCCTTGATAAAACCATTACTGAAGAAAGGTGATCGAAAAGATGTTTCCAACTATAGGCCTATATCACTTGTCAGTACAGTGGCGAAGGTCATTGAGAAAGTTATGGAAAGGCGTTTGATGGAGTATTTGGAGTTGAATGATGTGCTATCTCCGAGGAAATTTGGGTTCAGGTCGGGGGTATCGACGGAAGACGCTGTTGTTCATTTGGCTAATGGTGTGTACCGATCTTTGGATGATGGGAAGTGTGCGATGGGGATTTTTTTGGATTTGGCTAGAGCGTTTGATACCGTTAATCATGTAATGTTGCTGGACACCATGCAGGACTTAGGAATAAGAGGGATTGTGAGGAAGCTGTTTGGGTCATATCTGATTGGTAGAACCCAGTATGTTCAAATAGGTGAGGAAAGGAGTGCCCCCCAAAAAATAAAGACTGGTGTTCCACAAGGAACAGTTTTGGGGCCATTACTGTTCCTGATATACATGAATGGACTCTTCTCGTTGGACGTTGATGCAGATGTTTCATCTTTTGCTGATGACACAGTGATGCTTCTGACTGGCTCAAGTTGGGATGAAGTGGTAAATAAGGCAAAAAATGCCATGAAAGTGGTCAGAGACTGGTTCAGTGGAATGAATTTGGTTTTGAACTTGAAAAAGACCAAATGTCTGACGTTATGTTGTAACAGGGTCAATTTGCCGGACATTGATCACCTGGTAATTGATAGTGATTCAGATGGCGTCATCAACTGTGTGGAGTCCGTTACGTATCTGGGGGTAGAATTCGATCAGCATATTAGATGGGATGTTCATATCGGGAAAACCATTAAGAAACTGAGATCCATGTTGTTCACGTTCAGACGCTTGCGAAAAATAGTCCAGCGAAAGCATCTGCTGACTCTCTATCATGCTCTAGTTGAAACACATATACAGTATGGTATATCGGCTTGGGGAGGCACGTATGAATGTCACAAAACACAGTTGCAAGTACTTCAGAAGTATTTTCTGAAACTGATAGCAAATAAGAAGCGTACTTTCCCCACGGAACAACTTTTTACCGAAGTGCCTGTATTTGATCTGCGCCAACTTTACTGTTTTAGAATACTCTGCCTGCAGTATAAAAATAAAAAAAAATTGACTTCGATTGTACATCCCTATGACACACGGTATAAAAAGAATTCTGAGTATAGAACGGAGAGGACTACACTTTCGCTGGGCCAGAGATCATTTTCTTTCCTGGCTCCTAGGTTGTATTGTCGGGTTCCTGCTCCCATAAGAAACTTGTACAATTTCAATTTATTTAAAAAAAGGTGGGAGTTTGGCTGAAAAATGTAGGATCGAAAGATTTGGCTGTAATGATGTATGTAATTGTCTGATCGGGAATGTTGATTCGCTTATTCGTTTTTCTGTTATTGTATTGTAATGAAGGAATGATTTATGATTTCTGATTATTATTCATAGTTTTGTATGATCGAATATTGTATTATTTAACCTGAAAATAAATTATTATTATTATTATTATTATTATCTAGCATGGAAGGTAAGTAAAACATTATATACACTTGTTGAAAATTCCGTATCATAATTGTACAAGACTAAACATTGTGCTGGAGAAAACGTTTACATATGTAGAGATTTTTCCTTAATTTCTGGTGCCGGTTGGACTTGTAGCTACAAGCAGATTCTACACTTATTACACTTGTAAGGTTTGTGTTACGGACCCAAGTGTTCCAGGGTTCGGATGGAAGTGGAGTTCATTGTGACGAATTTGTGTCACTGTGCGACCAGAAATGCCCAATACCCAGGGTAGCTACGTGTTTGCACGCCTAACGCGGGGGAAAGCGTTTCCTAGAGTTCTGGTCCTTTTTTTTGTCACACTGACAGTTTTTCTGAAGTTGTCAACCGACGAAACCAGGAACGAGACCCACTTTTTTCTGACCACACCTCGCACATTAGCGCCCTATTCAAATCGCACCGGTACCCGGTACATGAGGAATAGAGTTCTGAGTACCTACATATGAACGCTGACGCGCAATCACATTTCATTTCTAATCGCCCTTAATTTATAACCAAAATTTAATCATATGACGAAGCAACCATTGTGAGTTGTAAATTGTGTACTGGCTTCTTCATTGATAGAAGAAGTTAGTTCAAAAATAAAATTAGATTGAGCTTGCTTCGGAAATGCGAACAACTAAATTGTGC
The DNA here is from genome assembly GCA_038502775.1 of Hippodamia convergens. NCBI lineage: Eukaryota > Metazoa > Arthropoda > Insecta > Coleoptera > Coccinellidae > Hippodamia > Hippodamia convergens. The sequence continues at coordinate 15,507,417 of CM076610.1, read as the reverse complement.
GGTTCTATGCACAGTGCTTCTCAGCGATATTGAATAGCTACCGACTATCAAAATTTCCAATTCTACTGGTGAAAACTATATCATATTCCAAAAAGTTCTAGGTATAATTCCAAAGAAAGTCAGAGGACAATAAAGTTTCCACGTCACAACTCACCCTCAGAGCTAAGGTCAAAGATAGAATTGATAGAATACTGAAGAAGCACAACATCGAGACCTTTTATAAGAAGTCACAAAAACTTAGTCAAATGATCAGAACTACCAAAGACAAAGTCGACCCAATTTGTCGACTCAATCAGACAAAAAAATCTGCACTAACGGAACATGCTCTAACAGACATTTCTGGGGGGATAGGGTAATTTTTTCCAAGAAATGTATACCTACACACAGTGTCCCACCGGGAGTGCCCATTAGAAGATTATGTAGAAATTATCATTCGATCACTTCAATTTTGTGTGAAGATATAAGAGAAGTTTTCATTCGTGATATATTTTTAAATATCAATGACTTCCGCTTTCACCGAAAATGGTATCAACTTCTTATTTCTAATGGAACACCCTACCCTCACCCTGTATATTATGACTTTTTCGGATATATCTTTGAATGCCACGTTCATTTTATGTTTCATTTCCTATGGCCATTGTTTTTTGAAAAAAATTACAAATTGAGGCTTATAGAAGATTGAGGATTCAACGAAGGCGCAAAGCATTTTCTCAGATCTGTTTTTGAAATGGGTTTTCGTAAGTGGAGTCGCTTAAGGGTTCCTTTTATCTAAAATGAACCATTTTCGAGATATTCCGTAATAACTGTTAGCTACAAGCATAAAATTGTATGCGAGGTATTGAAAATAATCAATGTTCGCCCTTTCATAAGTATTTCTCTGACTTTTTTCAAAAATATATATATATATGGATATTTGAGTGAAATAAATTCTGTTTTCATTTGAAAAAATCGAATTTTTGGCTATTTTCGAATTCCAACTATGAGACTCTCATATAAGTTCCAGTATATGTAAACTTCAAGTTCTTTACAAAATGATGTTGAATATCTTCCCGGTAACCCATTTCAAAAATCATATCTGAGATAATGCATTTCACTTTCATTGGATCTTCAGTGATCTACAAGCCTCAATTTATAACTATTTTTAAAAAACAGTGAATAACTCGAAAACGGCTCTAGATGACCAGGAAACAACAAAATGAATGTGGCATTCGAAGATATATCCAAAAAAGTCATAATGTATAGGATGTTCCATTAGAAATAAAAATGAATGTCAACTTGGTTTATATCTTCACACAATATTTGGAAGTGATCGAAATATTATTTTTCTCAATAAACTTCTAATGGACACTGCCAGTGGGGCACTCTGTATATTTCGCCAATTTGATGTATAACTTGTAAAATGAAGGTAAAAGAATTTCCAGTACTTTGTCCCCACCAATATGATATGCTTATGTTTGACATGAAAAAATGCACTCAAACCATTCGGTCAGTATTCTTGATATTAGCCAATGTGTAAAATTTTCAACATTTTGGAGATATGTGACTAAGAGTCACTTGTTGAAAATATTTAATTTATTTTCTTGTTTTTCATTGAATTTTTTTGTTAATCATAATAAGTATTATATATTTGTTAGTTTCAGCAGTATTTAAAATACTTTGGACACATTGCCAGGAGATCAGAGGCAATGGAGAAGCTGATCATAGGAGGAAAAGTAAATGGACGAAGACCAAGAGGACGTTCACGGTCGCGATGGGTAGACCAAATGAAAAATCTGATAGGAGAGAGCCTGAAAGATGCAATACACCATGCTCAAAATAGAGAAGCCTGAAGGCAAACGATTGAAGAACTTACTACATGATGCCACCACATCCCTCTGACGGGTTTATGGACGACGACGGCGAGTTTCATTACATAAATTGACCGCCCGTGCGGACGTAATAGTTTTCTCGAAGGCTGAGTTTATTTCGAATATTAAAGGTTGCTATCCTAGGATGAACATGAAATCTATTGAGATTTATAAACATAAGAACTACATAAACAGAAAAAAGGAAACACCGTGGATACATAGAGTATGGTTGCTGGTCTTAGAAAAAACCACGATCAACCCGATACGCAGTGGGAGCGATGGGCCAATCAACATCGCGTAAGTAAACTCCTCCAGCCATTTACCATGGTATGAATAATACCTCTGGATCGAACCAGGCATCACTCTCAGAAATTCAACGGTCGCGTTACAATCTCAGACCAAGAATCCTCTGCAGATTCCTACCACAGATGTAGGCGAAATAATTCCTAATAGACCACGTCCGATATGACCGGAAGACTTTCTTAATGTCAGTTTATCCGATCCTGAAAGCTTTGTGCTATTTAGTTCTTGTATAATGAACAGGGAAACTACAAAACTTAGTCGATTTCTTTCACCCTTCTAGTAACATAAGATTTATACTTACTCTGAATCTTTCTTTTGATTTTCCGGAATTTCCGCCTCGTAACTCGGCATGTAGAACTGCGGCGCCCTTTTTCCACCGACGATCGAAAGCCTTTCTTCTGGCGTCGACTGAAACCGCCTTTCGTCCACCCTTCCGTTCTGATCTTCCGCCTTGACGTAGAGAACGTACTCCATGTCCAACTGGAACAGGTCCGTACCTCTCGTCCTAACAACTCCGGATCTTTCGTCCACTTCGAACCTGCCGCCGGTCCTGTCTCGCACGATGAAGTAGTGTATGTTGTGATCGGTGTCGGGATCTCTGGCCTGGAGGGTGAAGACGGGAGTATTGGGGGCGGCGTTCAGCTGGACCACCGCTTGCATTGGTAGTGGCCGATTGATGAAGTATGGTGGTTCGTCGTTTATGTCCCTAACGTGAATGATGACCCTTTGGTTGTCGGTATCTGAAGAAAAATAGTTTGCTGTTGAGTTTCAATTTGGTCCATTATTAATGGTGATCAAAAATACACGCGAAAGATAAAGCTAGAAGTAGGCGAACATCTCCTACAAATATGATGAAGTCTGATACTTGCAATAGGAAGATGTGGGGAAATTGACCCAGTAAAAAACTATAAGAAATTCACACGCTAAATCATTATAGCGAACACAGATAAATACTGTCAGTATAGTATTAATCTATGATAGCGAAACATTCTGATAGTCAGGTTGCAATTAAAGCACTGAGCTCTCATAAGATCGAACAGGATACACACACAATTTTCTTTCAATCTTGCCATTGTGAAGATATATAATACTATACCTAGCCTTATAAACGCTGAGAAAAGCCTTTCCATTTCTCAAATCGCACACACAAAACAATCAAAAATTATTTTTTGCACACAGATCTAAGTGAACTTGACATTTTTCTATTTCTATGATAATTTGACTTTCATCGAAATTTCTTTCGGAATATCAAGGTTGTTCCACACGTGAACATATATGAGGAGCAGCCTTGCAAAACGCAGTTTGTCCGAAATTTCACCTTTTCAACCAAAGCTGGCGCTGCATTATTCATTTGAAGGACTATCGTTTCATGAAATCCTGGACATTCAAATCCCATCATCCCCTGCTTAAATGAACAGTGGAAACCACTAAGACATACAAATGCATTAAGTCCATCGCGTAAGATTCGCGCTAGTTTTGGGTAAAAGAATGAAGAAAAAAAATAGAGTGTTTGAAAAATTACTAGTGTCGATATTTATCCGGAGTTGGAATGGTTAGTTCCAATTTTTGCAGAGCGCTGTGAAGATGGAGAAACGGTCGTTGAAGAAAATGAAAAATGTTAGTGTGACGATATAGCAGAAATTAATTTCACTCTGAATGTATGAAAAACTAAATGCAATGTTTATAAAGAACATGCTTTGTTTGTTATTTTCATAATAATTCACCCAGAAACCGGTTTGAGCGGCTATCAAAACGCTGCTTGTCCACTAGAGACATGCAAATAGCATTTTGTCCAGCTCTTTTTTTCTAATAATGGAGCTATTTTCGCTTTTCTCAGTCTACAAATGGAGTAACAACTCATTTAATTTTTTTGCTGTTTTATGCTACAAATCGCAAATCGGTAACTCAACCCGTTTCTGAGCTCCAGTTTTTTGCCTTTCCTGAAAATTTACAATTTGGGACAAACCGCGTTTTGCAAGTCTGCTCCTCATATTATTACATAATGAACTCATTGATAACCTCACAAAATTGACTATGAGCTCCATCGAAGTAAAGAAATTATGGAAAAGGGACGGAAGTACGTATTGGTAGAAATATTACGTATCTGAGGGGCTACTGTAATTGCTCTTTCTGCCCTCATTTTGTCTTCTTTATATATTTTCATGATTGCTGCTAATATCGTTCTTTTTCCTTCAATATACTTATAGAACTCATTACAGTTAGCCACAAATAAGCTATATAGTTCAGTCCATGAACATACAAAATCGAATTCAATTTAAATTTAAAAAAATAATGATATAAACTATAAAAACGATTTTGTCATTTTTTGTTTCAATAAATGATTCAATATACTGCTGGTTTCATTGGGTTAGGGAACGTAAAAAAAAGGTGAAACCACTTTATGTGATGGACAACGTTTTACACTCAATTGTAGAAGTTATTAAGGAAGAAAAAAGTACTTATAAAAACTCTGAATGTGAGTATCTGAGAGAAAAAATCACTCATCAGAGAAAAAGATCACTATATCATCGGTCCAATGTGAAAGTCACGAATGTGCTTTTCGCCTATGTGCAGTATGTCGCATGTCGCAATTATATTCATAGTAGGTATCAATCCCAAAATTGAAAAAAAAATTTTCTTATCCCCTCTCCTACTTTTGACCTAGTGCCAAAAAATTAAATCTCCTTTTATAGACCTATCTTCAATATTTCAAATGCGTTTTTATCGGAACATCAGAAAAGCACATTCGCCACTTTGGCATTGGGCCGACGATACCTATATTTATTCATCTTAAATAACTTTTATAATTGAGTGTGAATCTATGTGTTTTTTTTTAATTTCTGATATACTGTATTTTTTCTAGAGCCCTGATGATGCAAAAATAAATTTGCGAAACGTTGGCCTTCACATAAACTGGTTTCTCCTTTTTAACGTTCCCTTACCTGACAAAACCAGCAGTGTATCGAATGAATTATAAACAAATATCAATTTGTATGTTTAAAAAAAAATATCAGTTTGCGAAAAAACTTTAATGGCCCGATCAAGCAATGTGAAATTGATTGGAGCCGGGATTCGTTGAGATTTCAAATCCTGTGATGCGATTGGTTCGAATTAACCTAAGGTTTTTTGATCGCGACATTAAAGTTTTCTGAATTTCAAAACAATGCTATCTATAGAAAAATCATGAATATATCTGAGAAAACATTTGATAGGATATTCAAGCATAAATATAAAGGCTGCCAAAGAGTTTGGAAATGTTTTAAGAGCGATATAGATTGCTGCTTCTGGAAAAAGTGGTCGAAATAATTCAGAAATCGTAATGATTTAAGTAAAGTCATTATCCTCCAATTAGAATTTTAGCCAGTGGAGATATGAATAATTTATCCCATCAATAAAATGAGGATATGCTGAAATCATGGCAAATAAAGGTATACTCACATCTAATTCCTGTTTTGCGGGAGCATGAAAAAATATATACATGAGATTCTGGTCATTTCTATTCCAATTTCCAATAGGTATGTACGTACAGTATGAAGAGAATGATTCTATAATCCATCATTTCAGATATTTGAATTCCGTCCAGATGATCCATTATTATCTTACATATAGGTACGTGTCTGTCATTTATTCTTCCAACGGATCCATAGATTAATAGTAAATACTTGTAAATACTAAATATAGGCAGTATTTAGCTAAGAACGGGTCATTTCGAAAAGTAATGCCAATCGGATCACCTATTTTTCAATTGTTACGACATAAATGTTACCAAGGGCTGGTTCAAAAATGTTCATGTGTTCAGATAAATGTGAAATCATTTACATGCAGCGGCTAAGTGTCGTGTTTTAATTTATGTCAATTAAAACGCGTTGAATGTTCCATGTTCTCTCGTACACAGCCGGAATTTTAATTACGCTAATATTTTTCAATATTAGTTATTAGACGTGATGTCAGTCGTTTAGGAAATGACACCTTATTAAATAGATTGTGACGCTTTGTTTCCGCTCCCGTTGGGGTTGGAACGAATTATAATTGTCGATTATGACTGATACGCATTCGTTGCCAATCAACGAAAAATTTTAGTCTCGCAATATTATTCCTATGCCGGTTTTATGGATATCCTGAGGTAATAAGGAAGAACAAGTCTAGAGAGTTGGAAAGTAATTTTTTTTTAATGAACTTCTATTTTATCGAAAAGTGAATTTGTTTGTGTGAACAGTAGGTATACCTAATGGTGGATTGGAAACATAAAATTGCCAACATTAGGTTTGCAGGTAATGAGAAAGTGAAGTATTTGAAAGCTATTCATTTCAGGCATTGAAAGGTAGTGCTACACAATGAAAAGTGAAGTAAGTCGATTAGAAATATGAAATCGAAATTGGGCATTCCCATTCTAAAAGGTAAACGGTATCATGTCAGGATAATTTCACCTAATGAGCATTACCTAGTCCAAATTATCGATTGAGCACTGCTTACTCACGAAATTCATTACAGCTACCTCATAAAGTAGCAAAATACCTGTATAATAAATCATTTTTATTAGTTAGTATTTCGAATCAGGACGAACCCTAGTCTTTAAGAGCTGACTCAAGATATCGACCATCAACTCTAATAACGAATGCAACCCTCTAAAATTGTATATAAATTTCATTGTAACGTTGAATACGAAATCCAACAATCAAATCATCCACGCAACAATTCTTCACAGACTCCAGACAAGACCCGAGCGAAAAAAGACATCAGAAGCCATGGATGAAGTTATAACAAAGAGAGAAGTTAAAAATTTATTAAAAGTTAGTCTCCATTTTCAATAGGCCGACGCACTGGGTGAACTAGAGCTGAGAAGGTTGTTGAAATAGGTTTAATCTCATGTAGTTACTCAACAGGTTTTCAATTCGCAATATGTACCTATGTATGGTTGATATAGGTATAACTTCTGAACTATCGAAATAAAGAAATAAGCATTTTTTAATTTTATATCAACTGATAAAAAACCCATAACTCTTTCAACAAGATACCTCCGATGTTGCTTTGTCTTCATCTTTTTGCTGGTAATAAAGATTATTATTATTATACGAAGGAGGTACTTTGCGGCAGGCAGACACTATCCTTTTATAAATTATAGTTTCTTTTTCAGCACCTGGATGAAATATATACCAAAAAAAAAACTCTTCGAAGATCCCTTTCCAACGTCTATTCACCAACTGAACTCAAATCACCCGCTGACAACATACACGGCCATCCACTCCACCGTGAAGATAAAAATAAAAGTGTAAAAAGTTCTGACACCTCATTATGCGATTAACGTTGGTTGTTTTTATTCCCTTTCGACCGAGTGCATTTGAAATATTCAGTAGTTTCGTGAATTATTTTCGTCGTCAGCATGTTTGAGTCAAAATGGGGAAGCGAGCATTAAATCCGGATGCATCATTCCGCTTTTCCTAATTAGGAAATCCTGGATGAGATATATTAACCACGTGAAAATCGTTAACATGCTGTTGCTTGAGCTACAATATCTGGATTACAGGTTCAGGTATCATGTAATTCCAGTTTCATGAATAAATGTGAGTATATGCATCGCAAACAAAATTGTTAGGAAGTACCTACATCGTACATTCTGGTTTCAGAAAGTGCAGAATATTCAAGAGCAGATGAATAGAAATTTTATAAGGGAATGTGCAGTTCGAAATAGATATAAAGTGGGCGCGATTGAAAAGAGCCGGTTCCAAATAAGGCTCATGTCTCCAAAGTTCCCTGATGATATGACTTTTACATTATTCTTGAACCAAAATGTATCGACCCTTCCCAGGTAACCAATCACAACATTACCGTTTCCCTGACCATTTTGTCAGAAATTATCATTGTATGTGACTGGGTGTGTGACCTCCTGCGTGGACGAGGTTAACATTGATTATTATAATATAATATAATAATACAATATAATATATAATAATATAATACAATACTCAAAATTTTTATGGTAGTCTGATTCAATTATAACGTTGAAGTTATGGAAGTTGTGTTGACAAGGAAAGTTTTCAAAATTATGGCTTTTTCATCTAGATTTAGTTTTGTTTTTCCAGGACTTGTCCAAGTGCCTACCGACCTATACTCTGTTGTCCTCTAATTAAAAGCTGGGCCGTATTAGGAGTAGGTACGTTTCAAAAGAGACATGATTGCTGCTCAAAGAATTGAATACGTGTTAATAAGCAGATTTTCTGGTTATATTAGTGGCACTCTTGTGAGGCGATAACGATAGTTCGTTACATAAAGCCACTGCTATGTTGCACAAAAATGCCACTTGCCTAAATACCTTTTCTTTCTTAGATTAGATATTATTAACAAAAATGTTCAGCCGCTTTCGAATTTTATACTCATTTAACCATCTGTTTGTACATCGAGTTTCATTCATACAAATAAAAATTTTACTGATTGGGAGAGATAAAATAATACAAAACAACAGGATAGCATGCAGTTCTAAATGAGACCTTAGCAAAAATACGAGGCTCAGGAGATCTCAAACTGATCTCAGGATTTTACGTATATAAATATAAATAATATCCATGACTAATATAATAATAATTATTGTTTAATCTTCCAGAGTGATGGTTGCCATATTATGTATTTTAAAATATTTAATAAAGCCCGGACTATATTGTAAAAGTGTATATCCAATAGAGTCCAAGAACTTGAATTGTAAAACTGATGAGCAACTTTTTGTGATTTTCTCTAATATTAGAGTAAGCATGAAATTACAATTTGTCTCATTTATAATTTAATAGTAAAATAATTATAAATTACATATAAATTTCCTGAGACTATATAGGGTCGCCGACAGTTTTTTATTTGAACTTCTGTTGCAGTACTCAAAAGCCACGAACTTAAAAGTTGATGGCTTTCGTAAGATATCCTTATGCCCAAATAAGAACCATACACAAGCTTTTGAAGAACTTGTAATTGGCTATTGGTTTTTTTAGAATATTTCCACTTCAAATGAAAACAGGTTTTTTATTATGATATCGTACGAATTAATGAACTTCCTAAAATTGATTTATTAGGATATTCAAAAACCCTACATTTATTAGATGCAATTACCTTATTTTCTTCCAACATAAATATTAGGTCGAAAATATCTAAATGCAATGACGATTGTAAATAAAATAAAAACTGACTATCTCTATTTTTTCTAAACTTAATTTTCAACCCCTTTCGATTGACAGTTGACTCTGAACATACTCGTACGTGACGTTAGTGGTTGTCATACGTCACACCGATAAAATATCTAAATGTTCTGGATAGGACTGCAGAAAGAGTTGACACAATAAAAAGCTTCTTCGAAAGTTTTCCAGGTACTATTCGTCCGCCTCCTACTATTATATATATTTTTTGGTATACTTAAAAGCCCAAAATTTCAGGTTCAATATTCGTTCTGGACCATTTCACCGCAATTTCAATAAAGGCATAAAATTATTTAACATGTATGCATTAATCAACTTCATATTCATAATAATGTAATCGATGTACGTGGGAGTATCACAAGTGATTAAACAATTCTTAGAAACGAAGATCGTTCATTAAGTTGACCTGAAAGCAGTCACAACGTCGAATTCGGCCCTACCCTCAACCCATGTTAATTAATCGATCAGTGGTCGAGTGAAATAACCAAATCTTCTACAACGAAAATATATTCATATCCCCATTTCAATTCCTTTGGTGTTGTTCATCAATCATAAATTGATTTCGAATTGTTTAGGCTCTGGAATCACAAACGATTTTTTTCTAGCGCTACATGATCAAGGATGTTCGTTGTATAGCAAACTATTGACGGAAAGGCCACTAGCAATAAGTCAAATCCTTCATTTGCCTTAATAGAGACCTGATATAGAATTGGAAAATAGTGGATGGCCAGATGGCGATGTCTGTTCATGAAAATGGTCGATGTGCTTACCTCATGAAGGTTGACTATTCAAACTTCAAGTGGTGAGCGCATCCACCTGTTTCTCTAACCAGGATAACTTCTTGGATATACAGTTGATGGAATTATTGGAACCTTCCTTAAAGAAGATAAATGAAATTATTCCGTTCCCAATTGAATCTGCGATTGGTCAAAAGACAGAAGATTAATTTATTTCATTTCATTAATCACATCCGGAAGATTTACCCAACCTTTGAATTTCGGCAATCCCAATATACTGCGATGAATCTCTTCCTCATGGCCGTTACGGATAATGATTCTAGCAAGAATAAACTAAGGGATGAGTCATGGTCAGTAACTAGGCCTAAGAAGATTCCGGGAACCAAGATAAATAACCCTCAGATCAGAACACCGTTTACAGGGGAGTATTTGCTCGGGAAAATCGACAATCGCTTGGGGAATGAGGGGCATTATCAAACATATTACTTTCTTTTCCTTCAATTCCTTCATAATATTGTAGCCTACCTAGGTTGTATTGTTGGAACGATGTGAATGACTCTACGAAAATTCTTATAGAGATTCATATGACTTGAAATTTGAAAAAACAAGAAATGAATTTGAATGTTATCATTTGGAAATACAATTCTTCCATGAATCGAAAGGAAGATATCTCTCCCGAGTTATATATATTGTAGATCAAACTGGCGTAAACAACATATACTACTACGTCCATTTTATAGAGAATTTTCCACCTTTGTGGTAATAACCACAAAAAAAAATAAAAAAAAGATCTTCATAATTATACGAATATTTTATTAGGATTGGAATTTTCGTTATCTAGGAATTTCAGTTTTTGTCACAATGAACTTGCTGAAGAAAAATTATTTCTCCATTTCAGTATCGTGAAGAGTTCATTACGGTAAAAAAAAATAGTGCTGTAATGAACTCATTACAGCATTTTTTTTTTTCAGTTATATTTTTGTTTTGTGGTTGTCAGTAATCAGTAATGATCTCCAATTCTATCAATTTTCAAATCAAATCAATTCAAATTCAGCAATCTGCCAAATTTCGTGAGTCACGCCAACTGCCAAGATACATTGGAAAAGTCACAAATCTGAATTTTTATTTGAATTTCGAGAGTATTTCACAAAACTTGACTGAAATAAAAAAAAATCGTCGAATACTCGTTGCAGAGGGCAATTCCATCACTTATGCTTTCGAAAACTCGCTCCTCAGTCGCTCGTTTTCGAATTTCGCATTCGTATTGGAATAGGAGCTCATTCTGCAACTTGTTTTAGAATATACTATTATTTCCTTTTGAATATTAACCACAAAATCGGATGGAATTAACCTTTCACAGCCCTCGATCAAACTTTATGGGAGCTGAATGGAATGAGAAGTTTAGTGCACCTCGACAACTTCAGTAGATGGAAGAAATGGATGGGGACCAACTGGATCTAATGAAAGTCTAGTATAAATCCAAGAATCTGCCAAAATAGACTGCAGATATATGAGATCACGTGTTCAGTATATTTACCGGGCGGCTGTCGATCTGCTGTTTCCATAGTTATTAGATTATTAACATTAGCTTAGGGTGAGAACTGGGGACTTTAACAGAGGTCAGTAGGCACAGTGGGACATTAATCAGATTACTCAGTGACTCCAGTTTGAGTCATGCAGCTGTTGAGTGTGCTGGTGGTGTTAATTATTCTCGAGTTTTGTGGTTGCGATGCACTATCCTCATTGTCGGTTAGTTAGACGAAAGGACGATTTGAGAGCTTATGGCCAACGCTTCAAATTTCATGATATAACTAGCAGTTTCCTGTAAATTCACACACGTTATAAATCCACGGAAAATGCTATTAAAAATTCAACCATCGAATAAAAATAAGAAACGTTTCTGAAATAAAACTAGCATTTTTTTTCTTGAGCTTCTATCTACATAGATTTCAACACCATCTCCTCCAAAATATTCATCCGAATAACCTTTTCTGTATATACATACTTCGATTATTCCTATTGTAAAAAGTATGTAGTTACGCTTCTTAATATAACAATTATAGATTGCCCTAATTGAATTCGCTGTTGAAAAATATCGGGTCCAAATGTCCGTTGAGGGACATTTTTCACCCTCTTTTTATTTGTGGATAACGAATATAATCAGGAATGTTGAAATTTCATGATATTCTGACAAAAATTGTGAGAAATATATCGACAATACGATTTATTGAAGATTTCTTCTAGAAACCTCGAAATTAACTCTATTTTTTTAGGGAAATATATCCTCGTGTCCTAGTATTATTTCACATTCTTCATTTGATGTGTTAATTCAACTCAACCTGTACCAGAGAATATCGACCAGCTCTAGAAAAATGCTCAAATTATAATTCTAAAAATTACACAACCGAAAACGCAAAATCCAAGCAATACACTACACGATGAATGTAGAGAATTTTGTAAATGAAAATGGATTAACGACGTTCATAATCCGTCGAAGCCTAGTTCATAGAGTATTTTGTCACAGTCGATTTCCCAATTGAAATTCATCGCCAGTTTCACTTCCAATTGAATTCGTGAAAATTCCAATAAATAGATTTGGAAAGAGAAACTCAATTTAAAATTGACTCCAAACACGCAGTACCCTAGATATATCGCACGTTTTTCAGTGCCTATTATAGAGAATTATTTTCATTTGACACCTACTGGTTAAATTGACTCGAACAAAATATGGGAATTTTATGTGTGAAATTCGAACAATTTCACGGGAGAGTCGATAGGAAATGGAATTCACCAAATGGAGAGATGCGAACTAAAATTTAAAGTTCAGTTAGGTTATTCGTGATATTTGATACCTATCTTCGTTAGTGGAGATGGAAATTCAATAGAATTTGAAGATAATTGAATTTTTACTGTGTATTTTTGGATTAACCGGTTTCTAACGCGAATTGTTCATACCACCAGCATACTTTTTCATTCGGCAAAAGTTTCTTTGTCATCAAATTCAATAAAAAAACATTTGGCGAATGCTCCACTCCCATTTATTCTTTAGCAGGTATGCAATTTTCAAAATAGAAACATTGTGGATTTGGTACAAATGGAAAAACCAAAAATTTTTTACCTTCACGGAGTTCACACAGAGAACATTTTTGAGAAATAGATGAATTTTAAATAGTAATCATCGGAATGAACATCATGAAACTTTTCATGAATTGTTGAGAAAGTCTGATATAGACTCCGACAAATTCATTGTTGAGCATCAATTTTTGGAAGGATTTTACTCCTGACAAGTTAGTTAACATGTTTTACCTAGGGGCCTTTCTTCCATTTTTTGAAAATTTATTTCTTACTGTTTTTAGTTTGAGATACTGGGACAGAAAACCCTTAAAAAGCTTTCACAAAAATCCAAAGACCTCCCATAAAATATCTCAATAGATATTATGATATACTATACACAATCAAAAAAAAGAAAATTAAATGAAAATGCGAAAATGGCGGAGTCCAGATGTTTAGTCCATTCCTCGAAACCTTGCTGAAGCATAAAGAATTCACATCGCAACCTGTTCAGGAGAAGTTCAGAGATAAATACGTTATGTACTTCTATATATTAAAATATGTTTAATGATGCCTCCGAATATATAACTGTAAACGAGATCACCCTGTGGAGATGTAGTTAGTAAATCTTTGCTATCTTTGCTTTTTCTTCAAAGGCATGGGATATTTCCACAGTATTCCATAGTGACGAACGTATCATGCTTATTTTACGATCGAATTCAAAAACCTCTATTAAATAATTGACATAATTCTTCGATACAGATAAACAAGTAAAAAACATGGCTTTGAATTGTTCTGCGATGAATTTCATGGTAATAGAGGTTCGGAATTATTCGATGACTGGTTTCAGTTCAGGCTCCACTGAACAAACAGCTTTTTCAATACTTTATTTATGTGGGAAGATATCTTCTCCACGTGAAATTGCCCCAACAAAGAAAAACTTCACATCGAAGAATAACAGACCATTTAAGCGTATAACATCTCAGTCGTTCGAGATGAACTTGCGAATTTATAGATCTATTGGGAGCGGGAAAGTGTCTTTATTATAGAAACAATGAAACAATAACCGAAACATTTATATTATTCGACCGATTTCAGACGTTTATTTTCAAATTAATGAATGAGAGCATATTTTTTAAGTGGTTTCAATTTCAGTAGAAATTTCGATGTCAATATAGTTTGCGGACCAGTTTCGCGACAATTTTCTGGATGACATGATTTCATGATGATACTACGTCCGAATAAGTATCGTGAATTATTTAATCAAAACTATCGCATGTGAAAAATTCGAAAATCAATAAGATCTCAAACCCTCATTTCTTTGTTCCTCCTAAAGGTACGCATTTTAAGAATCCGTTTGCTTCCGTATATAAAACGGATCCGTTCAGTTAAATAATGAAAGCCCATAATTGAATCAATGTGCGTTGTAAACAAACGGAATTTAATGAAACGTTGATTAAAATCGGGTGGTGAATCCAACGGTACCGATTTCATTTCGGATCAGTTTTTTTTACAATGCACATTGATCAAATCATTATTTAACTGAACGGATCCGTTTTTATATACGGAAGCAAACGGATTCTTAAAATGCGTACCTTTAGAGAGTGTTTTGTCGTTTGACCGCTTTTATTCTACGAACATCCGTTTTAGAATTTTAGAACAGAAGCGTTCAAGATGACGGAGGATAACCTCGGCCATTATAACACTTTATCACTGAATCTCAGGACCAATACGTTCGAAATCGTTGAATGAATAGTTTTAGTAGAACCGGATGAATGTCATCAATGCTTTGTAGAGCTTCACCAGAACGAAATACATGCTTAGCAAGTGGCAGGAAGAAGAAAGCGATTATTTCATTGTTTTCCTCGATGGAATCAAAGTTCTCGAAAACCGTGAGAAGACAGCAGCAAAGAAGAGGCGCAAATGAATGCACATCGCATGCATGGAAACTGAAAGGTCAAGATATTACAGAAAAAATATACAGTAAATCCGAAATATGAGAAGTTAGAAGAAAATCCGAAAGGGGAGGTTCTGATATTGACTGGTGATGTGAATACTACATAGTATGTACTTTCATATTGTAATAACAAAAATAAATTCTACTTGCCATAGAATCTCATAAATTATTCCAAAGATCTCGAAATAGACTTATTTGATTTGAAGAAAAAAATTTCTTATCAAAGATCCAACAAAAATAACATGTTTTCACAAAACTGAGTAGAATTTTTTTTCATAACATTACATAGGGACGAATGAACTATTCTCTAAATTGTCTTTCAGTATAATATATATCGTTTCATGGAAATTTTCGTATCAATATGAGAACATCCTCTGAAATTGCCAAGAAGAACATCCTGTATCAATATAGTCCTTTCTTAAGTTAATCTGCACTTTCCAAAACGCAGTCAAGAATCCAAAGCTTAGAGTTGTAAGGATTATACGTAATGAAAATCAAAATGAATAATTATTCGATTTTGAGGGAGAACAATAGCTGTTGAATGTCATAATCAGCAAATTAGACACCTATTGGATAAAAAAGACGAATGCACCTGGATAATTACTGCAGTCTTGAATATCCCCATCCATTTGTTTGTTCATTCATTAAGAAAACTTTAATGTATAATATAATGTAAATGAATTCATGAATAAACATTATTATTATTTTTTTTCTCATTCTCCATTTTTTAGCTATTCTCTTCTTACTCATGTTTTCTTTTCAATAAACTCAAATCTTCCCTGGTGACAAAAGAAACAGAAGAAAAAGCATTGCAGGGGGTGTCATTTTAATCAGAGAAAAGGAACACCGGAAGTAGATGCAAGGGTTCAGCAAAGCAATGGTAAGGCAAGGGTGACGCTCGCCTTCGACAACATATTGTACGTTCATCTGACTGTTCTGGTTGTTTGGTCTTCGATATATTTATAGGGGCCAGATATTGAAGCTAGGTGCTTGGCGTTAGCTGGAAGAGTAGGCAAATATTGCAAATAAATTATAGAATAATGAACGGTAGGTATATTATAGTAGCATTTCTTCCGAACTGATAAAAATTAAATATTCACTTTCATGATGATCCTTTTTATGTATTTTTGGGAAACTAATCGTCGTAAACTTGGCAGCATGTATTGTAGAGAACCTCAATCGAATATGTTCCCTCTAAGTTCAAATTGTTTATGAAACATAATATATACTATCTTCGAGAAGCTGCAGATCAAATATCCCAAAATCTCATTCCAGTGAAAACCAAGGGAAGATACGAGATGCATACGAATTTTATATTAACTGTTGTGGCGAATTATATCAATAATATGTGATTGTGCAACGAAGAAAATGACACGTGCTAGGTGGGAATGTGGCACTTACTAGCTATTAAAGTGACATATTCTACCCGGACTGTGAGATTTGCTAGTTCGGAAGTTTGTAATGGTGAGCTTCAAGACTTATCTGAAGTTTAGAAATCCTTAGAATACATAACGACTGTGAGTAAACATTGATTTTTATATATTAGATAGATATTGTAAAATTATACTTGATGATCAATTAGAGAAACATTTTCGAAATGCAGCCCATTGAATAAGAGAGTTCAACAAGCAATTGAACTACGTACTCCCAAGTTTCTTCAATCCAAATGGCCGCAAACTACATTGATTGGTGTTTAATAGGTAATGAAAACCAATACATCGCACCTGGCTGGTGTAGCAAGCAAATGCTTCCGGAATACAAATGGCACGTTTGATGGACCCTGTTTATTATACCCGGCGACGTGCATAAGTTCCTCGTGTGCCTCAATTCCAATCTGGGGCTTTTGTGTCGTGTGCCCGACCCCTGTATTTTTATCACTCGGTTTACCGTGTCGAATTCTTTGGACACGTACAACTTAGGGTATTGTTGCCAGGGGCATCTGTTTGTTCGCTTTCGATAGGAAAATGCTATGTCTTCATTCGACTCCAACCGGGATGAGAAAAAATATATTCTTCACATAAAGGCACTTTTTAATTCTTTATAATTGAAAATAGTTTCGCTAGGTTGGCATAATTGTCCTTTTTACTTAGCGAAGTTGCAGTGACATCTGTCATTAAAATTGTTCACAATGAATGAAAAAATCAAAAAGAACCTGCCTGAAGTGGTACAATTGTTACATGAGGCTGGCGTCGTTCTTAAGAAATACATGGTTTTGGGGTAAAGTGCATTCTAAATCGGTTGAGATGGCGTTTATTTTTCATTCTGATGGGCTATCCATGTTTCCAACACCACTTAACATTGCTAAAGAAAACGAGATGGTTATTAAAAATCATCGTTCGAATCTGACATTGTGAACTCCCATAGTTCGCACATGAAACGCGTTGCCGCTCTACCAGTTTCGGAAAACTCAATATCGTGAAGTTTGCTTATGCGTGCATCAAACTTATTATAATTATGAATACACAAGTTTGACATACGAAACAGTATACAGGCTTGAGTTCTCTTTTGATAAAAATAAATGAATCCTGTAGTAAAAGGATTTTAGGAGATTTAACACAAATATAAGTTCTTCTTATTATTGCTCATGGTACGTTCAAAAATAAATGATCAAAAATATTTGCTCAAAATATGGAGTAACTCGTAAGACGTTACTTTTTTGAAAAATCACATTTCACTCCAACCTATCTTTGTTATATATCTAAGTGAGTTTCTTCTCATATTTCGGGATTAGAGGACAAACGAATGCACCTATTGCTTATCAAAATAATTCCCATGAAGATCTATACATTTCTCTAATTCTATGTCAAATCCATCTGCCACATCTTGTAAAACAAAACAATTGAGAATATTTCATTCTTACACTGTTTCCAGTATTATTTATTTATGATATCAATATTTTTCAATGCAAAAATCACTGAACGATATTTACGGCAATATTTCATTGATTTCGATAAAAATACAGCGAATTAGAGAAAATAATGTATGATACTCGTACAGAAGGCTCATTCTAACACTAGTTCATTAAAAAACTCGCCACATCGTGGCTCGTTTTTCAATTTTGAACACGTGTAAAAATACCACTGCCTTCTGCCTTCTATTCCAACACGAATCCGAAATTCGAAAAGGAGCGACGAAGGAGCGAGTTTCGAAAGCATGAGTGTTGGAATTGCCTTCTGCAACGAGTATTAGACGATATTTTCTCTATTTCAGTCAAGTTTCGTGAAATACTCTGCAGTCTATTTTGGCAGATTCTTGGATTTATACGAGACTTTCATTAGATCCAGTTGGTCCCCATCCATTTCTTTCATCTACTGAAGTTGTCGAGGTGCACTAAAGTTAACTTCTCATTCCATTCAGCTCCCATAAATTTTGATCGAGGGCTGTGAAAGATTAATTCCATCTGATTTTGTGGTTAATATTCAAAAGGAAATAATAGTATATTCTAAAACAAGTTGCAGAATGAGCTCCTATTCCAATACGAATGCGAAGTGATGGAATTGCCCTCTGCAACGAGTATTCGACGATGTTTTCTCTATTTCAGTCAAGTTTCGTGAAATACTCTCGAAATTCAAATGAAAATTCAGATCAGTGATTTTTGTATTGTAGCTTGGCAGTTGGTGTGACTTACGAAATTTGACAGATCACGGAGTTAGAATTGATTTGATTCGAAAATTGATGGGATCGGAGGTCAGTACTGACAACCACAAAACGAAAAATATAACTAAAAACAATGCTGTAATGAGTATCATTACAGCACTACTTTCAGTACTGTAATGAACTCATTACGAAACTGAAATAGAGAAATAACTGTTCTGCATGCGTTTGGCTTGAATCAATTGTAAAAGCACGTTTATCACTCTCTCTGGTATCTCAAAACCATGCTGAACGCATGTTTCGAAAAAAGCCCATTAATTCGATAATATTTTTGACAGTCAAATGCTCTGCTGGTGTCACTAATGCCTAAGGTTGTCCTAATCTCACGATAGGTCACAACGATCTTTCAGTTCGCGCACAGCATTAATGGCTGTCCATCAAATGAGTTATATTCAGATGAAAACTCCAACCCTTTCCTCACTTTTCCGCTGGAACGACGGATATTAATTTAGCATCAGCTGAAATAAACTTTCCCATTTGGTATTCATGGAACCGGGACGTGCTGACAAAGAAGCCCAATGCAAAGGACAAATTGGCGTACGTGATAGTTGAATTTTGATCGTTTGTTTCACAGTTAAATTCTTTTTTTTTTAGCAAAGGCGGTTTAAGAGGTAGAGGATGAAAGGAAATCTGAATAAAGGTGAGAACTATAACTTGAAGATATTATTCTCGAAAAGATCATCAGTTTGTTTTTAGAATCGTTATCTTCTTATAATGAATTATTTGGCCTGGGAATTAGTTTTTTACTCTCTGTCAAACAGGAATTATTCTACTAATATTATAAATGCGAAAGTTTGTGAGGATATTTGTATGTGAGGATGTTCGTTACCTTCTACTGAACAGATTGAGATGAAACTCAGTTTATACTGAAACATACAGGCTAAAATAAATATTTTATATTTTTGTACATAAAATAACGGAAAGTCGAAAAAAATTCCTGCTCTCTAAGAGCGTTTTAGGTGTATACGCTGCCTGAACGGTTGAACTTACACGAAGATAGGATCGTCAGATTTCGATGATTTAGTACTACATCCCCTAAATCAAAAAATGTAGAAAAAAGTAATATGAATGTCATGTTCTCTTTTTTCGAAAAACATAAATTGATGGATACTGTCTAGTTTCCGTGCTACAGGGTGATTTTTTAATTAAGGAGATGTAGTACTAAATCATCGAAATCTGACCTCTCAGTATCATGAAATTGTTTGTCTCAAAAAGTCCGCGACAGCATATATCTATTATTTGTATGGAAAATCAAAATAGTATGCCATAAAAACAGTTAAATTGGATACCCCGTTTACAATGCATATTTTATAGTACCGTCAAAAGCGGTGAAGTAGATCAAAAATCGAGGTTTTTCAGTTAATTCAGTATAAGATCGATTGGGCTGATGTTTGGAATATAGATTTAATCATACCTCAGCTATCGACTAACTCAACATAGTTTTCGGCTGCACAGTTTTTGAAATTTCTTCGATTGTAGGTTCTTTGGGGTGAAGTGGATCGCACTTAAAATATCGATGAATATCAACTTTAACCATAACAGGGGTGGAGGGAATCACTTAAAAGAAAAGAATCTATTTTAACTCAAAGAAATGCTCTATAATATGTAGGACAGTGTTTCTTATCTTTCAGCGTTCCTTAGTTTTATATTAAATTGGTTTCAATTCGTTTCGCAGTTGAAGATTCTATTTTTTCAATTAGGATATTTGGGTGTGTAAGCTGCTATTGCTAGGTAACTGTAAATAAAAGGCAATCAGTCAGCTGCAATAATTGAAAAAACGATGACGATAATGACGAAGCCGAGTCGAAGAAAAAGGGTGAATTTGTTCAGTAAAGATAAATTATCGATAAGTTGTGCCAGTGTTTAAACCAAACGTTTGTTTTTTCCTTTTTACCAATATATATGGACAACAAGATCAAGCTTACATTATATTCTCTCACTTGATGGTGCAAAAGAAAACTACATATTATTAATACTAATGACGATCTTCGGTCGGAGGAAAATTTGTTTTCGGCCAACCGAGGACAATAATACTTCCGCAAAAACGACCGAACAGACAATTTTGAAGCGGTGTATGCGGAGAAAACGCGATGCCTGAAAACCAAGAGACTGCGTCTATTTCGAGCGCGTCTTGCACTTTTACATGGGGTGAATGAAAGCGCCGTTATCGATTGCAACACATGCAGCGAGACGCGACGCACGGGGCGAATGTGCATCTCGTGAAAAGACCCCAAAGGTTTCGTTTTCACGAGACCACGAGGGTAGTATATCAGATTTCTGATATATGGCCCCAGAGTCTGGGGTCAAACAGGGCTATATTCACCTGAGTGAAAGAAACAGTGAAACTGAATTCGCTCAATTAATAAAGTGCATATTTATTCGAAAAGAACACTGGAGCTTTTTCAAAATAATGGCCAGAGATGTGCGTGAAGTTTGGATTTTCGAGAAACTTTTTATTTTGCTGAGTCGTCCTGGGTTTGTGCTGCTTTGGGCCGTCGGATGTTTTATTCAATAAGGTTCTTAAGATATTTCATAAAATGTGTTGTACAGAACACGTGTTCGTACAACACATTTCTCTATGAAATATCTTGAAAACCGTATTGAAAAAAAAAAAATTCAAATGGCAAAAAGCAGCACAAACCTCAGCAAGACGAAAATTTTCTCGAAAATCCAAAAGTTCTGGTTTTCCTACAATTTTCTAATCTAAACTAATAATATAAATGTGAATGTCCGTATGTTCCTCAGGAACCAAATGACTGATTTTGATGAAACTTTCACCATAATGTAGAGAATTTCTTTCGGGAGGTTTTCATGTAAGGTTCATTCCTATATCTCGAGGAAATGAGAAAAATATCAAGTTTTCATGAAAATGTCTGTAATCAACCCGGTTTTTCAGGGATTTACGGCCGACGCAGGGTAAACTATGAGAGAATACCGCGACGGCATTCACTTCAATTCAAAATATTGTTCAATTTGAAAAAAGGCTTCCTGCCATAGAATGAATTCATATAAAAATGAATGTGATTGTCATCTGCGGCATTTATTCCGGATGAAAAATGCTTTTTACATTATAGTTTTTTAATGAATACTTTAAAAATTACCGCAAGTTGAACGAATGCGAATTTGAGCAAGAAATCATTGAATCTACGCGAGATAGCTTTGTCACGTAGTCGCGTGCCTGTCTCTCCTTCGATACGAGGTTATGAATGTGGGGTTGCGGACCTATCAGTACTGTTGCAAATTGAAACGGAGCTGCGGGTTTGAGCTAGTGTGAGGCAAAACAAAGTAATTTTTTCTGAAAATCTGACCGGCACAAGGTTGCACAATTGCGGAACAACTATATATTTTTTGTCCTCATAGAATTTTGTTTGGTTTAGATGAAACTATTTTTGTCGACAAAAAGGAAAGTGCTGTGGTGCCTTTGTTTTCAATTTTCCGGAAAATCTGCAAAAAGAAATATTTACAGCACCAGACAGCACAAATGTAGCACGAATTTCTTTATTAATTTGTGATGAGGAAAAACGATAGTGCGGGGCTCTTTTTTTTTAAATTTCGATTTTTCAAGAAACTTGACAGACCTTCAGAAATATTTGAACGGCACAACACAGTACAGGTCTAGCACAATTTTTCTTAGTCGTGGGAATCCAATATTTCAAAAAGTGCTGGACAATCTTTTCATTCTTTGAAATATCTTCAACAAATTGTGGAAATAAGAAAAATGTCAACGGCACAATAACAAAATTTCCGAAAATACAAAATGGCTGGACCAACATCACCCACATTGATAGTTTTCTGTTAATTCGAGTACCCATAGAACACAGTAGTGGAATTTCGCTGCTCAAATACAATAAAGGTACAAAAATCACTTTTTGAAGGGGAACATTATCCTCATTTCAAGTTTTCGATTTTGCAATGGAAATTTTCATTTGCAATTTGATAAGACTTGAAGTGAAGTAAAATTGGGGGGCACCGGATCTTGGTCTATACTAGCTTCGAACTAGCGTCAGTACCTTACTGAAACTTTTCCTAGTCAATTAAGAAATATACTAACTATACTTGTATAAAATTAATTATATTTATTGCAGAAAATCATATTTAGTCTCGAGTGATAAGTTGCATTAAAATTTACTTATTCATCCTAATATAGGTCGCAGGCACTATATAGTTTATCTGTCATTGTTCATCTAGTTGAAAATATATTGTTGCTTTCGTGCCTGCGACTTCAACAATGAAATGTCACGTAATCCATGAAAAGACTCAATAAAAACTATTTTAAGCTTCATGGGTTTAAATGAGAACCCCTCTCGAAAATGGTTGAATAGTTCGATAATCATTTCAATCCATATAGCTTTCAGGTTAAAAATACATATATAGGAACAGAACAAACAAACACAGGAAACATCGAAACTATCGGGGGCTGCTCGATTCCTCCAGAGGAAAAATGCTCTTAGTAGCCTTAGTGAGAAGAATACATCACACTCTTGGGATGTTTGGCGCCTCAATATTTACGGAGGCAAACAGCAGCTGCCGACATCAAAAATATGAATCATTCATAGTGCTGCGATCTACGACTGTGTTCCAGACTTCGGGAGATCAATGGCACTTCGATCTCACTATATTTCGTGTTCGTGCTATTTTTAACATGTGGGATTTCTGAGAGGACTACTTGGGAGATTTATACTGCAAGTAGACAATATGGCTACTAATAATACGCTAAATACACCTCTTTAAGCCGAGAAAATTTTCAGACTTACAGTAGTTAGTGATAGAATGGTACCCAATGAAAATCGAAGGAAGAGTCGAACGTTTTCACAGTTCTCGCTTCAACAAAAGCATATATGCCTCAGTTTGATGTTAGTTATGAGTCTGCGGATATCCATGAACTGTCAGGTGGACACCATTAATTCAAAAATAAAAATAAAATTCGTCAAAAAGTTAACTTCTTTATAGTTGAACGCGAACGAAGCTCAAATTGTAAAAGGGCAATGGTTAAAAATCAATCATTCCAAAGTAGTTCTCTTTTTAGGCCGGGAAAGACAAATGAAACTTCATACAGGGTTATAAATTACCCATTCCTAGAAGGTTATATTCAATTAACTACTGATGAAAATGAATTATAAAAATCAGCTGCAGACTTTTTCGGAATTATTGGTAACCCTGAATGTATTCTTCAAATGCCACTCTTCTTTTTAGAAGATCGAATATTAGTATATCCAATGATTATTGGTCGATCACTTTCAATTTTCGTGGCAAATATTATGCGGACGGAATGAAATTTCAACTTTAAATGTCAGTATGCATCACAAATTTTGTAAAGTTAACTTGAAAGGTTAGCCAATCAAGCCGATTGTTGAATCAATTACCTGTAGGTAACATATAAATGAATTTTTATCATGAAACTAGATGCTCATATCGATTTTCAAAACGAAACTGTTCTTCTACTTAATTGAAATCAGAAATCAGAACATAACAATTTTCACCATTTGAATAGAAATTCGTGTTCATCGGAACTTCTATAAAACTGAATACATCCAGGGCGAAATTTATGTATGTTAATCAATTATCATTTTGCTATGTTATGATTATTCTCTGGTATTTTATGATTTAACAGTAAACGATGACATTAAATTTACATTGATGTATTATGTCCAGTGGGCTTGACTTTGATCCAAACGGATCAGAATTTTCTGAATCTTTGGGAATTTTCATCTTAATTTGGAAAAAAAATAATTCACAAACTGAGGACATGTGGTGGGTTATTTTCTATTTGAAATTATCCAACTAATCCATCGACAATATTTCGTTGATATGAGTTGGGTATACTTTTTGTCGAAAACTTTCAGGTGAACTCAACTGGGAATTCTGCTCATGTTTTGAAAATGATATTCGGAGAAAACTATGTTCTTGTTCAAAGGGTGTAAAAAACGGAAAATTAAAAAAAATTTAAA
Source organism: Hippodamia convergens (assembly GCA_038502775.1). NCBI lineage: Eukaryota > Metazoa > Arthropoda > Insecta > Coleoptera > Coccinellidae > Hippodamia > Hippodamia convergens. The sequence goes on along the minus strand of CM076610.1, from coordinate 15,482,745 downwards.
GGATTCACAGATTCGTGCATACCATGCGTGATATCAAATCAGGTAGTCCAATGAATTAATTTCATTAGTTTTATGCTGTCATAGGTTCATGACCACGAACTACATCATTTTTCTCATCACTCAAAAACGTTGTTTCCTCAATCAGGCAGTATGGGCATCAGTATAAATATTTGGCCATCATAAATTGAAAATCCCGAGTGGTATGATGAAATGCGGTCTACGGATCGTGGAAAGGGTAAAATAAATGTTTGAGTTTCACTTCAACTAATTTCAGGAAAGCTTGAATCCGAAAACTATGAAAATTAGAAAGATCCATTTACTCAGCTCCGACAGGAGGTTACAGCAATCAAATGTCATTGAATTGAGTACTTCAATTCTAGACTGCACATGTTAATTGCATTTCATAAATGATAGGAAACTCGATTACTAAGAAAAAAACATAATAATTTGTTATGGCCAAAATGGCTGAAAAGAGTTCTTCTACCCATTAGTTTTCGCAGTTCACAAAGATGTCATCTATCGACTACTAGAGGTAGCTTGACGATGTTTCGAAATCGAATACGACAAGTGCTGTTACTATGTTCAATGATTTTTTGCTTCTCAAACTTTTTTGCGATTGCGACTTACTTTGGAGGTGAAAATTTTCAGGCGACGCCCATAGAAATAGTTTATTCTATTCATGAATATTTCAAACAAGAAAAACCTGAAACTCATTAATTGAATAGTTTACAATATATTTTTGCTATCCCCAAATTTTTCTGGGGACCCGCAGTTTGAAATAAACTGCTCTAGATTATGATTTGAATAAATGTTGAACGAATAAAAATATTTGAAAATTTTTTTGTAGGTAGAAACATCTCCTGATAGAAATAATACTATCAACTTATCCGATAGAAATACTTCGGGTTAAAGTTCTGGAAATTCAACACTTGCCCCTATTCAATCCATCTAAATATCTGTCAGAAATCATAATACAACTGCAGGTTCGGACCTTCAGTATCGGATAAATTATTTTCAAACATTACCAAAGAAACTCATAACAGAAAAAAAGATATGTGGTTATCTGCTCTGATGATTTCAGTAACTAGTTTTCATTGGGAGTTCATTCGCCCAAAACGCAGGCGCAGTGACCCCGAAATGCCACCCCAGACGAAGAGGCGAGAGACCCAGGGCGATTTCTACACGAAATGCACAATTAGTATCAGAAGAATCCGGGGCTAGCTCGTATGAAATTAATTTCTTGCATGTTTCGGAGTGGTAATTACCTCCAAACAACGAATCGTTCTGAATAATACAATCACGAATTCTCTTACGGCGGAAGTTCAACTAGGAATGCATAAACCTTTCCTTTTTGCTGAATATGAATGGAAGAATCGATCAGTCTGAAAGCGAAATGGCGTTGTTACTTCAGGAATGTTATAAATCTGTAGATGGTTACTTTCATGAAATTTTCGTAGAACTAGATTTTTTATTTATGTAACTTGTCTTATAAGATTGTATATGTCCCACATGATTAATAAATGACTTTCATTGATATTTAAATCAGAATTTCGCCAAATAACATTTTCGGTTCACAAAATCCGAAAATGCAGGAAAATATATACCTAGATGTATATTCAGAGAATGCAGAAGTTGTGAAATATCCATGAAAGCTGTCTAGAATTCGAACCAAATATGTTAAAAACCGAAAAGATTGGTTAGAAATGAATAAGGCTGTAGTGAGGGAGACTAACGTGAGTTGAATTATAGGAATAGTTCAAATATAGCTACTATGAGAGTAAAAAATTCCATATTGGTAAAGCCGGCTTCATCAGTGAAAAGGATATTGGAGATAAACTGAGGATGTTCAGCAATCTTCGTTGAAACTCAATGACAGAATGTCCCTTCTCGCTTGATGTTCAGGAGAAGTAAGAGCTTCCACTCGTAGAATATAGAATAGTAGGAGCATAGATGAATAATTCTACAGACCGGAGGGCCACTTATTCCTACTTCCGTTGAAATTCTTGAAATTCTTATTACACTTTTACCACGATTTTTAGTTACAATATTGTGAAATTTTCTTTATTACTTATTAGGAAAGGTATTGTCCAAAGGTAAGACAAAATAGTATTTTTTTTAATAGAATCACAAGCTTTATGTTTATAAATAGGTATTTTTATGTCCAAAGTTAAGTTCTAAATTATTTGAAAATTTAAAATAGCACCAAATTTCTTCTTCTTTTCCCTAGGAAGAGTTCCATATTTTCAGTTAACTATGAAGACGTTCCATATTAGCTCACTTTCCCCCCGTTATTATGATATAGAATATAGAAGCTGGAACACGCTTGAGTCTTTCAAAATTTTCATTTTCCGATCAAAAAACTTAAGACTGGCATAAAAACCGGCCGTCCAAAATCGGTGTGTGTAAAATGGGCGGTAGCCTTAATGGAGGAAGTTCTTGTGGTGAAATTGTGCGTTAGATAATGTACTGTTTCCAACTCCACTCAGTATCTGCTGAGAGAGACCTCATATTAATATCTGCCAAACAAAATTAGACCCACTATTATCATAACAACTACAGTCATAATATACATTCATGCTGGTACATTCCGATTCCTACGGTGGTTCGTTATTCTTCATTTAATGCAGTCATTAAACCCCGAAACTAATATATACATTCCTCTTGATTAACGCCCTTCAACAGCTTCCATACCGCTAATTGCTGAACGCCCCTGCTCCCTGGTTCCCCCTTATTCCTCATGTGTCCTAGAATCCACGTCCGTCAATTGTACAAGCTGGACGTCCCGGGCCAACCTATTCCGTTCTGACCGTGTCCCCTCGATTGAATAATTAAATTTTACGATAGAAGTTTCGAGAGCGTCCGGTCCTTGGATTCCCAGGGGAACCGACGATTTATTTGACGGAGAAAATGCGATTTTATTCCATATATTTCATAATAGAAGTCTTCATTGTCGAAGTAACTTATTTTTGGCTGCACAAGGGATTTTACTTGGATAGAATACTATGTTATCGTGAGGATTTCCAGTACTTCACCTTATCGAACAGTATCAAACGGGAAATAAGTTATGCAAACTTTTATAATATTTACCCAACATTTTCGTAACTCTGGATTACAACGAAACAATAATGTTTATAATTCATATATTTCATGCATACGTGGGTTGCTTTTTATATTTCAGGATTAGAGAACAAACACAAAAATCAATCATCGAAAATCGTTAATTTTTTTTTTTCAAAAATATTCCCAACTCTACCACTCTGATTGAGATATCTCCAGAATATGCATACTGAACGCATCAACCGCTTCTTGAGGTGTCGAAAAACGTTTGCCTTTCAGTTTATTTTCCACTTACGGAAATAAATTCGGTACCAGTCATGTCTTAACGACTCATCATATGAACTAACGTGTAAAAATGCACTTATTTGAGCCGATAATAACCAATTGCTCGGAAGTGATTCGGGCTCGAACAATTTTTGTTGGATTTGGCTCATCTTGAAACAACCATACTGCTGTTTACTTTCGAGCTCAACGAGGAAATCCAAGATTTGTCATTTTTCAGGATATCTCAGACGTGTTTCGAAACTTCGCGATCGTATTTTCTGAGCATTTCTTTCGGCCAAACTAAAGAAGCCTTCTTTCAACAATTATTGGCAAATTGTGTGGAATCCAACTTTTTTCTGGCAGTAAATGTTTATGCAATATTGAATGTACCTAGCATGGTCCCACTAATGCCTAAGGTTGTCTCAATGACACGAGGTCACATGACGATCTTTCAATATAATGTAAACAGCATCAATGGTTTCCGGACCCAGAACAACAACTGATTTTGGACGAACTTCAGGAAGTGGTGGAGCGAACTTCATCGTGAAAAACCGAATAAGGTTAATCGATACACTTTGCTGAGTTAATCCACGTCCAAAGTTGTAAAAAATAATCGCACCAGAAAGTTCACGAATTAATTCTAATTCCATTTTCTTGGCCGAGATGAATCTTCAAATTCACTGAAAACAACACAAACTTTGCGATAGGGCTTTCAAAATGAACCAATTCGTTTTTGACGAAGTGTCAATATATAA
>CM076610.1:15457346-15478569 GCA_038502775.1 Hippodamia convergens | reverse complement strand
TCAATATATAATTAAAATGTCAAAAATGACATTAAGACGTATTCATATCTGCATAATAAAATATAGCATAATGCATCATAATATAATATAATACATAATGCATAACACATACCTAAAGGTAAAGTCCATGAAAGAAATGGTAAGGAGAAGGCCCAACCACGGACTTATTACACATGAACATATTATCACGAGACTTTTCAAAAGAAATCCGAGGCAAACACCATGAGAGAAGGACGGACTTATGCATGTCCCATGAAACGAACAAAGAGGGACCAAGTTGAGGCACTGTCTAAATTCTAAATCATATTCCCCAAACAAAACAAAAGCGCCGGTGACAGTACCGCAAATTACTCCATCTCACTCGGTGGTCCACAGTCTCTTTCTAGAAAGATGTCCATGGATAATGGGTCTATGTTGTTCAATAATATTGACAAATAATCTCATAAATGTTACATGATTTTCGGAACTCGATTGTTTTACTTTTTGTTTTTGTAAAAATATTTTAAAAAATGGTTAAAATTGTTTTTGCTTCATTTATCCGTAGGAATTTATATTAAACAAAACCTGAAGTACATATATTACAATCAAGATCAAAAGGTCACATCTGAACATTGGGATTCGCCAAAATGCATCTTGAATGAAACTCCTGGCAAACTGATACTAGAACATTCGTTTTATTTTTGTTGAAGTCCCATTGGAATACCGCTCATTAACGTCCAAATCAATTGAAGGCGTCGAACTAGTGGGAAGTAGACTACATAATTGAAATTCTTGTTTCGCGGGTCGAAACAAACAAAACAATCGCGAATATATGGAAGACGGAAACGTATCCGAACAATGTCATTTCCGTAATAGGATAATAATAATTTCAGAGATGTGGCGGAATTTCCGGGCGACAAACATAAACTCTGTTCTTGATGCCTTGAGAGGGATCTGATGCAGATTATCTGGATCGTTCTTGTTGCCTGGCCTGTTCACATGGGATCATAGATATATGCGTGAGATTATACCTGTTCAGCAAGTGATTATGTAGCTCACTAACATGAAACTGGAACTTAAAAGAAGATCCCGTATGGAGAGAAGAATGAAACTTTTTGAATATTATACTTTCCCAGTATAAATGTGCCGACTTATGTTCGCAATTCACTGAAACGTTACAGTTGTCTTTGGCGAAGTCTTTCGTTTCTACAATAGAGTTACATTTATCAACGTTTTAAAAGGAGGTTGAACTCATGGTAAGAATTAAAAATTAATAACGTAACCGTTTTGAAAAATTAGGTCAATGGCTTTTGATGAAAAACGCATAATTATTAAAAATGAAAAATTCCAACCTTGAAAAGTATTATAAACGGTGAGTCTCTGACTTGTCAAAAAAAAACTTTTCTCGTATAGGTACTCTTTTCAGATTCAGTCTGGATATAAAGATAAAGCCATTTCAAACTTTCTTCCCCTGTAAATGGGCATCAGATCCAACGCATAAAACTCCGAAATGATGTAGCAGGAATTCAATTCTGTGAAGCTTCTGAACAGAAGATTTCAAGTTTTTTAATTCGCAGAATATATATTTTTTCAACTAATGAATTTCAGGAAAAATTCGTATTTCACGAGATTCAATGAAGGATAATTTTATTCCCGAAAATGGCCAAATTTTCATTAAATTGCATTCAATTCATTTCAAGACTTGGGTCTCTTGAATTTCTGGTACAATTATGGAATAGAATGGTATGTATCTGATGGTGATAATGAAGAAAATAAAACATGTGGGGGGTATAATTTTGCCTCCGAATATACTTCACCCCACCAATAAAAACCTACATTCCCAAAAATGGTTACATTCGATAAAACCGTTACCGAGATATAACTGAAAATTGATTTTTTTTTGAGGATTGATCAGTTGGTTTTTTTTTCAACTGAATCGAAGGTGGTGAAGGAAAAAAGTACCTATTTCTTTCGACCCCAGAAATCTTAAAATATTTGTACAAGGCAAAAACTTGTTCTGCATTGGCAACAAAAGATCAAACTGGACGTCTCATGTAACGTTTCTAAAATTTATTGCTCTTCATAAAACCAGGAAAAAAAGCATTACTTTAACACTTACTGAAAGACATAAAGTTTCAGAGATCATGAAATTGTTGAAGCTGGTCTGAAAACCACCATTTAAACAATGCTCGCAGAAAATTAAATTTTATGTTGACGACAAATTTTATTCTGAATGAACGAACCAGTTGAGAATGACATTATAAAAGGAGAAGCTCAAATTTCGCACCATATCAGCAATTCATTTGACACCACCATTCACTTCTGGTTATTTCAATTGATGCTTTTTCACCACTGTTTCGAGATCTTCGGATAACATTAAAAATTTCCAGAATCCAGTACTTGCTGCATCAAGGGAGGCTTAGGACGAAATAAATCAGATCGTTCCCTCCAAGTTACAGCACATTAAAATTATGCTTTCATAATATTTTCCAGAAGAATGAAATGTTACCAGCTATCGCTTATTGGATGCCTGAGTTTTTCAATTCCGAAATGTAAATATAAAACTTATTTTATATTTTTGATACATCAATTCTTTCCGAATATGACTCAATGTGATAGTAAGCAACTTTTTCATGTCTCGATTTCTTCTATTCAGGCTATATCCACTTAACCCATTAGCGCCTACGGTTGCCATATGGCAACGCTTTCGGGTGTTTTTCAAATGGTTTCCAGATGCGCAGAATTGTAGCTAGAAAGTTGGGGGTTGGTATACTTGATACACAAATGTACCATATTTTACCAGTAACAAGAATTTTTTTCTGTAAGCTCACTAGTTCCGCCTCCAGAAGTTGTGAAACTTTGAGTTCTTCGTGAATCGTGAAAAACATGGAACCTAATTTCCTGTAAGTGGAATATTTTCTATTTGCGCACTGGTTTTGTCATAATTTTTTTTATATAGATCTTGAAACTTCAATTCATGATCCTAAGGGGCTAAACATAATCACAAAAAAATATTAATAGGAAAAATTTTCAGTTGATTTCGTGGGTTGCCATATGGCAACCCTAGGCGCTTATACTCAGTGATAATGCTGACCGGATAGGAATTCGTAGTAAGAAATGGTATTGGTCGATTGTTTCATGGTTGCTAGAAGTAGCTAAGCAAAATAGCTGGATTCTGTACAATGAAACAGGAAGACCAAAAAATTCGGAACTCGAATTCAAATGAGAAGTGGTCAACAGCTATTTGAAAAAGAATGGGGTAACACCGAATGGACAAAAGAGGCTGTCATCCTCTTGTTCTTCTCCTAGAGATAGTCGAATTTCCAATTCCGTAAGATTCGATTAACTCAGTCATCTTGTGAAGGTACACAGAAGACAAAAAGCGTGCGCTGGACGTGGATGTAAGTCGATCATGAGAACAGTGTGTTCAAAATGCGATGTTGGACTTTGCATAGATTATTTTTTTCCGTTTCATACCGCATGATATTTGTATTATGACATTGTAAATATTTTATAAATGAATAAAATGTTTTGAAACTATTAAAATGTAAAAAAATTTCATGTATCTTTTCAGTAAAATAGTATTTCTTCCCGAAGAGTGATCACAAGCGCCTAGGGTTGCAATATGGTAACCGCCAATTTTGAAAAAACTAGAGGTCTTATAAAATTTTTATACTATTTTTCCGTCTATATAGGGCGTTTCGGACCAGCTTTAAAAAAAAATTTCAAAAATCTAAAAAAAATTAATTCCGGCGCTAATAGGTTAAACTTGCAGAAGCATTGGATACCTCATATATTCAACAAAACACAAATGAAATTTGGAAGTTGTTCAGCTCCAATTAAATAGGTATCACTTTCTAGTACCTAGTTCTTTTAATTTCGAAATTCATCAGTGTTTAGCGAGAAAATCAACCCCTACAAGGGAAAGTAGGTTGGGGCGAGAAAAGTTCTCAGAACAACATTTAATATATTAAAGACTCCTCATGAATTTTCAAATATAAATATTTTAAAATCCTTGGTATACATTCAGGAACACGCAATGGTAGAACCCCTTTGGCGAATATAACATTCTTCCAATTACTTACAAAATTACTTCTTTTGTGATAAAATACCTACTTGACAAAAACAAAATCCGGATTGTAGATACATCTACTTCACATTGTTTAAAGGAGCAACAGTCTGGGTGTGCTATTTCAACATAGTGACATAGTTGACCCACATTTAAAGTCAAATTTGGTCATATAGTTGTGAAAATTGACATTAATTGACGAATGATCCAAGATGTTTTCATCAATTCTTCAAGTACATCCATCTTACACATGGACGAGGTTTAAACAAAATGAGGCTGCACCACATACTTACCACCATGGCAATGCTTCACTTTTCAGATATTCCCACGAAAATTGATAAGCGAAATTGGGGACCTCTTCTTGCCACCAGAATTATCGTATTCGACCCCAATGAATGTTTTCTGTGTGGGTATTTCATAGGTTAAGCTAATAATGCGCAAACTGTGGCATACTTTTGTCTTGTGATTGAGTTTCCTAGAGTAAATGAACAATAAGGATTCTATGGTTTCAATAAATATTTCTGTTGAAATTATAATTTATTTAGCTACTGATAAATATACGAGGTATAGTATGACAAAAGCTATAATTCATTTGATATCATACAAACATCTTTTCCGCATAACACAATAAATCCACCCACTCCAAACAACATAAGATCATATTGGGTACACCTAACATTGAGCTTCCAACGTAACAAACGTAGATCAAACTGTGAGATATATCCATCTTGCAAGTAACTTTCCCGCCCAACTGGGAAGTGATTAAACCTACTGCACTTGACAAGTTGCTTGAAAGACGGCAGGAAATTTGATAGTGGAACTCGTTCGAGTAAGTATCCTGGATAGGATAAGATTTAATATCGATCGTCTTGTACCCAGAGCTTGCGACTTTTCTGTGGCAGTCCAGATAAACCAGGACATGTCTGGGTGTCACAGTGATTTATTGTCTACGATAACCTTTCTCTGTAATTACATTTATTGCAGCACTATTATGGTTGTCAGTAATTCACCGCGAGTTGGATGTGCCAATTTGGCACAGGACTTCTATGTACCTGAAATATTCGCATTGACCTTCTTGAACATGGAATATTGTAGCAAAATGTTTCCCTCGCATACCATCTGTATTATTCGAACATACATTAATTTATGCTATGTGCCGACCAACGAGATGGAAGACGACTTGGAATACACAATATAATATTGGATGATAGCTCACGACTCCATAATATATTTAATCTCTGAAGAGTGTTTTATGAATTATTTCTGAATGATTTTCATAATTTTCGTACTCTCAATTCTCTGTAGTCTATCCAACGAGAAGCGATAGCGCCAGTAAACAACTAGTTAAAAATGCTTTCATCATATTATATTTTCATTTTATGAAATGAAACCAAATAATGTGAGTGACAATTTATACCTGAATATATTCATAATATTTACGATTTCAAAGACTAAAAATCACTATCAAATCTGAAAGTGACCGGTGGTAAACGCAATTTTTCATAACGACAGCAGGTATATAAATACTAGAATATTTTATAAAATCAACTATGATTCGAAATTTTGAATTTATTTTGTGTCATACAAAAGTTTTCAAAAATTGGTTTGTTGGAAGAAAGCAAAATTTCACATTGAAAAATTTGACAGATATGTGAAAAAAACAGAGTTTGTGTATGTATAATCGTACTTGAACATCATACAAGTTGGTAACGTAAGCTTTATAATTTCAAGATTTGAAGACAAAAAACTATTGTAAATGTCCGAATCTCTGTTTCATGCGACAAATCTTTTCAGACTGAATCAAGAGTACACTCTGAGATATGAGCCATCAAAATCCTGATCGATCGAACTATATTGAAAGTTGCTGAGGAACTACGACAGAAATTTCGGGTTCAGGACATTTTTCATTGATTCTTCACAACTTCGATACTCTATTTAGTCTATTTCATCAACAAATTAATTTTTGGTCTCAACACCTTAGTTTCCATGGACTACTCTCACATCACGCAGGACGGAGACTTCCATAATGACTTTCATAATGACCTGCGAACTACCTAGCGTATTATTGAATTTAATTTGAGAATTCTCTTCAGAATTTGCCATAAATTATCGGTATATTCTTGAGGTACAATCGCATTGGTTTTTCCTTCGCAAATTTCAATTCTTGAATTACGCGTGAATAGATTATAATGATTTTTCTCTATATTTTGAGTCAGGAAACATAGACTCGTAATTATTCATTAGATACATAAAACCATAAAAACGACAAGAACTTTAGTACTTTTTGATGCACTGTTTCTTCGAACGAATTATTAGTTTCCTATTTCTACTTGCAATTCATTGAATCTAAAATAAATCAGTTCTCAGAAAATAACTCCGTTGATAAAAACTAAGAAATAAATTTCAGATATGTTATATTTTTCATATTCTCACCAAATAGCCACCTGCGTTCGTACATAGCGAAACATCGAGGATATATATGCCGGTTTAGAACGTCTTTTGACGTTGTCCGACGTCCTGCTTCCCTCTTCCTCTATCTTCGCAGTCCACATCTTGCAGGTTTCTAGTACTCATGGCCTCAACTACACCATGTTTCCAATTTGTTTTCGGCCTCCCTCTTCTCCTACGTTCTGGTGGCTCCCAGTTCATTATCAATTTTGTGAGTCTCGTCTCCTACATACGTTGTATGTGGCCGTACAATGTTAGTTGCCTTTTTTTCAATGTCATCCATTAAGGTTCCTTCAATACCCATCATATCTATAATGGCATCGTTCCTAATTCTATCCCTCCTTGAAATCCTCAGTGACATTCGTATTGCATTCATTTCAACCGCTTCTAATCTCCTCTTATATTTCTCGGTCAATCTCCAATTCTCAGATCCATATAAAAGACTGGACTTCACTTACGTCTCATATATATTGAATTTTCTTTTTTTCGTAATATTTCTGTTCCATAGTATGCCATTGAGACATGATATTGCTTTTTTCGCCGTTGTTATTCTTCTCTCTATTTCCTTGTTGTCTATTCCAGTTGAGTCGAAAATCACTCCAAGATAGTTATAGTCCAGACAGTGGGTTATTATTTCATCACCATTCAATGCTAGATCACCAGGTTCCCCATTAATGCAAAGATATTTGCATTAAACCCGAGTTAAACCCCACATAAACCCCATTTTCTGTATTCCTCAATCAGCTTGCGCATCATGTACTCCATATCATCTTTATCACCGGACAGTACTAAAAAAATTATTGAAGACTTGTTAAGTTAGGAAATCCATAACTCATGCGAATCCATATACGAAGGGTGGACAGTGCGAGGACGCTGCTTAAGCTCTCGAATCCAAGTTTCCCAATCCAACCACAAAACGCCAAGCTGAATGTTTGCTTTTTGTAGATTTAGTTCCCACAATTAAACCCTGTCATAGTTCAGCAATTTATCGGTTTGCGTTCGGTGCGAAATATCCTGGAGAAGCGTTAGTTCTCCAGAGATTACAACGGATCTAATGAAATTTGAATTATGCAATGGTGAAGGTTGGTTTCGACGAGAACTGGATCGACTATAAATTTTCACCGTAGAGACTGTGCAATTTATCGTGTTTTCTTACGCTAACCAAGGGGGCACTGTTGATACATTATTAGGCCTAGTCAAGATTCGAGAGATCGGAAAATCTCTCAGAATACATAACGAGATACTGTGATGGTTGGAAATATATTGGGTACAATTTGTGTTGTTGGTAGTAGAATACTTAAGTAACATTCGTGCTCAGCTCAGGTCACAGGATCAATGAAACCTTTGTTTTTTAATTGTATTGTATTGAGTTACTAGCAGATATTGCGAACGTTATAAGGATCTGTAATGTTTCTATTTCGCAATCGCAAGGCTATGGTTACAAACAAATACAAATAAAAGAGACTCTACTGTCATTTCAATCGCGTTCTTGTCCAATTTTCGTTTTTGTTGACCGATTGTCGATAGTGGAATAATTAATAAAAGTGTTGATTTGGTTGTTTCTGTAGATATTAAAGAGTCTGCAAGAAGAGCAACTTTGGAACCCCTACCTAAAAAATCCATCTCAGCAGTACGATATTGCATATACCAATTTCCTGGCCTAGTGTAAATTGGAAGATGAAGACGGGGAATTCAATGAACCTATTTTCTCAGCAACACTTTGTGGAGCAAATTATTATGGATCAAGTCAAGCACCCTTGTTAAAAACGGTACCTATTGATTTGGTAAATACTTCAAGGTAATTTAAAACCTAAAAGTGAAAGATATAGCCCAAAAATTCTTACACATGAACAAGTTGAAAAGTTTATAAACGACGCACCAAATGAGAAATACTGGATGGTAAAGGTTTTCAACTATTTTCAGATTGGTTGGAGCCTGTCGGTATGAAGAGGAGTGTAATTTATTAGAAGGCATCGAAATAACAAATAAATCATTGGTCATAACACTTCCAAACACAAAACCGAAAGTCAGTCGTTTTTTGTGTATATGTATGTTGACTGTTTCCGTAAGTACATTGCACTTCCGCCTTCTGTTTTTTATCAAAAGTTGTCGTTTTTGTCTGAAATACAAATGAATTCACTATCAATTCAGTTGGTACGAATACATTTGGGAAAATGCCCTCCTTTGTTGCCGAATTTCTCGAACTGGACCAAAGCAATATACAGTGATATAGAGTGTTTTCTCAGATCCTCCGCTTTTTTTATAGCAAAATCAGTAGATGAAAAAATATGGTGGATAGAGGTCTTCGGCGGTAGCCAAGTGCTATGTTGATCATTCTATTTCTAATAGAATTTCCTTTCCAGAAAAAAAATTCTCCTAAACTACAACAACTCGGCAGATTTTGGAACGTCATCATAATATTGTACTTCCGGTTCCAACGAGTTATAATGGTACTGAGGTCTGCGGATTCTAGAAATGTGTGGCGAAGCTCCCAAACGTCTTAAGGCATTAATGCTAGCAATTGTTCTAATTGTACTATTATTATTAATGTTCACATAAGTCAGTAGTGTTAAACATTGATAAAAAAATTTGCAATTACTAAAATCATCATTATAATTTCATCATAAAATATAGTGGTAAAAATATTTTCAATAATTGCCGAGTTCAGCAATACCATCCGGGAGCCGACGGACTTTTTAGTCACGTGACTACAGATCATACAGATTCATCAGAATAAACGAACGGTACAGATCATTGAGTCGAGTTATCGCCAGTTATCTATGGTATGCGCCTGCGCCGCATCACATAACCTAATTCTATGAAGAAAATCGCTTTACTCCGTCGAAATTGACCGACCGATTAGATCGTCCTCCGATTGATCAGATGTAATATAAGAACGACTCAGAGGTATCCGTGCGACCCGAGGTGTCACTTTTAATGGCAGTTGTACAAAAAAAAACGTTTATAAATAACATACTCAGTTAGCTTTTTTTATTTATTCTGAACAGGGTCAGTTTGGCTACGTTCAGTTTCCGGGAACTTCGACAGAAAGGATCTTTTGTCCTTTACCTAACTCGTTTACTTAAATCCCAATGGCATTGATGAATCCAACGACATCCTTAGGAGCTTTAGCTATCACCTCATGAGGATCCAGAACCGACTTCCCCATGTGAATGGTTCTTAGTTCCGCCAGGTCCGGACACTTGCATACCATGTGTTCAGCCGTTTTTTTCTCTGATCAACCTGCAGGTTTCATCTGCTGATTTTTCCATGCGATACAAAAGATCTTTGTATATGTCCCTGTCAGCAGACCTACCATTACTCTAAGCTCAGCTCGTGGCAGCTTTATGAGCTTTCTAGTGTAGGTCGGCGAGAATTCCACAAATTTTTTAGCTTGCGCATGTCTAGGGGTCGGTTTCACAAAACTTTAATTGTGCGATTAAAAATCCTTACGTGAATTTGAACCAATCGAATCACTCGTTTTGAAATTTCAACGAATCACGGTGGCTCCAAATGATTTAACGGTACAAACAAAGTTTTGTGAAACCGACCCTAGGAGTATTTCTCCAGAGCATTGTTTTGTTTGCCGCTTCCCATTGTTGGACTGCTTTCTTGTATTGGTCTTTTCCCAGCTTTTGTAGTTAGTTATGTAACACCGTTTATGCATGGAATATGAAATCCATAATTGCAAGTAATAAGGAACACAAACGTCTCTCTAATCTGCCATCATTATTTAACATCAGATGAGTACAAAATCGCATCTAGAATTACGAGTCCATTTGAGGCTAGATGAATGTGTAAAAGTAAGAGAGAAAGAATACTCTGGAATCCGGTTTATCGCACAACGGTTGGGCGTATGCTGCACGTCGATCGGTCGTTTAGTGTCACGCTTCCATGTACGCCAACGTCAATTCCTGGAAATATCGGCCATTTCCTAGAACTTGAACATTCCGTCTTGAATACCCCGTTTTTCGCCGACACGGTAGGGTCAAAATTATCATAGACTAGATGTGACCTCCAGATCAAAAGGCTGTTACTTTATGTTCGTGTCTAATTTTCGTTCACGACCAGTGGGGCAGACTTCGTGATACGCGATATATATTTCAGCGTTTTATGCCTCTCACTATAAAATCTACCTACCAATCATAACATCGTTCTTAATATATTTCAGTTTTGTTGGGAAGTAGATTGATAAGCAGTTGCCTGCCTCTGTGCAGTGCTGGCATTACTGGTTGCAGTTTCGTTCTGGAGAAAGTGTGAACTTTTTTCCACATTCTATTTTAAAGAACCAATTATTACTGAATTACTCATATGATGATCAGTAAAAATGAATTCAAATTCATGAACTTTCATCAAATAATAGCATTTATTTACAAATTGTTTTTGGAAGCAGAAGCTGTAGCCCAAAGCGTCAATCATACTAGTAATCTTTTCGCAATATCGAAATATGATTTGCATTAGAAAGAGAACTTTTGCGTTCCATCTAAACGAACGGATACGATCGTTTGTGGTCCAAGGTGTTACAATCATATGATAGGACAAAAATACTTTTGCTGATAACGTAAATCTTCTACCTTCGCTATCAAATATTGTTCTGTTCATTCAAATATAACTTAATGGATGCAAACAGAACAACGACATCAGTTTCCAATCAGAAACAGTTAAAGCTAGCTATTGTCTATTATAATGACTCATAGGTATCATTCCGTGCTCATGGTACGATATACTATCAGACAATTTGTAGATCGAAAAATGAAAAAAGAAGAAATGAGGAATATGAATTATATTCGATAGAAGTTTTGTGAGAGCTTACACAAATAAAAAACTCTCTAAATATATGGAGTCATGACGAAAACTTTTTGAAATGAAAATTAGCAGCTCAGTCCGCTTCTGAGCTAAAGCACGGAACGTTTCGATCCATTCATGAAAAATTCCAGGATATAAATTATACCGCCCATAAACCGCACATTGAACGTAAAAGTTGGAAAGCTTTATCGGAGAGGTGGTATTTCACAAGGTCCTAAATTGAGTAATCCATATTTTATGCATTTTTGTTTCCTTAATCCCTAATCGTACTCGGTTCGCAAGGTTTTTGATGCTTTGAGCACCAACTTGCTGCGGTCGCTCGGTTGAATTTAATCAAGGCAACCTATAAATCAGGATTTCATTTCAGTTCTTCATGCTCGTCCATTGTACGGCACTAGTTTTGTAATATATCCGAAAACTTTACCGTCTCTCTACATTCTCCCAACTCCAGTCCGCCTGGATTTCGAGACAGACATTGAATTATTTATGGATACATTTTGACACAATGTCCTTCTAATATGTATAGACGAATGACAATAGTTCTTTCGCCATATAGAATCTTCTCGCCCTTGAAAAAGTTGGGAGAGTCAATTCAAAAGAAGAATACAATAACCAGAATAACCCTACAATCATAACCTCGTACCGAATGAGAGACAGGCACGTGACTATGTGACAAAGTGATCTCACGTAGATTTAATAATTTCTTGCCCAAATTCGCATTCGTTCAGCCTACGGTAACTTTTAAAGTATCCATTAGAAAATTATATATACTGAAAAAAGCATTTTCATCAGGAAGAAATGTCGCAGATAACAATCACATTCATTTTTATACGAGTTCATTCCATGCCGGTCGGGAGCCCTCTTCAAATTGAACATTATTTTGAATGTGAACTGAAAATGTTAAAAATGGTTATCGTGGGTTGTTCTCAGCAGTTAGACATATGCCGTCGCGGACTTTTTTTTATAGACCTTTTTGAGCACTACAAAATTGTCTGTGAGTACGTTTCCTTATCTCTTATAGTTTACCCAGCGACGGCCGTAAAAGGCTGAAAAAACCGGGTTAATTACCCACTTCTTCATGAAAACTTGATATTTTTTTCAATTTCTTCGTGATATAGGAATTAACTCTACATGAAAATCTCCCAGAATAAATGCTCTACATTATAGTGAAAGTTTCATCAAAATCGGTCATTTAGATCCTGAGTCTATAGAGTCTATAGAGGACAAACTAACACACAAACAAACGGACATTCATATAATATAAGTATAGATTAATCGCTCTCATCTATTGATGATTAAATAACTATTTGTTCAGAAAATGATTGGTTAGTTTAGAAAAAGTCAGATTAGCTATGACTGTGTTAGGAATGGTTAGGTGTGGTTTGGGTGGTGAGAAATTATGTAAGAAAGAACAATATTTCCGAAATAATATAGAGTTACTCTTCAACTGCCATCTTTGAACTATCTGATATGATCTATTAAAAAAATTTATTCACAAAGTTTAGATGGCTCGAGAAATATGAATGATTAGTATAACAAAATGATATGAAAATATTTTCAGTTTAAAATCTGCAGTGTTAGTAATTCTGAAAATATTATTGTTTCATCATGAGTTTTCACAGTTGAAATCAATAGAATATCACAACGCAAATTTCGAATTTTTCATGGAAAATTCAATAATGTAGACGGTATAACGAAAATTGCAGAGAAAAATAACGTGCTTTTATCATTATGAAAGACCATAAGAATCGAGCAATACTGAAAGAGCAATGTTATGTCGAGGTTAATGAAGGTTAATTAGGAGAAATGAAGCAACTACGTTATAAGCTCGCAAATTGCAAAAAATACATGATACTTCAACAAAGAGAACAGTGGGTGTTCGATGCTTGAAGAAAGACTCGGAGCGAATATCCAGTGGCGTAGAGTCGATCACTGACGATATAATGACCAATCTTTCGAATAATCAACAAATTATGAAAAAACAAAGATGGAGGGCTAAGATAGTTTGAATTCGAGGAAAATGATACTCGAATTAATCCAATGATTGTGATATATATGATTCGATTTATGAAGATTCTAGCAATCAACTATGTATTGCGGACACAGAACAAATTAATTTTATAATCCGCGTCGGTTAAGCATGCGCATTTTAATCATTATTTGGCCAAATAACAATTTGAGATCAGAGACGCACCTGATGATATCAAGGAAACGATATGGTATTGTCTGGAATTATATAATACTAGCTGACCCGGCAGACTTTGTACTGCCTCAAAAAAAGCAACTTTAATATATATAATAAAACTATTATGGTATAAATCTTGAAAGTGGACATAAAATTGTCCTGTACAGTATGTGTTGCGCCAAACGTTGTCGTCTGAAAAAACAGCTTTGAATGTTGGCCAAGAACTGTTCAGAATCATTTACTATCCCAGAAACTAAAGAGCGAAAGGAATCTGGTGGTGGAGTGGCAATTGGCAATTAGATAAGCTAGCTGGCCCGGTAAACATTGTTCCGCCTTAGAGATGAATAAAGTTGTTTTTCTTCAAAGGAAATATATTAGGTGAAATGCAAAAGTACAAAATATACAAAAAATTTAATTGCAGTGAAATAAGTATTACACAGGGTGATTGTTTATATGTATATTACACAATAGCTATCTCAGTGAATATTGGTAGTACACAAAAGTTCAATGGGCAAATTTGCAGTATATTTTGTGGGCATTCAGAATTCAGTACTAAGAATTGCATTAAGGCACCATTAACCTGAAAATTCTATGTGAATTGTTGTTTTTCAAATGGCACACACCCTTTATTTTATTTTCCTGATCGGTAGAGCTCTTTCTTCTGATTTCAAATATTTATACATACTTTATTGAAGTTTTTTTCGACAGTTTCTGTTATTTCCGGTAGCTCAGTAAAATTGTAGAGAAAAGCAGACTGTATTTGCGGAGCGAAAGGTGAGATTATTGCAATTTGAAACAACAAGTTCATGAGAAAAAAGGCGGTCAACAATGATGACTACCAAATTTTCTAAGGCTGGTGACTTGGAGGGCTCTGCTACAACTCCCAGCTCTTCTCAGGGACCCTTGGCTGCGGGAAATCTGCCCAACTTTCCCGTTCTTAATATGCGGTGTTGAAAACACAATCAAAATGCGATGCGGTATTACACAATAGAATAAGCGGTTTTTATTATCAAAAGCGTGGAATTATCCAAAACAAATAGCGAAATTTAAATCTGTAAGTACAGAAATAAGCGAGAGAAATCAAAATTCAAAGGCGTTTTTAACTCGTTTTCACTAGGAACCATCAATCGAATCGAATAATAAATGGATGTTCACATACAAAAACAGTGTGCTAAGAAACAAAAAACTATCGCGACAAGTCCTTATTGTTGACTGCGTTTATGCGGACTCCTTTGCAATTATTCTTGCCTTCGCTACATTTCAAACCAAACATTTCCCGCGCGAAGAAGTCGATCAAAACACAAAAAAAAAAACATAATGTTCAATTGATGATGAGTGAATGCTGATAAATCGAGCTTGAAAAGTTAAAAAAAATACAAAATAAGGTTAGATTAATTGGTTTAAAGAGTAAAATAAAGAAAGAGGTAGGAAAACTAGGTGATTGGCAGAGGACATAATTTAACAATAGGTCTCTGCAAAACACCATTTTTGGTCTTGACAGATGCGACTCTTTGAACGTGCATCTTCGCGCTACTCAGAGCTGTTATTCTTCCAAGAAGCCACTCACAAGGAGGAACTCTCTCGTCCTTTATTAAGACGAGCTCTCCGATAGTGGGGACTTTCTCTTCGGAAATGAACCACTTTGAGCGTTGCTGTAAAAGTATGCAAGTACTCGCGATGCCATCTTCTCCAGAAATCCTGCTGCAAACGCTGAAGCAGTTGCCAACGACTTAAGCGATTAAGCGTTAAATGTGAAATATCTGGATAAGGTAATGCAGTAAGAGGTTCTAGGGTGAGAAAATGGCCTGGAGACAAAGCAGCAATATCCTCAGGATCGGAAGATAGAGCTTCTAAGGGACGCGAATTCAATATGGCCTCAATCAAACACAACAAGGTGTAGAATTCTTCATACGACAAAATCTGATTGCCGAGAACTCTAGTAAGATGCGATTTTACAGCCTTAACTCCAGCCTCCCATAAACCAACCATATGAGGAGCAGATGGAGGATTGAAGTGCCAATGATCACCTCTTTTCCGCTGCATTCTTCATGCAATTGACAATCTCACGATGAGCGCCTACGAAATTTGTACCGCAATCACTGTGGAGATGACTGACTCGTCCACGACGTGCAATAAATCGTTGAAGAGCTGAAAGGAAAGTCTCAGTTGTCAAATCTGTAGCCAGTTCTAGATGGACAGCTTTCGTTGCGAAGCAAACAAATAAACATATGTAGGCTTTGGTTGATTTGACCCACGATGTCGTCCCATAGTAATGGAATAAGGTCCTGCAAAATCAACTCCACTGGTGACTAAACGGTTTCACCTGCGAAATTCTAGTTGCGGGCAAATCTCCCATAGGGGGTTGAAAATTCTTTGGACGAGCTCTAAAGCACTGCACACATCGAGATAGAACTGAAGAAAATGGCACGTCTAGCTCCCAATATCCAAAACCGTTGAGCAAGAAGAAAGCGAGTTGTTCGTAAACCGGCGTGTAAATATTTTTTATGGTAGAATTCAATAATCAAGTTTGTCAAGCGACTTTGTCGAGGAAGAAGGATAGGATGTTTTACCATCATAGGAAAGACAAGATGAATCAATTCGTCCACCTATTCTCAAAATACCAGAGTCGTCAAGAAATACATTCAGCTTCCGAAAATTTCGGGAATATACCTTTCGATTAAGTTCTTCAGAAAAATGAGCCCTTTGAGTTACTTTTACTAAAAGAAGGAGAGATTCATTTAATTCTGAGGTGACGAGGGACCACAACGTTTAGAAAGCGGATGTTTAAGGTTAGCGGTGAAGCGAATGACAAATGCAAGAATTCTTTGAATTTCGAAAAGGAGGAAAAGCGATCGAGTAAAAGGGATAAGTCGTCCAAATATGACTGCTCCGAAGTTTGTAAACATGAAAGACCTGCATCAGGATGTGGAGGAGGTGCATGTTCACTTCTCGCGACATACGAATCGAAACACTCCAATATCTTTCGAGGACCATCAAACCAAAGAGCACAATGAGCTAATTCTGATTGTAACAAACCGCGGAGCCAGCGTCAGCTGGGTTATTCAAAGAATCAACATGATGCCAAGAAGCGGACGGAATTTTTTCTTGAATATGAGCGACTCGATTAGATATGAATACAGGCCAGCGTTGCAGTTGCCCTTTTATCCAATCAAGAGCGTTTTGAGAATCCGAAAATGCACAAACCTTTCGGAAACATACGAGACCCTCGAATATGCGAAGACAAAAGGACAAAAGATTAGGCAATAAAACGCAGCACAAAGTTCTAATCTAGGAATTGTTATCCGCTTGAGAGGTGCAACTTTAGTTTTGCGCAGAGAAATTGAAGGACCTTTCATTGTTCCTATTTATCACTTGAAGGTAAGCGACCGGCACAATAGCCTTTTTCTGATGCGTCACAGAAACCCAACAAATCATAAGATACCGCATCTGATACACTTATTTTGCGAGGAAAGCAGATAGAAGATAGATTTCCCAACTCTGAGCTATATCTATCCCACACTCTCACAATATCAGCAGATGGTTCTTCATCCCAATTTTATACCAGACGACCATATTTTCTGAAGTAAATGTTTTCAGGAAGAAGGTAATCGGAGACAAAAATCCGAGCGGGTCGTATATCTGTGCTAACTGCGATAAGAGGTTGCGTTTAGTACAAGGGCGGTTTGAAGGTTGCACACTAAAGCGAAATACATCATTTGGTGGGTCCCACAATACACCTAGGACCTTTAATGATGTGTATTCATTCTCACGATCGAATGAAACTGGGTCAATCGAAAGATGGTTTGATGGTAAGTCGGTTAGGATGAGGGGACTATTAGAGGCGAACTTTCTGAGCTCGAACTGACCTCTTTTGAGAAGATCAACTAACTCATGTCTTAAACGTCTCGCACCTTCTATCGTAGAGCTTCCAGTGATGATGTCATCAACGTAAGTATCCTCCCGCAATGCCCTTGAAGCTAGGGAAAAGCCTTTCCTTCGTCATCAGCTAATTGACTTAACGTTCGGAGAGCCAAGTACGGAGCGCTACTAACACCGTACGTCACGGTTAGCAATCTATAGTCTGAAGATTTCCTGAGGAGAAAATCTCCAAATAATGCGTTGGTAATCCACGTGATCTTTTCTGACCCGTATCATTCGATACATCTGTCGAATATCGGCACATACTGTATATTCGTGCAAGCGAAAACGTAACAACACAGAGACAATGTCTTGTTGAAGTTTTTTCCCAGTGAGTAAATGGTCGTTAAGTGAACCCTCTCCCAACGAAGGAGACTTGGCGGAGGCATGAAAACAACGCGTAATTTAATCTGATCGTTTTGCGTTTTAACGACACAGTGATGCGGAAAATAAAAAACAATTTTCATATAAGGAGCTCTCGCAAACACGTTCCATATGACCATAATCAAGGTAGTCGCGCATAAAATCAGAGTACAACTGATAAAGATTGGGTTCCGAAGAAGTCTTCGCTCTAGAGATATAAACCGACTAATTGCTAAATCACGAATGCCACTAAATCTAGGTAATCCATTCGAAAAGGAAGAGAAACTACGTATCTTCCCTCAAGGTCACGAAAATGTGTGTCAGCGAATAGTTTGTGTCACTCTCTTTGTCTTCTGGTGACAACGCATCAAATAGAGGAACAGAGTCGAGTTCCCCAAACCTTTGAGCGAAAAGTCCAACTTTGATTCAGTTGGATAAGCGAATAGGGCGGAAATAGAATTATTTGAATTGCATTCAAATCTTCCACATCAAAACATAACCGAGCACGGTATTGATTGCGTCCACTGTCCTATGGCTTGCCTACAATTTTTTCAGGGAGAACAATTTTGGAAAAAACGTCTGCGCCAAGCAGTATATCAATTATACCGGGTGTGTGAAAATGCGCATCTGCTAATTTCAGATTACAGAACTGCGACCAAGCACTTTTGGGAACCTGAGAGGCAGGAACCTTGTCGCATATCCGGTCTAAAACTATAGCATCGGTAACAAAGATAGGTGATTGTGATTCGACTGGGCGGAAAGAGATGGTTATGGAACCATGTTGAGCGATACTGTTCATTGAATTTAGGCCCTTAACATTTATTTCCATTTTATGCCGAGGCAAACCCAACATATTAGTCTGCCTTCTTACTTATGAAGGATGACATAGAGCCACTAACTAAAAGACAGCGTAATTGATGAAACATACCGAAACTATCACGCACGTCAATCAATGCGGTGGATAAAAAAGAACGGATGAAGACTTCGAGATATCAACTCTTGCCGAAAATGTAGTATCATCATTACTGGACGAGGTTGACGGTAAAACTTCCACTCTTCTGTCTTCATTTGTAGTGAAATTATCAAGATGCAATAAAGTGTGATGTTTTTGATGACATCTGCGACAAGTATGTATAGACTTACAATTCCGAAGATCGTGAATTGAACTGAGACAATTGAAACAGAGGTGTTTCTGTTTAGCGAAAGCGTGGCGTTCTTGTGGAGTTTTTTCTCTGCGAATTTTGGACAAGAAATTATCGAGTGGTTTAGTTTACAAAGCGAACAACATGGCGATGCGATCGTTTTTGTTGAACTGATCCTTATTAATCATCAGTGTAGAAGGATGCGATGCGTTTAGAGCTAGAAGATGGCTTATTATGGTTATTAGAACGAGGAACTGCGGATGACGCTCCAGTGTATCCATTGCGGTGCAATATTTTGTTCAAGAAGCAAGTAGGGTTTGAAATTCGGGAATAGAGGATGAGCCGTTTTCCATTTCGAAGCGAGTAACTGTTGCGTTATCCAACCGTTTTTATCATCATCATAAATAAAACGAAGTCCCATGAGTCAACTGGAAACTGCAAATTGCGAAGCGCAGCGATATTTTCAGTGAAATTATTCAATAATTACGAAGGGCGTTATAATCAGAACAATTGATTTTTGGAGAATTTTCAAGAGCATTCCAATGTGCCTGAGCTCTTAACCGTTCATTAGAAAAACGACTAACTAAAGAATCATAAGCGGTTTGATAATT
Source organism: Hippodamia convergens (assembly GCA_038502775.1). NCBI lineage: Eukaryota > Metazoa > Arthropoda > Insecta > Coleoptera > Coccinellidae > Hippodamia > Hippodamia convergens. The sequence continues at coordinate 15,459,048 of CM076610.1, read as the reverse complement.
ACAAGCAGTCATCGGTAACGTACGAACCAAAGACAGCGGCGGACCTTCTAATGATGAAATTAGATAATTAAATTTTTCAATGTCATTCAAACAAGAATTATTATGCACCAAAGCGTCAAAAAAGTCAATAAAGGTGGTAAATTGCGTATAATCTCCTCTAAACTTCTTTATCTCAATCTTCGGAAGACGTAACCTGTGGCGTAGAGTGTTTTAAAATGCAAGAAGCTGAATTTTGTTTCCGCGTGAACACCGAATGAGCTGAAGTATCTAAATTGGCTAGGTTTGGATCAAATAATTCAGTATAGATAGTTTTGATCGCAAAATAGTCATTTTGAAACTGCGTTCGGATGGCCTCTTCCGACTCCATATCAGCATCATCATCTGGAATAAGAGAGAAAGAATGATCTGATGTTGTTTATTGAATTCCTCTCTAACTTCGTCGAGTTCGGTAAATCGGATTTTGAACAATGTTGCAAGTGTTCTGTCTAGTTTAGCTCGAGTAGCAAGATCTAGCAATGCCGTTATCTCGCTAAGGCAAGAATTTCTGTTGAATTTGGCTTTCTTTAGTTTTACGTCAGCCATTTCAATTTCAACTAACCGCAATTCAAAACAAGAAAATCAATAAAGAAGATTGAATAAATTTTAGCTATAATATATGCCTGGTGTGTGCATAAACGTGGTTACCACAAATATATCGAAGTAACTCTTCAACACATGCAATGTAGATAAGAGTACCTACGATATTATTTTGCATGTAGCGTATTAAGCGATGCGAATAGATATAAACTATTTAAAAGAAATGCGTATGCTGATTTTTCTGATGTGAATCACATCTATTTATAGGTGCTCCCTAAAAAATAACAAAGCGAACTCTCGAAGACACTCCAAGTGCAACCGAATACAATGAATGAAAAGGATTGCAAATCGAAAAAAAAATAATAATAGAAAAATCAACCCTCACTCATCAACAATTTTCACCACAAAAATCATCCGGTCTCGTTAGGACCAATGTTATTTCCGGTAGCTCAGTAAAATTGTAGAGAAAAGCAGACTGTATTTGCGGAGCGAAAGTTGAGATTATTGCAATTTGAAACAACAAGTTCATGAGAAAAAAGCGGTCAACAATGATGACTTACCAAATTTTCTAAGGCTGGTGACTTGGAGGGCTCTCAACAACTCCCAGCTCTTCTCAGGGACCCTTGGCTGCGGGAAATCTGCCCCAACTTTCCGTTCTTAATATGCGGTGATGAAAACACAATCAAAATGCGATGCGGTATTACACAAAAGAAATAAGCGTTTTTTATATATCAAAAGCGTGGAATTATCCAAAACAAAATAGCGAAATTTAAATCTGTAAGTACAGAAATAAGCGAGAGAAATCAAAATTCAAAGGCGTTTTTAACTCGTTTTCACTAGGAACCATCAATCGAATCGAATAATAAATGGATGTTCACATACATAAACAGTGTGTGCTAAGAAACAAAAAACTATCGCGACAAGTCCTTATATGTTGACTGCGTTATGCGGACTCCTTTGCAATTAATCTTGCCTTCGCTACATTTCAAACCAAACAGTTTCTGAAAATTATTTTTTTTGTTTGTTTAAATCTAAGGCAGCTGTAGAATGCAACTCGAGAATGCTGTGATTTATTTATATCGAAGTTCCATTCTATGTCACCTGATAGTCCCTTCTTAACATCATT
>CM076610.1:15363209-15457246 GCA_038502775.1 Hippodamia convergens | reverse complement strand
CTATGATTTACATTATAAACCTATTAGCATATCCTAACAATCCTCACCTCCTTGAACAGAATGAAGCCAAACTACCCACTTCATCGTAAACAGACCGAAAGGGTAGACGAGGTGTATTTTACAAAGTTTAATTAAAACCATGCAAAAACAGTAGTTTCGAACAAGATTCCAGTTGTCGCAGCCATAGGTCTCCGAATGCTTGTAACTTACACACACGCTTCTCTCCTGTGGCTTATCAAGCCATCGGAGCGAAATATTTTCTCTCCCCACATTTATCCTGAAGGAGCAAAATGTTTAATTATTTCGAACGACAACGAAAATGTACCGCATCAAGTATTATAATCATTCTGGCGATCGAGTTTGTTCTCGTCATCGTCTCGAGTTATGTATTCAATTATGAACGGTGCCTGTTCTACTAAGAATGATGTTGACAGGTAAATTTCATCTAAACAACAGCGGGTGAGGTTAAAAGCTGGAACATTGTAACCTCGAGCCTTCAAGAACAACTACAATATCTGATCACCTCAAATGAAATTACAATTTGAGGTTTCTAAAGGGCCAATTACACCAAAAAGATTTTTATCACCTATAAGGTGAAAGAAATTTTTTTTATTTATGAAAGAAAATATATCTAAGATGTTTCTACAGCAGATGCTGCTTCTTTGTATCTTCCTTTATCTTTACCAAGGGCAACTGCACGTCCCTTAGCTCTTCTGTCAATGATATTTTTTCTATCTTTATCCATCTTCAGTTTGACAATTACAACTTTAGAAGGGTCGATTCCTACATATACACTGGCTCCATTAGCTTTCTCCCTCTGGATCCTTTCGATATAAACGACGAATTTTTTCGCAAGTGCTAGATTTCATTAGATTTCAACAGAATTTAATAAATACCTGTGATCCCAATTCTATTTGAAGCAGCAAAGTGAATATTTTAGTTGAGTTTAGTTAAGATGAACCCTGAAAACAAATGCCTTAATAATTGTATTAACACAAAATGTCGATATCACATCGGTCAATAGCGAAACATTTTTTTAAACTGACCACTCATATGAAGTTTAGCGTCATCAGGGAACAAATGTGTCCGAAGTTCGGAAAAACCAACAGTAACATTACATCGTTGAATATCTTGCGTTGGTTTTGATTTTTTCACAATCTGAATTTTCTAAGTGCAATTTGCAAATTGTGTGTTTGTTCTAGCAGCAGTCCTGGAACGTTTGAAAACTGACGACGCATGCTCAATCGAATATGGACATGCGCAACTGAAAAAGACTGCTCTATCCCAAATCAAATTCTATCATCTACTCTTTTTATCACAGACAGGTATGTTAAGATGGTATTTATGTAATTAATTATTTACGGGTAGTGGTTTCTTCTATACGTTATTAGCAACATATTTATAATATACAACGATCGAAAATCTATGAAAAAATTCTGTTTCAATTTACATACAACTTTAACAATCAATTTGATGAATAAAGTGAAACCAATGACAGTAGAAGGATTCAATGTTGAAATGGTTTTTTTTTCAGGATAGGTACATCAATCCCGTTATATTTCTAATAACAAAAGTATGAATGAATTATACAAGTAGCTACATCATAAATTCATGAAAACTCCAAATTCTCTATTTCCTACAAAGGAACTATTAGGCGAGAGAAATATACCAAGAGTTCCATACTCGATTCCATATATAAGTGGTACTACTATCAACCGAGGATGTTAAATTCCCCATAAAACCGTTTAAAAACACCGAATTTTTTCTTTCAACTATGTGAATCAAAAATTAAAAATATCTAATCCCTGACCATCATACCATCATATAGAGACCACATCTGTAGAAAGGAGATATACAGGTGGGTAGAACAAACCCCGTGAGAGAAAAACTCAGAGGCTAATTTATCAAAGATTCACCCAAGGCGAGCAGAAGATTTGAATATTTTATCATCGTCGTTGCCAGAAAATTGCCCTTCATGATAGATGGGGGTAGTTTATCTTTATATTTTCCTTTCTCGAGTTCCATTTGTTTCAATTTTGGAGTGAAATTAGCTGTTCGATTTATTTCGAATTCGAAAGGAATGGGTATGGAAAAGTTGAATGTAATAGTCAATATACTTCAGTGATTTTATTCACAGACTGTTTCTCTGAGAACAATTCCTGTTCACAAAAATTAATAAGAAACGAACTCGGCAGTGAATCTGCTCTCAAATATGAGTGAAAGAATAATTACTCAGCCTCATCATTTTATGAAGAAACGTTTTTCATTGAACGCTCAAATCTCTATAGAGAAGAATTATAATTTTGGTCATATCAAACAACAAAAACAAGAATTTTAGATAAGCATTTAAACTTTATTTGGTTAAGACCTTCTAGTAAAGAGAAATAAAGCGCTATATTTGATTATTTACTGATGGTTATACATAGACCCTTCATTGCATATAAACAATAAGTATTTATTATCTGTTTTTTTTTTTGTGACCTCAAATACCTCTTATAAATGTCACAATGAATATATGATCTAATTGATTTGAAGAGCAGGTTTACGGAGGAATACTCAGGGAATGGGGGCTCATCCAACCCCCCTTAGAGATTATAATTTTGAAGAAAGTTCATTCACATCGAAAGAGGATTGCATACCCGAATTTTTTTTAATTCTGTCCAGTGTGAACTTGAGATTAAACTACAGATCAAATTTCAGTTGAAACTATACTATAAATTTAAACCACACCACTGGGCCTAACTAGAAAAAATCCAGCTCCAGTAGTGATTACTTCCTGCGGAGGAAGTAATAAATTTGCATTAGAACAAAAAACTGCCGAAAATATTGGTCCGACAAGACGTGTAGTTTCGAGAAGGTTTCCCATTCGTTTTCATTACAGTTCCGCATAATGTCCCTGCTCCGAACCCTTAGAAATCATTTGGCACAAGTGGTTCTGCTCTAGAGGCAATAAAATCTGATGCCAATATCGATCGTGAATTGGTAAATGGAACATAATGAGCCCTTGTTGCCTTTTTTCTAGTTTTTCACGACACAATAGTATATACTAATATAAATGCCCGGTTGGTACACAACAATCAAAGAATTCAATCCAATTCAAGAATTATTTCACAAAATATCTCAAAGCTCGATAAAAAATTAATTTGATTAACAAACCCTTAATATCATGACGTTTCAGAGAGAATATACGAGACATTACATATTGCTCATTGAGTATTGATTGTGGACAGAAATTCTTATAGAATAGCACATAGAACGTCAATAGACTGAGTGGACGAGACGAGGTTCAATCAATTCTATAGTGAATTCGAATAGGGCCATGGTTTTCAGCAGATCAACTGGATTAAGATCCCCAGATTTACTGCCCTTGTTTCAGAGCCTGGCCTCTATTCCACTTCCGCATAATGGAGTGTTCCAGACCTCCAGAAATTATCCTGCACGTTCATCCCACTTCGACGGCAATAAAATCTGATCAAGATATTGATCTACCGACATGAGACCCTACAAGCCGCACCACGATCCGCTATAGCGCCACAACACAAACTATGAACGTGTGCACGTGAAACTGGTTTTCTGCCGTAATGCATATCAAATAGGGGGAAAATGATTATAAGGGAACTCGGCATGCATTTGCATACATTCCGGTACTCCGTACTAATAAATGACAATTAGTTGCGACAAGCGGTGAGTTTATTCTAGTGTTATCCGCCACCAGATTATTGTGTCTTCAGATTATTGAATAGTGATGCTTTGAAGTGTTCTGTGACTTGATTTTTATGGTATTCGAGTTTTTTATGTCTAACGGGCTTTCTGGCTGATCAAAAATCAGAACGAATAAGCAGATTTCCTGAGAAGTAGACTATTGGCATAATAATTTTCAGTGAGATACACCCAATCCAGTTTCGCTCTAAATTTCAGAGGAATTAAAAAAAATTTCGAATGAAAACTATAGTGTGCTTCATAATTTTCAAGAGCAGCCTATATTTGTCCACATTCTCGAAATTGTTTATGACATTTTCAATAGACTATCTATCACGAATAACAACAATTCACTCGATGAACACGCAGAAAAAATATCTAATAATCTAGGATATCAATCTACCTGAAAACTTCAGTCAGAATGGAGTGGCAATTGAATATTTCCGCAATACCTGCCAACAATTCGAAATTCATTCACAAGATTCGAGCATTAGGAATTAACAGAAAGGTTCAAAAATGATATGCCCCTAAATGCCAATCAGATAATATCATTTTTTCTTTATTGTGCTTTGGAAGCCGGAGTATTACACGGATTATCTGATATCAATACCTTCTTCAGGACTCATCAACGTCGAATAACGGCATCGTAAGGGCTACATCAAATTGTTTGTTCCAAGGACCCATTCAAATTTAATGTAGTGACTCGTTTGTTCGTTAGTGTTCCTTTGCTGAGCACGCATACTAGTCATGTTGTCAATCGATCAAATCTATCTAGTTTTAATGAGCTTCGAACCCTTTTTTCTAATAATAATAATTCTACATTTTGAGATATCACTCTGTGCTAAGACAGAGGGTGCATCCCCCAGCATGGAGAATTCGAGTATATTGAAAATGAAGCTCTGTAAATGAGTTCTTACATAACGAGGAAATAGGAAACAATATCCTGATTAACGACTAACTACAGTATTAAGTTTGGTATTCCAAGAAAATTTTACCTCGTCCGTCACAACTTGACATAGAGAATGATTTAACATAGTCTCAAACATAGCCTTCATTATGTTATAACTCACCATATTAAAAGAAATTTCTCATTTTCCAAGAAATAAATCTGTTCGAGAGCATTATACCACGTTATGGGGAATCCCTACTGAAATAAACATTTCTTTCACTCCACTCGCTCAAACATCGTACCATCAATTAACTTTTCCACCCTGCAAAAAGATTGTTTCGCTCGGTGAATTTTTTTTGATGAATTTCTCTTTCAACCATGGTGAATTCAACCTGTCAACTCAGAGGACTGGAATTGAAGTAGAAGGGTCGGGATAAAAAAAGTATAATTGAAAAGGAGATATTTCCTGCGCATTTGAAAACAAGACCTGACTGATCAGACTGATTCCATCGCACAGAGAAATGCAAGTTTTGTCATGACATTCCACTTCTCATCGGATATATGGAGTACTCATTGACTCTTCCTATTCGGGGAAAACAAAAGGTGGCCAACTATGGCAAGAATAATAATTGTCACCTAAATGGTCAAATGAACAAACAAATTTGCAATGTCGACTGATATTATCCTCATCGTGTTTTTTAAGAACGAATTACTGGTATAATTGTAGAATATAACATATTTATTGAGGATAATTACATACTTTTGACAAAATTACAATGAAATAGCATTGCTGGAAATAGATTTGAGTATTCATGCGATCATATTGTACGAGGTGAGAAGAGATAACCGCTTTTTTCACACTTCGGAATATCAAATATTGGGGGATTATATGCGCCTGAAGAATCTTCAACGCTTTGTCTTTGAAAGCACTGATTATGTCAACGTCAATATCCCGTCTGGGATGGCAAGATAATTGATTCACCCCTCAGGAGCCCTTTGTTCTATTTTATCGGACATTCTCAGATTCGCTGACAGAGTTTCTCACAAGACTGAATTATGAATGATAGCTTCTTACTTCACAATTAGTAGTTACAATCTGATTGATTAAACTACATATTGAAGGTTGTTTTGATGGTACGACAAAAGTCGTTTGACATTGGATGAGTGTCAAATTTAAATATCTACGATGTTTCTGTGAAAAAAAATGTTCACCTGTATTTCCTGAGATTTTTTGTGAGGCACTTTAGATTGTGTATCTCAATGGGAGTGAGACTTTACATGATTTTGTGATTTTGTCACCACCAGGATAACAACCACATCCGAGAGCTTGGATGCTAATAGTATATTCTGAAACAACTTGCAGAATGGGTCTCTATTCCAACACGAATGCAAAATTCGAAAAAAAGCGACGAAGGAGCAAATAGCAGAAAGGGAAGACAAAATAAGTGATTTGAAATCATCAATGTTGATATTATATTCTTACCTGGAATGTTGGATTGAATCCACGTCCTTTAATAATTATATATGCTCCAAATGAAGTCATTTGGAAACACCAATTGTATTTTTGTGTGTTCTCAAAATGTCAAAAATACAGAGTACATTGCCATCATATATATAGATAACTATCTATATATAATTATTTGTAGAATGGGAATTTGTTCAGAACATTTCCTTCTAAAATTTTCCGTAGTGTTCGGAAGAAAGATAGGTGTAATAACACATGGATGCAAATGCGTTCATATTATTAGAAAATGTACCGTAGCGACACCTATTGGCGTTATTAGCAAGAAGGAAAATTAATTCTTATTGTTTCTTCCATTTCATCAAATTTTTCAGAGTTTTAATGTATTTTATGTTAACCCCGCGTATAAGAATCAACAAAAAATCTTTCAAAACAAACAGTTCGTCCAGTCTTAAGTTATAAATGGTGTAACCAGCAAAATGGCTGTTATATTAAGATTAATATGTTTCATATTACATGAACCAACTATATTCTGAAAAAACCAAACTGCATTTTCTCTTCAATGGGTGGGTTTTCTTCCACATTCTTCAGTGCGTAGCAAGAGTGTTGAATATGGATTACGATACACTAGGTTATATTATATATATATGTATGTAGTTATTTATGATACAAGTGCAGAAGGCATCGATATTCTTACACGAATTCAAAATTCGGAAGAGTGTTAGAATGAGCATTCTGTACGATTACCATACAATATTTTCTCTAATTCGCAGAAATTAATGAAATATATATTGCCCTAAATTTCATTTAGTGATTTTTGCATTGAAAAATATTGATTGGCAGAACTGTTTTCAATCTTATAAAATTTGACAGATGTTAAATAAATTCATGGCAGGAGACCAACATGTCATCAATAAATGTAACTGAAAACGGTGTTAGAATGAAATATTCTAACATTGTTTTGTTCCACGAGATGTGGCGGAATGAACGGATTTGACACATAATTAGAGAAAACCTATTCCAAAACTAATCTGTTTGACCACACAAACTGAGCTTCCCATCTTACACAATCCATTCTGACGAAGCAGCTCAAACCAAACACTCATTTTGAATCCTTGATTATCAATCTCAATAATTCGCAAGGTTTGATGCCAGATTCAACTTACGAATCGTTTCGAGCAAACACCATTATGAGCGCATGAGTTGCAGCTTTGCCCAATTTGTCGTTACGTGAAAGAGATTAACGGAGAAATCCTATTCGCGTTCAATTTATTCACCATGACCAGCACAATATCGAACAGTACCACGGGAAGCGCAATATTATGCCGCCTAGAAAGCAACAATTGCTATGCCTATATATAATTCGACAATAGGAGTTTATTGTGCGGAGAAGGGCATGCTGATTGACGTACGCCCTTTCTATACCAGCCCCCTCCTCTGTTGCCACGTGTTCAGGGGAGCTAGATTCTGCGAGTTGGATTTGGATAGTGAATATCTCATAGCTGCTGACACCGAAGCACGACAAGAATAAGTGTGATTCCACTAATGGATCTTTCAATAATTCATGGATACTTATCCTTCCTGCGGAGGTAGGTATCTTGCCCCTCGGTTTTTGTGAATTTTTGAACTTGAATATCATTTAGTTGCGACTGATTTGGATCTTTAAGGAAATTACTCATTTTTGTTTCATAAATAAGTAGATTTGTCTTACTGTCAAATGATCTGCACTTCTACTAACACTAACTTTAACACCTTTCATCACAAGTTTTCATCTGGACAGGGTAGTAACTGAATATTTGGTACTATGATTATTTGAAAACCCTAAAAAGAGCGTTGTCTCTTTTCGTATTTCAGAGGCATTTTGCGGCATTGCACTTTTCTGCAAAATTCATGAATATTGTCGTTTTCATTCACAAGATATTTACTTAGTTTCATTTTCATCCCAACCTTGTTTATTTATGCCCAATGATATTAGTCTTCATTCTGGCAATCTAACCAAACAACAATATGCAATAATTTTGTTAGGTCACAACTGTTTGAAATATCATGAGTGAAACAGTCGTGATTACTATTTAAAAAAACCGCCATTTCTAAGATTCAATTTCCCATCGTTCCTATTTATCTTATCATCCATCCTTCCTATTTATCTTACCATCCATCCTTCCTCCTCGCCAACAATTTATGCAGAATACAACGAACATAATAAAGCTACACACGGAAAATGATGCATATCACAAACAAGTCGACATGTGGCCAGACAGCGTAGATGACAAGGACCATATGTCAGACCATAAACACTCTATTGGACTCGAAACGAGGATCCTGGATTCGAAACAGATCTTGGTAAGCATATTGAACGTTATGACATCAATGGGATGACTGGGAAGTATTCTTACAGCCTGTTTCAGAAAGGAGAGTTCATTCAATTACAGCAAAATTAAGGTGTCCGTTTCCTCTAGCAGCGAAACACTAAAGAGAGCGTCTCAGAATGAATAGATTTTCTGAAACACTTACTAGAAGGGCTATTGAGCGTCCCGGAAAACATACAAAAAAATCTAGTCTTTGTAGAAATATTTTTTTTCCAAATACTATCCCCAAATCAGTGAATTCTATTACATTTTTCTTGGTGAAATATTCTTCATGAAATATACCAATAGACACAATATGTGAAAATCGGAAATATATATTGTCAATTTTGTTCTAAATGTTCTGAATGGACAGATTTTCGAGATAACTAGAAGGAATCTATTTAGAATATTCTAATTTGTAATACTTCATTCAAGAAATATTGTCATTCCACCATGCCTTGACAGTCCTTTATTTCTAGTTACCAAAAGTAACTGAAAATTTCTCTGGAACATCAGAGAATCACAAAAGCAAAATATATCTAGTATTATTAATATTTATTTTTTCTTTGAAAACAAATCGTTTGTAAATAAATTAGAGCAATTTCAGAAAAATTGTGTTTCTTTTCAAGGTTTTTCATAAAAATTTTTCATAACACCAAAAAATTAATAGTTATGAATGTGGATGACAAACTGAAAATTTTCATAATAGTGGAAAAAGATTAATTAAATAATTATTATTCAGCTTAACAGCAAATGAGAGAAATACCAATTCTAATGAAGACACATTATATCATTTTTCAGTGTTTTTTATGGTGTAAAACACTTTGTGGACAATTCACCGAATGAAAAACGAAGCGCAGAATTGGAAAGTATTTATTAAAGTGGTTTTAAATTTGCAGCTTTCTATTTTTTCTTGCCAATAAACGTTCAGACGCCTCGCATGTGAATAAGCTTAATTCGTCGTCAAACAAAAAGGGATGCTGGTGCATAAGAAGCTTCGCATCGGTGAAATATCGATTGGCGAAATGGAGAGGAGGCAAAAGCTATAAAAGTGGAATTGCGCAGGAAAACGTCCCTCTATACATAATACCGTCAATTTCCATCACAAGGGTATTTCCCCCAGACGATAATGCTAATTATTCACTTGGCGCTCTTTTGTGTTAGAAATAATTGACTTATTATGAAGTGTTCTTTCACCCTTCGTCTTGCCTCCGTCTTACGAACACTTTCTCATCGAAAATTCACAAAGTCCTTGAATGCGTCAGTCTATCTTTGATTTCTGACTGATCAGCATTTCAAGCCCGGAATAGACAAACCAACAGAAAGAGGTTAAGAAATGTTGATCCCTTGGTTAGCGATGAAATAAAAAAGCACGAAATCTTCAAGGTAAACATTCAAGAGATTCTCAAAGAATTGATTAAATAATTCAATAAATGATATAGGTATTAATCGTATCTTAGAACATGGTTCATATGTTCATAAAGAAGTAGATATACCTATTACATATTATAATTTAGTGATTCCATCTTTTGGAGAGTTTAGTCCCTGTCTGTTATAAATTAGCAATTGGAGAAAATGCAGCTGAGCAAATGAAGAATAAAGACTACCTGATCTCGCTCATATTAAAAAACATGGGGACTGCAGAAAAAACCTTGAGAACCATTGAAGGAGCAAATATGTAGGTGGAGTCACGTTCATAAAAGTGCCATATGAGTTTTTGAAATTCAGAAAAAAAATTCTCAGAAATGTTGATATCAACAAATTTTTTGAAGGAATGGGACAACATGCTTTAATTTTCTGCGTTGACGCTACAAATGAACCAACGGCATTCGAAACCTTAATAATTTGCTATAGGGAAAGCATGCTAAGAAGCCCCACAATTTTGTCTATGGTATATATATCACCGAGAAAGCCTTCCAACGACGTAAGTTTTCAGTAGAGTAGCTCCAAAGCGTTGACTCTAAAAGGGAACCAATGTGAAACATATATTTATGGGATTACTCTGAAAAATATTTACCATTTGTGTACCGAAAACATTTGTTTGAGAAGAATATCTCGGAGCTGCATTCTAAATCAAAATTGAATTAATTCATTGTGTTTATTCACCAATGTATTCACAGTACAGTGGAACTTCTCTATAACGAATACGCTAAATCCGCAAAAAAATTTCGTTATACAGAAATTTCGTTATGCAGAAATTTTTTTTTATTGTGTCAAGTGTCAAAAAAGCAATGTTCACTTGCATTTTTTTATTTGAGTACATTATACATAATTAACTCAAGCACTTCCTTCTAGACATTTTCGCACTACTATTTTCATTAACGATCAGAACGAAACTGAAAACTGAACAATCTGTATAGCCAGGGGTGCATCTACAACTGTTTCAGAAGGAACTCTCCGTCCGCCGTAATGGTTTAGTTTATGATCGGGATTTATTACCTACGTCCGACAGAATTAAGCAAAAAACCATCCCTAAGTATACTCTGGGAAAAACCTTCTTACCAATACGCACTTAGAGAGTGATTTTCTTGGAATAATTCGTTATAGAGAGAATTCACTTCGTTTTAGAGGGTGTTTTTAACAGGGTATTTGGATTCAAGGTGCAATGACAGATACGAAATTCGTTGTACAAAGAAATTCGTTGTAGAGACGTTCGCTGTAGGGAAGTTCCACTGTATTGGGTAATTATTAGAGTTTCGCTGATGCTGCGACTTCTCTGTGTTTGCATTTCGAATATTCAGCTCGAGTTTTCCTCATCTAAACAGAAACATTAAATGAAATTTAAATTATTTGCGTGATGTCAATAAACTTAATCAGAAGAAAAATGAATTGGAATTGGATTAAACCTTCCTAGAACTCTTCGGATACTAATGTTGGGGCCGAAATATCTCTCCGAGAACTTTTATTATTAAAAAAAAAAATTCATAAAATAACTAATCCTGACTGAACCAGTTAACGAAATTGATTCGAAAGGTGCGAGTTCTAGACTCCAAGTCTATTGGTTGATATGTTCGAAAATGTTAAAATTAACAACTGTTTTCAGAACCTTCAAAAAAACCAAAGAAATGCAAATATCGAAGAGAAAAATAGTATTGAAATTGAAAGTTTGTATTCAATATTTAAATTTGAAGATTATTTTATTAGGTTTTTATGCTACCACAGCAGGAGTTTACTCAAACCACATTCAAACTAAGAAGTGTTTCTTTCTATCCGATATAAAATTATCAAAAAAATTCAAACGAAACACGATCGAAAAAATCAGGTTAGAATTTCTGCAAATATCGAAACAATGATGCTATCCATTGAAGGAATGGACGTATTGTTGAGATTAATGCAACGAAAACGAAATATAAATATGATAAAAAAGCCTGAGCGAATACAACGGACCTTCGTGTATCCTTCACCCTCAAAGCGAACATTTTTGCGGGTTACACAAGCACTTTTTTTCTTTACACGGATCCTGTAATGATTCGTCAAAATTTTATATCCCTGAACTGGGGTCAATTTTTTTCACGATGAAGTTGCGGAAATAGTTCCTTCATTTCAAAAGGCGATAACTCGCAAGATGAAAAACATCGTGGGTTATCCCCGCCTGCTTTGTTATTTCATAGCTGTTTTTCCGGACAATAATCGTAAAAAAGGGTTCTACTGAAAACCACACCATAAGATTGAGGAAATAAAATGTATAAAATGTCCTTTCGTTGGTCAAAATACATATCGAACAAACCAATGCTTTTTTATTCGATGTGACGATAATTGCGAGCCCTAAAGATGGATCGATTTACTACCTTGAGTTAATTCGAGTTATATACATAAGAATTTTCAAATTGCAGACTGATTAAGTTAAATGTTATATTTCAGTCTATAAAACTTTATAATTTTTTTTTTGTAATATAATATTATTATAGATGTATAGATGGCATACATTAATAAGAATCCAGGGTTATTGTTCTCGAGTTATAACTCAAACTTTTAATTTTTTAAATGGGATGCTCTATATTTCATTTCACCATTGAATTAAATATAATTTTCTGCTTGAAATAATATATAACATTTGGAAATTTAAAATCCTCTTATTTTTATCCCTCACCTTGTAATAATTGAAATATTTCAATAGTGAAAATACTTGAAATATTCTCGAACAACGAAGATTACTGATATCTGTCAATGTCATCATTTGAATAATTTGTCGAAAAACCTTTGATTGATGAAATCATGTATGATATGAAATTTTAATTTCAATTATCGAAATCATTTTTAGGTGCTAAGTTTTATATATTATTTTAATCAGGAAAAAAAATTCTTCAACTATTGCAGAAATACCCTCAAAGGAAAGCGAATTTGAGAAGCACTGTACAAAAAATATTTCTCCTCAGTATTATCATCAGATATTCAAATATAATTATAAACACTGAATGAATACCGTGAATATTTTTCCCCAATTAATTTGCTCCTGTGGTTCAAGAAAAAAAAACTGCAGTACGCTGCAGAATGAAAACATTATTTTCCGCCAAGATCTCTGAGAACTTCTCTTCGTCCCAGCAAGAATCACCTTCCTGAATCATTCGCCGTATTCCCAAGCGATTCTTCAATAAAAATCATACCCAACTACCCCAATAATATTAATTGTCTTCCTCCATGCAGGAGAGCAGAAAATAACGAACGCCTTCAGACAGAAAAAGTTTGATGAAATGTACTGACAAATACGCGAGTCACGTAGGCGTAGGAATCCGAGGTGGGTGCGGAATTTGAAGTTCTCATTGATTTTCAGGGATGAAAGTAGGAAGCGACGTGAGAAAATTGCGTGGGTAAAAATTCAGAATACAGAAATAAATCTGAAATGTTTTTTGGAAGTTTTTATAGATCTGTTTTCTGGTATAACCTTCTGTTGAAAACCAAATGAACAATGAGCATATGTCTATATGTATCAATAATTTCAATCTGTGTTGCCTCTTCAACAACAAACACCGAAGATGACGTTGAAATTAACATTTCAAAAAAAACAACAAAGCCACAACAAAAGAAAAATTTATTCAGGTGACTTGAAGAATGTTACATGCAAAGGAGGTCAAAAGAAAGTGTAAATGATTCACAGTAGGACGTTCCCAAAGCTTTCCATCCCTCATAATCCTTATACCTATTTCTGGCGATTTCCTTGTTTTCACCTCGGTTCTCATATTGTAGTAGTGTAGAGTAACGACCTAGCTACTTGAAAAGAATTGTTAAATCAATATTCTTCGATACTTCAACTTAGAAAAACATTCATTTATCTTACAGATTATTAATTCAAAAGCTATTCGCGACAAAAAACGCTATCCTGAACGAAATTGCAGAATAAGAACATTGGTTCGAATGGCCAGCATATTTTCTGTTCTTCATAATGCGAACCAATATCCCAGTAAAGAAACTTCATTAAATGAATGAAGATATCCTGTGACTCGAAAACAGTAATCTCAAGCTACTATCTGTAATAGTTATTTATGATACAAGTGCAGTAGGCATTGATATTCTTACGAGTTCAAAATTCATAAACAAGCCAGTGGCAAGTTTTTGAAGGAACGAGTGTTAGAATGAGCCTTCTGTACTAGTATCATAAATTTTTTTTCTCTAATTCGCTTAATTTTTATCGAAATTAATGAAATATTGCCGTGAATATCGTTTTGAAATTTTAGCATTGAAAAATTGATTGGCAGAACTGTTTCCTATCTCATAAATTTGACAGATGTTGAATAAATCCGTGGCAGGGGGCCAACATGTCATCAATGAATATTACTGAAAACAGTGTTAGAATATTCCAACATTGTTTTGTTCTGAGAGATGTAGCGGAATGAACGGATTTGACACATAATTAGGGATTTTTTTTTCAAAAAGTTCGGTATCTTGAAAACTAATGACTTAATACTTCGTTAAGAAATAACTGTCAGAATGTTAGATCACTGTTTGCTGTTGATATTAAACGAAAGAGAAGGAATAATAAATTTACTTATTCCATAAACCAGAATCCGTCAGGACAAGCATGATAACAGAAATATAGTTGATCTTCTGATAAGCACAATAATTATTTTCTTTTTCGTCTCCGTTCAGTAGAATCATTTGCAAATTACAAACATTTTTTATATTTCAATGATTCCTTACGTAGGCTACCTGTCTGTTAATTAGAACAATTGCGCAGAAGGTCCTTGCTTCGCGCCGGTGCTTTTCCCTTGTATTTATGAAAGGCATCACTGGGAAAATTGTTGCTAATTATTATTGAGTTTTGATGAAAAACGAAATATTTTCTTGTTGCCTTACTTTCAACATTCGGTAAAAATCAACAACGAAACACATCTTCAGAAGAAGAATGTTCAATTTATACAATTTCGTAACTGAAGAAACTCAAAATTTGAACATTCCGGGAAAACATATATTATACGAAGAAGTGAGCGGTGAAAGGCCTCAACGGAAAGAGTTTGTGGGAATTCATATAACGTCCCAGGACCAAAAAAAGGGAGGAAATCTGGGGCTCATTGCGTATTCGTCGGGGATGTTTCGGCATCTCTACCTTTTTAGAGGCAAGACGGATTTGGGCAATTTATTCGGCCCAGTTTCACATGATATAACATTTTAGGATCATCGCGAGTTCATGTTATACATTAGGATGAAAGGAGGCCATTTTTTGGATTCCCCGAACAGTCTATTCGTCATTGGTTATTGCATTTTACGATGAACATAAAAAATTTTGGTATAGGTTCTCCTCCACCGAAAGTCTAGAATCTATAACGAACTGCGAAAAGGTTTTAGTTTGTTCAAATTCATAACCATAGAACGATGAATGTCATCCTTGCTAGTATTATAAATGTGAAAGTGCGTATGTTTGTAAGTTTGTGTGTTTATTTGTCTTTTCAGACATCCGGAACAAGATGTCCGAATTTGATAGGAGAGTCACTATTGTGTACAGAATTTATCTCTAGGTGAAATTCATTCCTATATACAGGGTGTCCGGGGAATAACTGTACATACTCTTACCAGAGATAGAGTTGGACTAGGTGATTACTGATTGACTATGAAAAATTAATTTCTGGATTTCCCTAGACAGCTACAGGGTGATTTTCCAACTTCATTGAAACACTTAGACCATCCTAAAATCCAAACTTTTTGACGAATATTATTGAAACTTGGGAGGTTATTGGCACATGCTAAGGTCGAGTCAGAAAGATATCCATGATTGCATTATTCCAGGACCGGATTCATTAATCTTCATTTAAAGTGTTCAGGGTGAAACAAACACTTTGTATATCGAATTACAAATAATTGATTTGCTTTTTATAAGGGAGCTTAATTATGCTTCCATTTGTGGTATCGCTTAAAGTTGTCACATCAACAATTATTTTTTTATGAAATTTTGAATTTGGATAAGGTTCGAAAAATTGAATTTATTTACCTGAACAGGACTTAGTCATTTTGTGGAGGTCGAAAATAAATAAAAAATTTGCTTAAAAAAGGTGAGAAAGACTATAATAATTTGTTGATATACTGGGTGACCACCTCAGACGCCGATCTCATTGCGATGGAGTAAATGAAGGTATATTTCGAAAAAAAAAATTGGAAGTGTTTAGGGTATACATAAGCATATTTCAAAATTATTTGTATGTATACCGGGTGTTCGACAACAAAGATATTGACCAAAGTGACACTTCTTCCAATGTAAAAACCTCTAACTGAATTAGTAAATCGCGGAGTACCTCCAGATTTCAAACCGCTAGATTATTTTTTATGGGGAAAATTGAAGGATATGGTATATTCTGATGAAATCTAGTCAAGAGAACAGCTGATGAACAGAATTATCAACTGTTGCGATATTTGAGAAATAATGGCGATATGATTCGCAAGGCTGTATCCAATTTGAACATTCGACAAGAGAAATGTATACAAGCCAATGGTTTTCATTTCGAACCACTTCTGAAATAATGTTGACTCAGCAATTCATTCGTTCCTATTTTCATTTTTATTAGGTACTCTTTACTGTATTTTAGTTTCTTTCATTTGTTATTGTTTCGTTATGGAATGTGCTTATTAAAGCTCTGAACTCTTTTGAAAATTTTCTACTAATATTTCCGCATTTTATATTCAAACATGAGATTTTCAGTTCTCTTCATGGTAAAAAATTCAATTTTTCGAACTTTATCCAAATTCAAAAATTCATAAAAAAAATAATTGTTGATGTGACAACTTTAAGCGATACCACAAATTGAAGCATAATTAAGCTTCTTTCTAAAAAGCAAATCACTTATTTGTAATTCGAAATACAAAGTGTTTGTTTTACCCTGAACACTTTGAATGAAGATTCATGAGTCCGGCCCTGGAATAATGAAATAATTGATATCTTTCTGACTCGACCTTAGCATGTGTGAAGAACCCCCCAAGTTTCAATTATATCTGTCAATAAATTTGGATTTTATGATGGTCTAACTATTTCCATGAAGTTGGAAAATCACCCTGTAGCTTTCTAGGGAAATCCAGAAATAATTTTTTTACAGTCAATCAGTAATCACCAAGTCCAACTCTATCTCTGGTAAGAGTATGTACAGGGTGATTCACTTATCTTGGTAACCCCAATTTTCTCGAAAACGTCCGAATATTTTTTCATTCTGTGAATGGCATTTTGAACAAGTCAATGTCGACTTGAGATGCGCATAAAAATCTGCGGAATAAATAAAGACGCCAGGCGTCGCGGCGCTATCAAAAATTTTTTCTCCAGGGACATACCTTTTTTATCATGTCATTCGAAAGATAATTTCATTCCGAATTTTTTTTTCGAATACGATTTTTATCGATTTCTAACCGTTAGCGATCTGCAGCGTGTTTTATATTGATTCTATTCAATTTATTTTTTTCTGTATTGTGGTAGTATTCCTTTATTTAGAGACATAGATGTGATTTTGTGATTTGAATTCAAGAAAGCAAGTTTTCTGGTCAATGTGCTCCTTCAAATAAGATGAAATATGTGGCTACAGCAAGATGGGGCTTCATCCCACCACGATGCCATTCTCAAGAGATATTTAGATCAAGAATTCGGAAAAAAATGGATTGAAATCAATGGACCCATCAGATATCGCCAGACCTAACGCTCATGGATTACTGTCTGAGGGGTCCGCTTGAATATATGGTATACCAAATTGATTCTAATAACTTGGACTATTTGAAA
This sequence comes from Hippodamia convergens, assembly GCA_038502775.1. NCBI lineage: Eukaryota > Metazoa > Arthropoda > Insecta > Coleoptera > Coccinellidae > Hippodamia > Hippodamia convergens. The sequence goes on along the minus strand of CM076610.1, from coordinate 15,439,664 downwards.
ATGAAGATAAGAAACTCATGTGCCCAAGATACCCTTATATTTTGACCAAAGTGATGAAATAACTTATGTATGGATCATAACGGCCGGTATATAGAACATATGATTCGAAATTTATCGTTTGTTATTAAAAAAATGTTTATTATTATAAGATTTAATATTTAATGAATAAAATAATAGAAAAATAGTTACAGAGCCTCCGTCATTTTACGGAACATAATCAAATTTAGGTCATCTAGCCATTATGATCCATAAACAAGTTATATCATCTCCCTATTTCATCATAAGTCACTTTGGACAAAATATAAGGGTCCATTCATTTTCCAATTCTTAATCTCAATATCTCTTCACAATGGCAGCGTTGTGACATGTAGCCCCATCTTGCTGTATCCACATATTTGATCTTATTTAAAGAGGCAAATTGTTTAGAAAACTAACCTTCTTGAATTCAAGGCATAAAATCATATCTATGTCTCCAAATCAAGGCATACTACCACAATACAGAAAAAAAATAAATGGAATAGAATCAACATAAAACACGCTGCAGATCGCTGACGGTAAGAAATGGACAAAAATTGTATTCGAAAAAAAAGTTCAAAATAAAATTATCTTTCGAATGACATGATAAAAATGGTAAGTCCCTGGAGAAAAAATTTTTGATAGCGCCGCGACGCCTGGCGTCTTTATTTATTCCGCAGATTTTTATGCGCATCTCAAGTCGACATTGACTTGTTCAAGACGCCATTCACAGAATGAAAAAATATTCAAACGTTTTCGAGAAAATTGGGGTTACCAAGATAAATGAATCACCTTGTACAGTTATTCCCCGGACACCCTGTATTATATTATAACGCGGAAATTACAAAATATATCGCATAAGCTTCAAGTAGCTTCTATGTGGTTTCACAGAAACCCAGAAGGCATGGAAATATACAATATAAAATAATACAAAGAACAGGAACATGATCGAGGACCATTCACAGGGCTTGAAAAGTTCTTTAAGAAAGTCAGCAATAACATATATTCAACTTCCGATGATAACCCACGAAAACAAATTTTAGCATTTGTAGTGCAATCCAAAAAAATGATCTATCCGACAAGGATTTCCACTGGCCCGGGATTAATGAATATCAAAATGAATGCGACATGTATCTGCGGTATGTTTTCCTGGAGAATAATTCTTTTTAAACCATGCTAACTATATTTCGGAAGATATGACAGGTTGAAGGGATACGAATTTAGCAACGACGTTCCGCTCCTTCGAGACATGGTTATAAAAGATAGATGGAGGGGCACAAAGGCAGGATTGACATACATACCATTATTTCGATTAGGACTAAGATCGTGATGACGTCGTAGCGTTATACTTAGTCAACCGCGGAATCGAAGGTACGTTAAAGATTGAGAAAATAATATTTCATTACTGTTGATTATTCATCTGAAAAATCTTAGTTATACAAGAATATAAGTTGCATCAGATTCTCCCTTGCTTCATTGTCCTTATATCACTTTACATCTTAACATTCTTAACGATGGACGGTTTATTTCCATCCTTTTTTCTTCATTTCATGTTTTATCTTCTTTAGGATATAGCCATTTAAATTTGCAATACTCGTATTACAAATAGAGTAAACTTGGAACTAATTTTGAAATTTTCTCCTAAAAATCTCTGGGTGCGGGGTTGGTAATTGAATGTAAACTTTCTGAGTATTCCGATGAGAGTCAAAGTGCTAATGCTGATAAGATCTACAAACATGCCAATTCTAGTGCAGACCAAAACCGGAATGGAATAGTGGCGGTGTTGAATTTAAAACAACAACGCAGGATGAACCAAGAATTCATTCAATCTGCATAAATTTCCAATCGAGAATTGGCAAAATTTGCTCAGGCATGTCGGTTGCAGAGTTGACATCAATTAAATTTTTGTGAGTTTGGTGTACCTGAGAACTTTATTCGGCCGTATCGTCCCTCACGTTTCCGCAGTTTTAATACGAGATAATTGAATTTGTGGAACAGCTACCAGAAATGAATTTGAATATTTAAGGTTTAGAGATTACGCGTCAGGATTTGGGACACCCTTGAGTCGCTCTCACCTGCGAGGTACGCATACACAAAGACATTGTAGGGTAGTTGATGATAACTGGAGCTATTACATTTCCACCCGGGTATGTTCTACGTGCATGAAGTAATGTGATGTGAAATTTGATTCTGCAAATCACCATGGTAGCTTAATAGTTATATCTTCAGATGTTGAATATCTTTACTTGCTTAGCTGATTACTCAGAATTACCTATACGTTTATGTCTATGTCTGAATAACGAACTATAGTTATTTTTTGTTATAGAAGCGGACAGTTTGCGAAGATAACCATATTACTCCATAGAGGCCAATTTATGTAGTAAATAAGTTAGTCAATATGTCAGAATATGCAAGACATTTGGTTAATGTTTCTTTCTATTAATTTATTTATTTTTTCTATAATCACATAAGTGAGAGGACCTAGTATCGACATACCTGTTTATACCTGGAAATCCAGTAGTTCAGTCAGGTACATAATAGACCACCTTATTTGTGCAAATTTTACTAGTTTCAAACTTTATGCCAGAATAAAATTGTTGCAAAATTTTATGAAAAATTATTTTTCAACAAATAATTAAAAATGAACTGTCCAGGATTTTTTAGACAACCTATTTGTAATAGTTTTCTATTATACGAAATTTATTATAAAATGGGTTTTTTTCTATTATCAGCTTCTTTGAAGGTTCGAATCTTCTACTAGTATTTCATCGATAGGGTTATGTCCATTTAGAAATGTTGGTCTGCCGTATGATAAGCTGAAATTCTTGAAAAAATTCTCTTCTCTTCCAGAGGAGAATAAGAAAAGGAATTAAACAGAATAATTGGTTAAATGTATTGAAATACACCTGTTGCATATGATTTTGGAAAAAATGACAGAGAAAAACACATAGGAAGAACTATCAAATAGAAATAGAATTATGTATATAGGAATTTTTCATCAGTTATGATAATTTACAAGAAACGAATTCAATTTGAAATTATACAGTGAATTTTGGCAAGAATAATCGAAAATGAGATTATGTGTTTCATCACATATCTAAGTATCGAAGTCCTGGATTCCATGTCTGACAGAATCTTCGGGTACATTTAGAGTTAGGCCAATTGATGTAGAACTTCTTTTCAAAAAAGTCTTCTCTAGATGACCAGCATCTAAACCTACTCTTGTTGATTCTGCGAAGAAAACATTCAACGTTTGGTTAGTCAACTCCTCATTCAAAAAAACTGTTCAGATTTAGATTTCATCGGTCTTGACGTCGGTCATCAGAGAAGACTCTAACTGCTTGCCATCATAACTAGGAAGAAATCGTGATAACGCGACTTAATGGTATATCCTCAGTCATCCGTTATGGGAAAACACCTTTGTTTTTCGAAATTACCAAGGGAGGCAATGTTTACTCTGACCAGATATGCAAATTGGAGCGTGACATAACGAACAAACACAATCTCTGAATTCCACTTTTTCCGATGTTTGCGAAGAAGTTAAACAGTATGGCCCTCAAATTCGAGTTCTCTAGTTTTTATCAGGCCTCCGGCAGCGCTTTTGAATATTTCGCGAACAAAATCCAATCTGAACTTGAAGAGCTCTTGTTTGCCCAACTGGAAAAGTTGATCATTTCACTCGAAACGGCGAAAGGAACCCGGGACAAAAATAAATCATGATCTAACTTTTCTGCCTTTTGATAATCATTTCAAGGCACTATTTGGAGAATTTTTGAGTTTTCACTGATTATTTCACCTTCCACTCGAACAATCAGAACTTTCGCATCGCATTTTCCTACAGACTCTTTATATAGTCCGGTTATATAAGGAAATATTCACTAAAAAAATCTAAATTGTAACCTTAATGAAATGATGATAGGATAACCTAAACTCTTCAATAGAAAATTCGAAGATTTTTTCAATTCAAAAATGCACGAGATGGTGAATATTGTACTCAATCATGAGTATTTCGAGAACATTTGAAGTCAATGAAACATTTATCTGGTGCTGAAACCAAGGATTTACCTAGACAAATTCATAATTTTAATCTATTCAGAAATTTCAAAATTCACTGGCATAAAAGTGAGGGATGAAAGCATCACTATAATCGTGTGTATTGGTGACAATCAGACAAATAGGTCATGTGTCTGGAGTAAAATCCTTGCTCTCAGTTCTAAATTTATGACTCCACCGGGCCCCTCGTTCACGGTTTCTTCATATAACACTCATTATTTGGGCTCCCACATCTGCGACAACGGGTTGCACCACATTCAGGAACAGGTTTCGCGTTCGTTTTCTTTGCACTGCGATATCCTCCCGCTCGATCGAAATTAATTTTTAATGATCCCGATATGTTCGCGGCATATCAGCAAAGTACGCTCATAATGGGATCGTTATCTGGCGGATTCATCTCCTTCTGGCCGCCTCCCGTATCGCGGTTGGCGGGTTCCCAGGTGTGTTTGTGCGAGAGAAAAACTGGGTAAATATTGACTGGGGTGCTTGCCAGGTCGTATATTCTGGAGGATGGATGTCGGCAAAAAGGGTTGAGTGGTAAAATTGCGATGTTGCGCTGGGGCGAAATCGAGGTCCTTCGATATGAAATTCTGAATGCAGTGCGACTAATCAAAACTACAAAGGCAGAGAATGCATCAGCATGAGATTGACGTATGGGGCACAAAAACGCATCAATATTACTTAGGTATGCTAGTCACCCATCGGAAATCTTTCTGGTAGCATTTTAAGGATATAATAGTTATTTCTCTAATTCTGTGCCCAATCCGATCATTCTGCCACTTCTCGTAGAACAAAATCATGCTAGAATACTTCGTTCTAGCACAGAATTCATGGTAATATTCATTGGTTACATGTTGGCCTCCTGCACGGATTGATTTGTCATCTGTCAAATTTATGGGAGAGAAAACAGTTCTGCCAATTCAATGCAAAAATCACTAAAAGATATTAATGAAAATACTGATTACTGGTTACGTCCATGCTTTTATTATTCCACTATTAATGAAAATATATCATTAATTCCGATGAATTAGAGAAAATAAGGTATGATACTCGTACACAAGGCTCATTCCAACACAGGTTCATTAAAAAACTCGCCACTTAGTGGCTCGTTTTAGAATTTTAAACTCGTATAACTGTTATAACTCAAGGCATTGATATTCTTCCAAGAGTTTAAAATTCAGAAACGAGACACGAAGTGGCGAGTTTTCAATGAAGGAGTATAAGAACGAGCCTTCTGAACGGGTATTATGCATTTTTTTTCAAATTCACCCAATATTCATTGGAATAAATGGAATACTCGTTTATTTCCATAAACAATATTGATTGGCAAAACTGTTTTCTCTCTCATAAATCCGTGACAAGAGGCGAACATGAAATAATAAAATATAAACATGAAAACTGTGCAAAACTGGGATATTCTCGAACGATTCAGTTCTACATCATGTGGCAGAATGAACAGAATTAGAGAAATATTCTTAGTGTACGATAGTGACGGATGGAATTGATGAATTGCTACTCACTGGGTACTCATAAATTTTTTTTCTCCGATAATTCCGAAAGTGCTTGAACTAGTTGCTCCAAAAGTAGAAAATTTTATGAAGATTTTTTCTCTGAAGGATATGGGATACTTATGATGCCAAAAAAAGGCTGTCAAAAAGTAGTGACAAAATCTAATATCATTTCTCCAACCTCATGATAAAAGATCTGTGACCCTATATGAATTGAAAATGGTATTCATTTCGATTATTACTATTTGAATTTATCTATATTTCAAAAAATAATAACACAGAAGGAAGTAATGAAGTAGAATTCTTTTCAGTTTTCGGAAGTTGTCTGACTAGTCCGCTGAACACAGCAAGAAAAAATAAGCAGATAAACATCAGGTCTCATATACAACATCCAACATCGGATTTTGTAATTAAATATCTGCTCTACAGATTATCAAATAGACCATGCAGAAGTCAAGCACACTACAAGATGATTTCAACAAAAACGGAGTACATACATGTGTATTTCCACGATTGAATCCTATTGTATAAAAAATGACGAGTATCACGAATGAATCCAGTAACTTTGTCGCCTGAATATATATTATATATACCTATCTGACAGTATGCGTCAAATTCGGTAGTTCTGGTTGTTTATGATGTTGGCCCTTATGAATAATCCAAGTTTGTGACCTCGAGCGGTGAACGCAACTTTGTCAAAAATCGAAAAAATTGTTTTTTTTGCAAATTTTAGCGATTATCACTCCAAAGTTCTAGTGTTTAAAAAAACTTCTTCGAAGTTTTTTCAAAGTAGACTAAATTCTCTACAATATAATACAACAACTATTTCTGTAGACACAATAGATTTCTATATACAGTCTTTCAAAGTTCATCATTCTGATGTTGCTGTCCGATGTCGAAATGGGGGATGACTTTTGGGCACAAGAGATGCACGATTCATCACCAGCCACTGAAGGGGATACGCCATCCCTATGCGTCGATACAGATATAGACGATAATACTCAATTTCCAAGAAAATAAACTTATTATTATTATCCTTTGGTGTACCTATTCATAATTTTTACTACATTATTCGTTGCTAAGATTGAACATAATCTTTCACACTCCTGATTTGCTTCTTCAACATCATATCATGAAAGGGGTTTCGATAGTATAATCAGGGTAAAAACGACATAAGTGCAAAAAATTGGGAAATTCGAAAAAAAATGATTAAATTTGGAAGATTGAATATAGAAATCTATTATCTCTACAGAGGCAGTTCTGGTATCATATCCTAGGAAATTTAACCTTCTTTGAAAACGCTTGGAAGAAGTTTTCAAGAACTAGTCCTCCAGGGTGAACTCCAAAATTTGAAAAAAAAAGTGGGGCTTTTTCGATTTTTGACAAAGTTGCGTTCAACGCTCGAGGTCACAAAATTGCATTGTTGATTAGGCAAACATCAAAAACAAGTCTGCAAAAAATCAGAACTACCGGATTTGAAGCGGGCTGTGATGTATAAAGTTAGGTTACTAAATACCTAGTTCAAAAACGATGAACATTTGAAGTCTCTCCCATGTTATGAAACATAACAGGAATATCAAATTTTCAAATAACTTGAGTGAAAAAAACGAATTCGAGTTCCATTTGACCCAATACATCCATTTTTCCGTGTTCAAATAAATACTTCCAATCAACCACGTTTTCCATTACCCCGTCCATGCACTCTCTTCATCCCGTCTCTTCGCTATGATACCTTTCAATCATGACACCCTCCGCTGCAGCATACGTCGAACAGCCGTCGAAGCAAGTGCCCTAGGGGGTCCGTCCCTGGTATCCGGTAAGATGCAGCGTCTCGTCGCTCGATCTTCTTTTGACGTATCGCATCGGTACGGGCGTCGGGTACGTATGAACGACGGTGCTGCGACCGACGGGCGTGGCGAAAATCAATATTGCGCGCAGATGGAAACGGCGAAAAGGATGAGAACGAGGGGGCAACGTCAAAGAACGAAAAACCATCAGGGTCGATCTTTCGCGGTTTGGGAGGATGAATAGCAGCAGAACTTATAGTCCCCATCATATGTATGCGTCGAAAGTTATTCAGGGTTAAAGGTCAAAATGTTCGGTTTCGTAGATTCGGTGAATTCTATCAGGAAAACCCTTAAACAAAAGTCGTAGATCCTAAATTTGTCTAAAAAAAGAGTTCACTAATCACACACATTTTTACCGTGGTTTGCCCTGTAGGCCTACTCCACTAACTTTCATGGTAATTTTAGGATAATTTAAGGGAACAATACCCTTCAAATTTTCCTCACTATTGATTTTGCTATAGATGATTGGGTTAAATATTATTTTGATTTATTTAGATATTTTAATCAAATTCATACTCTTGAAATCTACTTCAACAGTCATGTCTTCTTCAATTTCTTCTTCCTCTTCCTATTCATCTTGCTAGATGCTCATAAGTCGTTCGAATGTGGCTGAGTCATAAGGCTTTTCATTAAAATCGGCACAGTATCCCGACATTTTTACAGCCACATTTGGCACTACAACTTTTTTTGCAATTACAAAAATAGTTTTGAGGAGTAAAGTTTGAATCTGTTCCAGAGTAGTATCTATCAATTTCCAGCCTCAGCCTTATGGATACACTTGCTTAACTAGCCATGATTGAACTTGACAGTATTGACAGTATATCTACAAGTGTTGAATAGCAGATGCCGATGTTGGAGGAAAACATGATACATTTTTCTTGTTTCGCGTATTTTTTTACAAAAGTCAAGTATCGGTATTTATCACTGGAAGTATTTTTTTTGAGCTCCATAAACCGCAAGAAGAAATCAAATTCCTTCCGTAATTGTTTTAGATATGGAATCAATTTCTATAAACACTTCAGCACAGTCAGTGCTAAAAAAAACTCCTTTTGCAATTGCAAAAAAGGTTGTAGTGCCAAATGTGGCTAAAAAGTCGGGTTGCTGGGTTTTCTTGCGTGTACCAATTGCCAAGTAAGTCTTGCTCAAATGTCCAGTAGAGTACAATGGAAGAAGATTCCTGTGATTTTAATGAAGAGACCAATGACTCAGGCACTTTTGAACAATTAATGAACATCTAGCACGAGGAAGACGAAGAAATCGGAGAAGACATACCTACTGTTGAAGTAGGCTTTCAAAAGTATAAATCTGATTGAAATATCTCAATGAATCAAAACAATAGTTAACCCAATAAACAGTAGCAATGGAGTGTGCATATCATGTATGATGTGACTCTTAGAATACCGATATCTCAGGAATCGTAAATCGTGGGAATCATGTTTGTAGATAATTTCAAGATCTACAACTTTTGTTTGAGGTTTTTTTAGTAAAACCGTTTCAGAGAAAAATCTAAAAAACTAAAATTTTGACCTTTACCCCGAATAACTTTTCACGCACACATAGAATCGATGGGAACTTTATTCGTGATGGTATTTGTATTGGTAAACACTAGCTTTTCACTAAAAATCAGCTCCCCTGCAATTTTTGTTAATTTCCAATGTCTATGTTGACCGGACTATTAACGGTTATGTTATTTTGTTTCAATCGAATCCAGTATCAACTATGTAAAAATCATGTTTCATCTACTCATCGCGTCGTACATAATTCAAAGAAGCCAACGAAGCGTTTTCTTTATTTCGTTCATATGAATGTAATTTCAGAATTCCAAGTAGGTATTTATATTTAAAATGATGTTTTCTTTGATCCCTCCGACAGCAGGCAAAATCCGCCAAAAAGTCTGTTGATATAGCCATTTTATTTTTAAATATTTATCTCTCGAGAAGATCGAATCGAACTGAACTTCCGAAGTAAGTTGTGAAATAATGACACGGAAGTTCGTGCGATATTTCGTGAGGATCGTTCCACCAGAAGAACAAATATTTTTTTCGAAACTTGTTAGAGCTAATGCACACGCAAAGTTCTCTTTTCACGGAGTGAAATTTTCATGCACGAATTGATTATTTTCTGGCGTTTTGAGAAATAGAAGTGAAAAATTTTATTCGAAATTGGAAAAAATTGTATTTTATCGAGTAAACGCCTTTTTAGTTCGACAAGATTTAAAGAGAAGAAATATAGACTATGTGCCGAGCTATGTACTTAAACAAGCTTCTGACTTCACTCAAGTGGTTTCTTTTAATTTTCGATTAATCATTCAATTCAATTAGGTTTGATGAAACTCAAGAAGTGGGTACATTTTTCAAGGGGAACTTTTAGCACCCGACTACATATTTATGAAACAGAACACTCCAACCATTAGATTTACTGAAGTTTTATAAAAATCCTTTGAATTTGTCATTGACTAAATTATATTGTCAAGAGTACTCTATTGGCACTATTAAGATATTTATGACAAAATGTATCTTCAAGTTTCAAACTAGCACTAGATCCATGCTTCGGTGACAGTTGATTTTGGATCTTCACCTAGCCATTCTCATGGAAATAATTGAACAGTATATATGTTGAACATGGAATCAAAATGAATGAAATTCGATATTGTAGGAACAAATATTTCTCACGAATCTAAAGTACTGAAAAATTGTAAAAAATTACTCGGATTATTCATTAGATGCGAACAGAGCAACGATTTAATAATAATCATAATAATAATAATAATTTATTAATCCTTTCAGAAATAACAAAGTATGAATAGGACAAGTCACAAATGCAAAATAATTCAGACATTTTCTAAATTATCATTGTAGTACTCACTAACAGTATAAAAACACTTTTGTAGAAGTAAAGACTTAACAACTTGATAATTTTGAGTGACTTAATATTGTCAAGTACGAGATGGTTGAATATCTTAATGCAAATTTTGATGTCTTATGCGTAGGTATTGACAATATTTTCTCATTTCGAGTATTATGTAAATAAAAGCTTGATAGTTTAACCAAACAATTCATATTATCCTTAGCATAAATTCAACATCTGAAAATGAAAATGGAAGCTAGAGTCAATATCAATAAATTGGTGAAGGTAATATTGAATATCATACGGAATATTCTTTCTTAAATAATAAACACTATATCTGTCGAATTCCCCATAGCAATATATTATACTTTATTGCTATATCAAAAGGGGTTAAATGACAGAGCCTTGGGGCACCCCGAACTTCAAACTGTATGTAGTGGACGAATAATTCTGTCGATTTCAACTCTAACTTCAAGATAACTTTGAATCCAGTCATTAAATACTCCCCCGAATCCCAGACTGCATAACTCACATGCGTCACTTGAAACTAACACCCCTCTCGTAATCGTCTGCCCTTGAGGGTGTGAGAAGCTAGACTACAGTATTTTACTGATTTAATGGAACTGCAACGGAAAAGTGTTAAATTCGATGTAACATCGATGAATCCGATGATCCCAACACGGGATATTACGAAATATGACATCTGTCATCTTCGGGGCCTTTCCTTTGCAGGCTGAGTCATCCGCATTTTAGTTCGGATCCTGCCGCCATGTGATTCCATTGCCCCTAAATGTGTTTCGTCGAGAAGCTCGTTTTTATCGCGATTAGATCCGAAGGCCCATTAGTGATATCTGTCAGGGGCTTCTTTTGATTGACAGGAATTCAGGAAAACTTCGAGACTTTACCGCTTTATTTGCATTTTGTTGAGATATATGTCTTTCGAATGGAATTTTTTAATGTTCCATCAGTAATCACAGAAATTCGAGTTCAATTTATCTTATTCTAGGATTTTCATTTATGACTGAAAAATTAAAAAAGGAAGGTAATGCGGATTGAGTTGAATTGGGAACAAATTCTCTTCATTCCTTATAGAACCACCCTTCATTTAGTGAATTTGTAGTTTCTAAACTCAATTTTAATTGTTTCGTTGTTATCTCGATAGTCTGAGACTCGAAATAAATAGAATCGCTGTTCCAACAATGTTTGACAGCTTTTATATCACTAGAAGGTGAAAAAAAGCTAAGTTTTTTCTCTAGTGAAACATATTTATTGGGACAAAATAATCATTGCCACTCATAACATCATATCGAACCCGGCACCTGAGGTATTCAGTCTTGTTGGAAACCGATTCATCCAACGCGAACAAAATGGAATTTCCATCTCCTAACACACCCAACTCATTTTCTTTTGTCACGCTGAATTTGGCCATTTCATTTTTCCAACATTAGAGCAGTCCAATTTACAATCAAGCTGATAATTATTAATCCCAATGGCAATGTTATCCCATGTATTCAGAAGGATAAATTGGAAAAAAATCAAAGTATGGTCATTGAAATCATCTTCTCCCTCCATGTGAAATATAAGAATTGTGAAAAATTCGCCCACTAATGAAGAAAGCATAAATCAAATGTACATAATATGAAATATAATTTGAGGAGGAATGAGTTAATTATAATTATAGTATGATGAAAAGAGTATTTTTATGTTTACTTTTCTGTTCTTCTTATGGTAGAAAACCTTATCGATATATCTACATTGTATCTTGAACTAAAGAGGTGAAAGCATCAGAATATAAGACAATGTAAGAATAAAAGATTCGTTACAGACATTTTCATTTTTTTTACTTCAAATTATGTGATTCAGAATGTTCTGAAATTGTTGGTAAATCTTTCTATACTGGCGTCACCAATTATTATTCAATCGAACACACCCCTATCGGGGTGTTATAACCAACTATTTTTTTCGCATAAGCCATTGTAGATTTCGTTGTGAAAACTGAAGTTATTTTTATATCAGAAGCCCATCCCACTTTTTCACCTCAAAGGAGTATCAAATTCTTACAGCCACTGGGGAGACTTTAGAGAAGTCATAACATTATAAAGCGGAAAATTTCCTGAAATTTCATATATTTTCAATCAATATCTAAATGATCCAGCTGTGAAATTACATGGCCTATTAATATATTCAACTTCATTTGGGTCTAATTGGTTTCTTATATTCAGTCCCTGGCATCCGGTACATTTTCAGCATCATACATGACGAAATGAACCTCAATGAAGCACAACTATCCTATAACCGACCTTCGTCAATTCACATTCAGATCCGTTTTGGGGTTGAATTTCGACCGGTATTGTTTGTCGCATTGTAGGGCAATGATGTGACGATTTCGTACAGATTATTTCCGGATATGGACTAGTGCTCTCGATGAATATACGGCAGTATGACAATATCCGACTATCGAATTGTGATTAATGACAACAATTTCAAAAATTCAGTCAGTGAAGAACCGGTTTGCTTAAATTTTTTTTTGCAAGAACTTTCAATTTACAGTAAGAAAAAGCTGCAACTTGTGAAGATTTCTGATGATTTCTCAGAGGCAAAAAAAGTCCGCTAGACTTCTGAAATTCTGAATAAAAAAATATTTAAAAAAAATGATAACAATAAAACAAACATTCGTAAAGATATCCAATAATTTGGGTATTGCATATGATTTGATAGATATCCGACATTTCATAAATAAATTTCACAGAAATTGTTAGCTACTGAGAAACTCACTCATTGTAATATTGAAAATTGTTTTTTGCAACAGGTTAAAGATCAAATACAATGTATAAATAGTTATGATTCATAATGTAGAAATATATATTTTTTAAATAATATTTTATTTTGCTTGTTTCGGAAAATCGTTTCAATAGGAGCTTGTTTTGGAAAATAGTTTCAATAAGAGCTTGTTTGAAAAAAATGTCTTTACTATTAATTCTTCCATTATCTTCTCGGTTTCTCGTCATCAAACAGCGAAGACTCTAGTGCGCCAAGCTCTTTTCATTTTGCACCCCTACGATGAAATGGAAAAAAAACGCAAAATTTCACAATAATATCTGTTGTGGATTTTTTTTAAAATCAACTGTCTCAGTATTTTATTCTCATTACCCATACTGAGGATGTCAACAAAAAATATCATTCACCATCTTGTGGCTGCAGATAATTTGGGAGTTTCACAATATTGAATATTATATCACTTCATACCTATTATCACCGAAGCTCAACATGAATGCAACTTCTGAGTTCACTCAGATATCCAGAAGATATCGTGTATTTTAAATTTTGCACAGCTCTTTCTTTTCGTTCTTCGAACCGGGTTGAAGGAAAAAATATTTAATGAGTTATGGATTTTAAATAATTGAAATTTTTGAACATGCATTTTCTTCTTAGCTTTCTGAGAATAGTCAGTCCTCAATATGAAAGTGGATTCAGTCGATGCAACATCGAAACAACCTCGGTTATACCCTCTACCATATAATTTCAATCACGCAGTAGCTCCAAACTCGCAATACGAAATGCAGGTTTCATAAACCGCGAATCTGCAATATTTTAAGATCAGAAATTGATACGGGTCGAAATTAATGAGATTATTGCAGGATCGTTGAATTTTCTTGTTTGTCAAATTGATTTTGGAACGAAATTGTCGGTCCTGTTATAATACATGGATTCGGTCAGATTATACTAGCAATTTGTGGCTATAATAGGATGTATTCGATCCATTATACCGAGGGTGTGGTTCTGACGGGAAATATTCGACGTATAGCATCGTTATTATGATTTCCTGATTTGCGGAATGATTGCAGATGATCAGGGTCTCGGAACGAGATGAATTGGTGGTGTGAATGCGGGTGCAACGGGTTTCACCATGCATGGTACTGGTACATACATAAATATGGACACATAATAATACTTTTCTGCTTATAACGCTTCTTAAGATATAACCGAGTGAAAAAGATATAAGCTGTGTTATAAGAATTCATTTCAAATTAGATGAATTGTGATGGAGAATTTACGAGATATTTTTTTTAAAAACATCTGTGAATATTTCTCGAAATATATTTATTTAAATTCTATCGATCCCAACAAATATATACAAGAAGAAATTCAGACATTAAACATATTTAATTTCACCGAATAGTCTTTCAAAGTCAATTGAATGATTTAAAAGTTGCAACTCTAAAAAAATACCGTGAAGAGTATTTTCAAAGTATAAAACTTTTCTTCATTACTCGCTACTAATCACTAGCTCTTTGATTAATTTCGAGCATCATCTCAAAAATAAATACAATTTTTCTAGAGAATGATTATCTTTTCGATAACACAAAGCGTCAACAATAGGAAAATTTAAGAGAAGTAAAATATTATTCAATAGATTGGAATCAGTACGGTCCAAACTAAAATAAATATTCAATGAACCTGAGGCAAGACGAGGTATGAGAACGCAGAGTGAAACAATAACACAAGATATCATTGACCAAATACAACCTTTGCTGAAACTGTTATTCACTATAAGCACCTCACACTTCCTGATTAAGAGCCCAGAGGCCCTCCTGATTCTTATTGTTTCATCTCTCTAATAATATAAAGGTATTTATTACATGGAGATACCCTGGGTTCTATTGTTCGGGTGGCACCTCACTACAACGATATAAAGATAAGTGGTTCGTGAATTTATTGAGGCAGTTCATGAATCCCCACATATTGATGTAAAGAATTAACTTTCTTGTTCCGAGAATTCAAAGGCATCGAAGTCGAACGATCTATTGTATAACTCCGGAACAAATGGGCATTATTATTGAACATTGAAAGATATGTATACAAATAATAATTGTATCTACTTAAGAATAGATATATGGAATGACAATTGCTGCATATTCATCTTCAATAATAAGGATTTTATACACAGACCACTTCAATTGTGAATAATTCAGTGTAGAAAATGTATTGGACCATCCTTTTCAATCCGAAAAAATGCTTTGGAATTGGCAATACCTCAGGAAATCAGTTGACTACCTAGAGATGCACCAACCAATTTCAATATTTCTTAGATTTTTTATGAATTTCATTCCTCCTAAGGTCAATTACTTCAACTTATCCCTAAGAATATATTGAAATTAATTAAACAAATAAAGGTTCACTATTTTATTTCCAATTCATGAGATAATAATAGACAAAAAATTCAAAAGATGGAGTTTATTCCACTGCAATTTACAGAAAATAAAAATAACATTGCATTCGATCAATGGTCAGTAAAAAACAATCATTACCGTTATTGGAAATATCACAGTTATGAAAATCTTTATCAAGATAAGGTAGTTAGAATTATGTATTCATTCTGCAATGCAGTATGTATTTTTTCTCAAATGTTCTCAATAATAAAATTGACCTTTTCTTACATTTAATAAGCAATCGAATTGAATCCATTGATTTTTAAAATTCAGGGAATATATTCTTCTAACATTTGAACGAATCTTCAGCAATAATAATTCAAATCACAGTTTTATATGATATTATAGATTTGTATTGAACTATAATTCGACATATTGATCATCCAACAATAATCATTTTTATGGTTCTAAATAATAGTTTAAATCTAATTCGGATGTCAAATATCAAAAACCATAGTATCACTTACATAAATTTCTATTCTACAGAATAAATCTCCAATAATTACGAAAATCAAATCTACCGAAAATATAAATGAAATCAGGAAGCTAATTGAATAATTTCACATTGAACCCTTGTTTTAAATTTACTCATAGCTAATGGTAAAAAAAAAGTATTGAACTCGGTATTGACAAAGAATGTTCAGGTTTATGTAGCATATCTAGATATCATAGAGCCTGTCCAGATGCGGCGTAAATCGCGCGATTCACTACGCGCGAGTCGATACGCGCGAGTCGAGATACTAGGGTACAGAAGATCCCGTCCACATGCCCTCGCGCGTGTAATAAAATCGTACAAGGTACGCGCGTAGTCAATCGCGCGATTTACGCCGCATCTGGACAGGCTCATAGATTCATCACTATTTGCATTATTTAGGCATATGGTAGAATGTCCAACTCTTCACCAAGCTAATTAAAGATTCAAGTCACCTTTCAAACTTTATTGATACGTAAATCTTGTTACGTTCCACCTCAATCACTTCCCTGGTGCCCTTTTATTGCCTCCTGAAGGCTAATTGAATCAATATTTTCGCCATAAAAGTTGCTGCGCTATTTGAAGCGCCGCAGTTGATTACTTTCATTCTTTCTTGGGAATTTGGTCAGGTGCTCTTTAGCCGAAAGTTGGCCTTCGAAATAGGGACTAAAACTGTTCCTGAAAGACTTATAGCGCAAATAATGTGCTTAGAAGTTGAAAGCAAATACCGTGAGTTTTCCCTTTGAGTTCGGGAGTTCCACACTCAGAAGCTCTATTCACATATTACAGCAAAGTTGAAGTTGTTACTGCAAGTTTTCTTGAAATCCTCGTTCCCTTATTTTGTCTGTTCAGCCTTGAGATTTCCGAAGATATAACGATCGAATTCTCCTGACTCTAAAATTCTACACAGGAGAATGTCACATTTTAAAGGTGGAAATATTGAAATTAAATTTGATTGAATATGGGTCGGTTTCACAAAACTTTAATTGTGCGATTAAAATACCTTACGTAAATTTGAACCAATCGAATCATTCGTTTAGAAATTAATTTAACGGTACAAGTTTTGTGAAACCGACCCTATGACTGGTAAGTTACTATAGACGGGAACAATATTACTTAGACTTTGTTTTGTAAGGATTTTCGTTGTGATATGGAGGATTTTGTTTAATCCAAGGTTATCGGTTTTGATGAAGAAATCTTTTCGTAGCAGGATTTTGAGTACAGCAGGAGAAAAGGTCCTGAGACAAAATATTAATGAAATAAACAAATAGAAATATGAAATGGCAAAAGTAGAAATGTAGAAGAAAGTGCTTTTTTACGACTGAATATACCCCTAAATACATAAACCGAATTTCTCGTTTCTGAGTGTTTCTTTCTTCTTTCAGAGAAGGAAAGAACAAATATATCTCAATCTTTCATATGAAAAAGAATCATAATCCTTGAAAACCTGGGAATTTACTAAGGAATTAATAAATAATAAAGGACGAGAACCAATTGGAAAGTGATCCAGAGTCTTGATTGAGTAAGTTCATTCTCGAAAATCCAGAAGCTGCTTGAAAAATATATATTATATATATATATAATATAATTAGAGGAAAAAGTATGAAAGAAATTGAATATAAAATAACTCAAGTTTTGTGGAACCCTCAGTTATATTCTAGAAATTCGTTCTTCTTCGTTGCTTCATAACTAGATCGTTCAAATGAGTTTATGTATCAATCACATTTCACAATTTAGAATGTTTCCCTCTACTATTTATCCATTTTATTCATTGTACGGCTTTGCTACACACTCATATACGTAAGGTTTGTTTAAGAGCTCATTGCATCAAGGGATACGAGTTCTCTTATTCGTTTATTCACTAACCATCTCAATGGATTCGAACCGACATCAGACGCTTCAAATAGAACATAATGAATCAATTTTCTTGGGGCTCCTCTCTAAATTGGATTGGTTAGTTAAATCCTTTTGTGAGTGGATGAGAAGCGGGAAAGAGGAGTTTTTTTGAAAAATAAAAATTGAAAAATAAATAGGATCTGTATATGATAACAAACATAAATTCTTATTATTATGAATTATTTGCATGACACATTGAAACAACTATTAAAAAAAATTTTAACTATGAAAAAACTGAAGATAACTATCATGATAATATCATGACGAATATTCGCACATATCAATTGAGAAATGATCGAAGCGGTTAATAATACAATGCACGTCAGATATTGGAGAAAATATGATTAACTATAAATGTTTAACTCATTGATTATTATGAACAAAGCAATGGTGACATTTTTTCAGCTGAATGGAAAGAGATAACACATTTTGAACCGAAATTCAATGGCATCATTCGTTATGAAAAAAATAAGTTTTTCTCATTGATTTCCCCAAAAATTTGAACTACTCAATGACGTCCTTTCTTGAGGGTTCATATCACCCAAGATGGCAGACCGAGGAAGATATAAATTCAATAACATTTATCGTCTCCACCAACAAACTTCCAGGACTGAGCTCATCATTCTTTATCTCTTTCAACATTTCCAATTCCGGACTTGGCGTGGAAAGCAAATATCGGGAAATGTTTGGCCGTTCGTCTGGAGAGTGACTCTAATATAGACATTTCTCTTATCCGGTCTACGGTAAATCAGACTGTCTATCCGTGTGTGCCATCCACCAATCAGTCTTCTCGCAAAGCCCCAATCTGACAGCGGTGTGTAGTGAAAAACCTATATTTGAGCAGCAGAAGTACTGACTTAGATTACATCGCGATTTGACTTTGCGAGTGATAACGATAAGCTTAGATTATCGAATTAAACCATCTCACCAAAAATGCTTTTTAAAATTGCGTGCATACATAATTTTATTATGAACTTCGATAAAAGGAAAATACATGTGTTTCCGATCAGAAAACTGTAAACCCATAACAGCGACCCCTCCTAAAATTTAAGGCTAGGACTGCCCTTGTATGCAGTATCAAAGAATTAAATATTTCGTTTTACAAGTTGTTTTCCAAACTTGAAAAATCAAAATCTTTATATCTACTGAACGGAATCACGAATTATTTGAAATTTGGAATGAAGATAGCTTCTATGAGATTTCAGGAAACTGCAGTCAAATATCATTCTTTTTGCAGGACCGTATCATATTTGACAGTTCTAAAAAGTTCTTGACAGTGATAATAATTGTTTGTCTTGTGTCGATATCCAACATCCTAATCATCAGTTTCTCTTCGAAACGTTGGATGATTCCGGACAGGTTGGTGTCATCTACACAGAGTTCCAGAAGGCCTTCGAAAGAGTGGATCAACAGATTTTGCTGAGCATGTTGGACAACAGATATGGGTTCAGTACGCGGTTGTCTCCTTGGGTCCTATCTATTGCGTCGCAGGGAGTTTGTTCTTGTATAGGGTTTTTGTTCTTTTGATTATTTGTCTGAATCTGGTGTACCTCAAGGTTCTAATCTGGGCCCACTTCTGTTTATCCTGTTTATCGATGATGTGATGGCGCTTTTGTTTGCGGTTGATTTCAAGCTCTTTCTAGGGCGACTTGTGTGCAGGACTGCCTTGAATTGCTAAGTGCATAAATAAAATTATTGAAATGGTGTGAGGATAATCGTTTAAATTTGAATTTTTCTAAGTGTAATATTGTCTCCTTTACGAGAAAAGTGGAACTCCTTCTGTTTGATTATTCTTTGGGAAATGTTGAGTTGTTTAGATGAACGTTGTTAGGGATCTGTTCGATGGTCAGATGCGAGGTTAGATATCTTTTCTTCCTCACATAAATGATTTGCTGGGTGTTGCTTCCAAGTTGTATGGTTTCATAGTTGGCAACGCAAGATACTTTCAGAATTCCGAAACACTTGTTCTCCTATTTAACACCTTGGTTGATTTGGCATCCTATCTATTTCTGTCATAGTCAGCGTTTGGAGTCAGTTCAACGAAGATTTTATAAATTTCTCTCATATAGAGAGGAAGATGTCTATCCCCCGAGGGGTACTGACCATTCTCTACTCTTGAGTAAATTCGGCGCTGTCTCTTTGGCTGATTGACGAGGTTTGCAGGCGGTCATTTTTCTATACAAGCTAATTCACGGTACCGTTGATTGTCCTTACCTACTAGAAAGGCTTAACCTCGGGCTTAACTTATATGTTCCAAGGTCTAATGTGAGATCCAGGCCCTTGTTTCACTTGATTCCTCGTAGGAATAATTGCATGATTCGGACGCCCATTTGGACGCCCATTCAGCCTCGTAAATTGTGTGAGACTCGTTATATATTTTTTTTTGACAATCAGGAGTTGAAGTGGTTTTAATTCCCATTCAATTTTGAAAAACACTCTGAAAATAAGAATCTAGAACTCCTAGATACTTCATATGGAGATTTTTCGTGATCCTCAAGGTGCTCTCTATCTCCCATTAAAATGTTTCCTATGTTATCCGGGACTGTATATTAACATTTCCAACCGAATACAGATGGAATTACATAATATACTGCTAGTCCATCAAAAACTCAACACCTAGATTTTACGATTTTCTGATTTTAGAGTCGGAAAATCGAGGTGTTAAGTTTTCGTTGGACCACCATGTATTATAAGTATACAAGTTTAATGTTTTTCCAACCTTGGAGGTAAATGAATATATGATTGTTTTATATCGATCCATGTTGTCAAGTTCTATTTCATCGAGGTTTCCAGAAAAACCAGCATTTCATTCATTGAACCCCGAAAGAGGACGATAAATCACCTACAAAACATATTATTTATTCTCCACGAGGGTGATTCGACCATTTATTCAATAATTCGAGTTGTGATTACAATAATGAGGAAAATTATTGGAAAGCTTATGATGAAGCACTAATCAATCGAAGGAAAGGCACTTCTGTGAAAGAATCATTGAATCAAATTCTATTGTGACAGTCTTCGAATATTCGACCCATAAATCATTCAGATAAATTGCTTTACATGAATTCCATGCTCGATGAATTCACAAGTAGTTGACAAAGTCTCAGAACGATCTGATAGCAATTCTGTCATAATTTGGTTTACAGTTTTCGAACACAAAACTCAGTACAATTACACAGATTTATTTCATTTCTAATAATATCACTTTAAAACAAGAAAATTGAGTTATGAACAGAAAAATAGAATGGAATACTTTCCATCCTTCAGATACTATTTCATCGAAAAACGAGAAAAACTGAGAACATGATTTTTATTTTCAAGATTTGAACAGGCAACCAGGTTTGTAGATCGTTGAATTTTTGAAGTGGAATTATTGATACTGAATATCACCATGATAATATATTGTAGCACAGATAGCGTTGTGAACATACCCAATCAAATTAAGTAAAAGAAAAACGAAGTAGCATATTATTAGAAAACAATGAATTACGAAATACAATAGGATAATCAAGTTATTTAGGATTCATTGGTGTTTATTAGCAATCGAATGACGAGGACAAGGGCAAGGCAAGGATATTATTTCTAAAAAGTTATGTGTTGTTTTAGGGTTATCATTGAATCCGCCTTAAATAAAATCAGATAAACAAAATTCGAAATATGAATTTTAAGAACTTACTCTACTCTGTCATGAAAAATTTCGAAACATTGACGATTTTCGGTGAAATTGGATTATCGCATTACATTGTGTTTCCAGTTATTTATGTACATTAAAAAATATCTATAACAGATCAGAATATTTCTATATTCTTGAAGTGAAGATTTCCAGATCTTGGATAGATCAAAAGATTTATGTCAGTGAAGAAACATTAATCTTCTTCACGTTATCTTTCTTCAATAAGTTGAAAGCTTGGGCGCAAATAGGATTCGTCAATGCTCCCCTCATACCGAAGAGAAAAACTCATCATAAAGATTAATCTGAAACCGATCCTGGCTCAATTTTCAAAACAATGTTATATAATTACTATTATTATCGATCTCTGAAACAATGATGAAATAATTAACAAGGAGATTTCGAGCAGAACTGGCTGACAAAACAGGCTGTTTTCACAACTGCCATATATATTAGAAGAACAGAAAAACTTTTATTCATTGAAGAACATCAATCATAGCAGCATCATGAGCATAGTGTTGAACAATTTTATTATTTACTTCCAACGGAACATGTTTCAGAGTATATAGGGGTATTCTGAACAATTTGATGGATTACTTCCGGAATTTTATAGCACGCATCAAGCATTTGTTGGTAAAAATTGGAATATTTTTCAGCCCTATCATGAATATGTCATGTTCTTTTTTACGGGCTTAGTCCTATATAAAAAAGCGTTATCATTTCGTCCAAACCGAGAAGAATCTTCCGAATGTCCGCATTAATATTGAGCCGATAATGGCCTAAAACGTTCAGGTTGAATTTTCAGTCAAATTTGATTATGCCGGCCGGCTTACTGTAAACACCAGAACTTTCAGAAAAAAACCCCAGTGTTTAAATTCTTATGGAATTTTCCATCTTAATAATGGGAATACTACCGATCGTTTTCGGGAAGTAGCGACTGCTTACTTAATTGAAAAAAAAGGAATATTGAGTTAAAACGTTCCGCCTTCCACTATTCGCCACTAATAATAAATGTACAGGGTATTTCAAATTGCTTGATTTTGGAGGTTCCGGGCACTTCTGAACCAGATAGGTGAAAAAGATGAGAGGAGTCCTGGTCTCGATTTTCGTGCAAAAACCATTATTGCAAACCGTTTCACGATATCATTTATATTCCAAATACAACCAAATTTCGATTTCTAAAATCCATAACTTATTTATTTTCGAAAATATCTGAAAACGATTAGAACTTTCTACAGGCACTTTTTCACTGGCAATAAGCTACTTCATTCTCGAACTGAGGGTAAAAAAAACAACTTCGTTATTCAAAAAACGAACACAATATTTCTTCCATTCTAAATCATCCAAAAAAAAAAGTAATCTCTGCAAAAATATATATATATTTATGTGGACTCCTGTCAAATTTTCACCTATCTAGTTTAGAAGTATACCAATTAGAGAAAACGCTGTACCCTGTACAGCCGTTCAGATCGGAGAAGAATACCTTATGGTTATGGCATTAATTTATCGATTCTTCAATAACATTGTTCGAAAATTGCAAAAAAGTACATTTGATATACATGCATTATGAGCGATTGACTCATTCACTAAGCTCTGCTTGGTTAGCGAATACATACAGGGTGCGGCATTTAATTTGAGACAGAAAACTATGTTTTTAACAGAAAATGTTCAGTATGAAAATCGTAAAGTGCGAAGAGAAATATAAAATGAACTTTGAAGTCAGGGTTATTTCAAGATTAACTTGCTTTCCTCAAATGGAAAGGTATATTTTTTAGTGCAGATTCTTAATAAAAAAGTAGTAACTTTTGTCCGAAACTTTTTTCAGCGGTTTTCAAAGTATTGAACTAAATTTTATTCAAACGGTTGAAAACAAATTGAATTAGTGATGATCGTGTTTTTATTCATTTCATGTCATTCCAAAAAATGTTTCCAATGATGACGTTTCTCAAGAAAAACACAAATCTGCAATTAAAAATATACCTTTTCATTAAAAAAAAAATAAGTTGACCTTGAAATAACCTTGACTACAAGGTCAATCTTGAACACTTTGATGGTTTTTATTTGAAACATTTTTTTTTAAGTTCATAGTTTTTGAGATAATTTACTGTCTGAAGTCAAATGCCGTATTAACTGGTATATATTTTACATCGCAAAGGATATTCAAAAGAGAATGGAATAGTCTTTTTTATTTAAGCTTTTAGTTGGGAATTACTTCTTATGCTAAGATTGCAGTACCTACTGTATTATAATTCATTCTATTTTTGGAGATGATGTTAAATTGATAGTAGTTTTATTTTCCACTTGGTTTTTTATTGAATCAATTTAGTACAGGAACTTCGAAGGGAACTAACTCAATTCATAGTGGAAGAAAATATCTACTCATATTCTTGCAATCTAAGCAATGAGGAAAGTGTCACCGGAAAAGCTTTTCTGCTCTTTCCGCGAGCAAATAACGAAGATTTGTCGGGTCCACCGTTGCTCCACAGCATTTCCATCCGCAATAATGACAACGGATTCCGGAGGCGTGAAGGACTGAATAGATAGCACGGTATTCAAAGAAATGGCATCGAGGAGGTAGCCGGATATAAAATGCACCTTAATATGCTCTGCGGTATGCCGCGTTTTCGTAGAAACCCGGCGGATTGCCTTATAATTCTCAATTTGTAGACCGTCAACTTCTTCAATGGAACAGATTCATCATTATAAAGCTGCGAGAATTTTGCATGCACAAGAGCTCATTCAAAAGAGCTTATAAAACGTCGTTCCGTGAAAAACATCAATAAGGATCCTCTCCACGCCCTGAGCGAAAATTCTTTCACTTTTAGGATTTAGATTTAAATGGTTCGAGGGTTAGAGATTATGGAATATGACTCGGGTGAAGGATTGCTGAATGAATCCCGATATCTGAGAAATTTTAATTAAAATTCAAATATTCAGACCTACATCAATCTGCATTTCTTATAATTGAAAACTCCCTCGGAAAATTCCCAAATTGATTTTTCCTGAAGATTGACATCATGAGCTTCCACAACACTCATTTAACTCCATACACATCTTAGTGTAAAGGAAGTTAGGAATGCCACTTGTACCATAATTGTCGAATTTTACCATAATTTACTTTGAAATTTCACTCGAAAATGATTTGTACCTTCATTTTAAATTTGAAGTCTAACTATATTTAATTGATATTGACAGGCAGTCTTTCATGTGGATGCGAAATGTAAGGTTGGATTTGAATGATGAAATGAAAAGTACTAAATGAAAAGATGAAGAATTATGGAATTAGGACATTTTGATCTTTCGGTTATTCTCCTTGTGAATGTCCTGTAAGGAAATAATTTCAAAAGATATTTTTTCGAACCACATATTTCGCCTATGACGTCACGAGACCTTTGATTCTTTTCACTTTTTGTGGCACGAAAGAAGTGAAATGTCGAAGTTACTGAAATATTCCAGAAAAAAAGTTGTACTTATCATAACCTTCAGGTAAAATCGATAGTTTTGGCAACATTGACCGACAATTTCATCTCTAGGAGTTATTGCGCCGTTTACTATACCCTTTTTCAACTTGTTTTCACCAGGTTTAAATATCTGGAAATAATTTCTCATACTTTCTGATTTTTAATGATCAAAAAACTTCAAATTAATTTTTCATATCGAGGAGTAGATTAGAAGGACTATCAAAAGCAAATGTTTTTTCAGCATTCAAACTGATGACAGGCATTTCATTATCGATTATAATTCTAGGCAGAATTGCGTAGTGTCGATATATTTTTTTTGTCGTCCCTTTCATTCTTACCAAATTGTAATACATTTTTTCTATATCAGTATCGAAATGAGTTCATTACAGTACTAATAGAAGTGCTGTAATGAACTCATTACAGCATTGTTTTCAGTTATAATTTTCGTTTTGTGCTTGTCAGTAGTGACCTCCGATTCTCTCAATTTCCAAATCAAATCAATTCAAACGCCGTAATCTCTCAATTTTCGTATGTCAAACCAATTGCCAAGATACTATACAAAAGTAACTAATCTGAAGTTTTATTTGGATTTCGAGAGAATTTCACAAAACTTGACTGAAACAGATAAAATATCGTCTAATACTCGTTACAGAAGGCAATTCCAACCCTCATGCTTGTGTTGGAATAGGAGTTCATTCTGCAGCTTGTTTTAGAATATACTATTTCATCATTATTCTTCAAATTGAAGAGATTTTTTCATGGTATGTATTATTATATTTTCGTGGAAACTCAATGTTCTAGCTTCCCTCGCATCCTCAACCTTTGATGACATTGAAATATCAGCTTTCGATATTTAATATTGTATGAACTTTTGGTTTCATTTCAGGCGTTAGATATAACAAGCAATAATGAAATAGAGTTTTCGAAAATGTTCGCAATTGGATTAATTCAATTTTTAAGCAGATTCCTATACTGTCGGAGACGAGGCCAGTGATATCAAGAAATCCATAGAAATACCCTTAAAAATTAATACCTGCTTTTATAAAAAAGAATTGAAAATATCGACTGCAAGTATTGGGTATATCTGGGTTTGAAATTTTTACCTCACTCCGAGCAGAACTTCATAAGAATGTTGAGGGTTCATTGCAATATTCTTCTTTTCGAATATGTTTTCATTAAAGATTGGAGCAGTTCGGAACAGAAAATTCTTCGTTCAATTTATGTAGAAGCTTCAGACCGCCTAGAGCGCCTAGCTGTGCTTTCTAAAGATGCGAATGGGGAGGATTCAACCCCCACCATCTCGTACTTCCAGCTTGAGGATAAGCCCTGGAATATCCAAGAATCATTATTTCTCTGAATAAATAGAAAAATAAAAGGAACGCTGTTTCGCCCTTGGTCCTTCATTCGCGTCCTGCCTATTCTTTCGTGATATGAAACATAATAGACTCGGACCTAATGAGAAACTGAGATAAATTGAAGGGAACATAGTTGCCTCTTGTATAACTTCAAAAATAAATCTGAAAAAATTTCTTATAAATGTGAGAAACATACTAACTTGTATACATATGGTAAATTAACTGTGAAAGGAAGGATAAAATGGTACTTATATGAATTTGAATGAAATTAATTTAATCCACTAGGAAAAATTTGGATGCTGAATTTTGTTAACCCTAATTCTTCCACACTCACTATATGAGCGTTACATCACAACAATCAATTTGCACCACTGGAATTTATGGAAATTCGATATAATCTCAAATATTTACAATAATTTCTAAAATTTCACAACATAAATAATTGAGCTCCATATCAGCTATCAAAGAGAAAGATAGGAATAATTTTGGATTCGTCACTTTGATTCAAAAATTTTCAACCCGCATGAATTTCGGAATAGTATTGGATTCAACGGACTAAAAAAGTAAATATTGAGTACAACAATCTATAATCTATAATTCTGTTTCTTTTAATGGATTTCGATCTTGATATTCTCCTTTATCCTCCGTTTGAGACTTTTAATTATATTTCGTAGAGTAAAAGTGCTTTCTTCATCGATTTGGCGGTGGCCAGTATAAAAAAATCAAATCTTTTTCCGCTAACAATCGGATATGAATAATCCGCAGCTACACGGATGGTGCACAATGCAGACGGTGCCGGAAGGTATTATTTATTTCAGAAAGAGAACAACGGGAGCGAACAAGCAGCTGCCAAATGCATGCGTAAACAATTTCCCCTGTCCTTTGACATCAGATTCACCCTCAAAAATTATAACTTTGCATCCTTTTGTGAGATTTTTTATATACGACGGGTGTCCCCAATAGTTGAGTTTCAATAGCAGGTCTTTCTGTCTCATGAAGAATGTTGTGATTTCATTATATTCGTACAGAAAAACGAGGACTACAATTGATCGTTTTTCTGTACGAATGTAATGAAATCACAACATTCTTCATTCATAATTATTCTTGAAAAAATCAGTTTGTTCTCGTGATGGATGATTAAAATAATTGTTTCATAATCAATCTAATTTAATTTCCCATTCCATTTGTTTTTTAACTCAGCGATTTTTCCAAAATCTTTGAAAAGAAATGCAGAACGTACATTCGACATTATCCTACACAATATGAAATGCTCATAAGTTTTTCTTTATTTATGAAAACGAAACAAAAAATAACTAACAATCTTCATTTGCTACTCTGACTCACAGTTTCGTCGAAGAGTATCTTTGTTATATAACCCTTCTGACATATATTCTCGACATCTGAAAACACTTTTTCCCTAATTCCGTTCATTTTGCAACATCAACTTTTTTTTACTTCAAAAATCACTTAACGATATTTATGAAAATATTCAGTTCATTTAAATACTTGAATTTAAATTACAATTAACGCTTAATTGTAATACTCGTACAGAAGAAGGCTTATTCTAACACTAGTTCATTTAAAAACTCGCCACTTCGTGGCCCGTTTTTAAACTTTGAATTCGTGGAAGGTTCCTTTGCACTTGTATTATGATATTTATTTATTATAAAAATTCAGAAGGCATTGATATTCTTACACGAGTTCAAAATTCAAAAAACTTCGAGCCCGTTTCTGAATAAACGAGTGTTAGAATGAGCCTTCTGTACGAGTATCATACATTATTTTTCTAATTCGTTGAATTTTTATCGTATTACTGACATATTTCAATAAATAGGGTTCAGTGATTTTTTCATTGAAAAATATTGATTGGCAGATCAATTTACGATTTTGACCTACAAGATGTGGCAGAATGAACGAATTTGGTACATCAGAATTAGAAGAATAACTATTGCGAAACTAATGAAAATAACTAAACCGTTGGGTCTTTTGTCACATAGATTAAACAACTCGATTGCATAGGGGTTAAATAGTGATGATATCAATCAATTCGATTTCTGTATCCGCATAGAGAATTATATCACATACTCGTTTTTCCAGCTTGATGCATTTCCTCACTATACCTCTCGAATTGAATGAATACCGACAATCATCATATATTTATGTCATATCATGTTTTCATGTAGAGAAACCCGATACATTTTCGGTTGGTAGGATAACAATGGGTTAAAAAAAGTGGTTTGTAATGTATCTGGTGCAATTTCTCCGCAGAGGAATGTGATCCAAATGGAACGCTGAAAATACAACAGCGTAAGATTTCGTTGAAAAATCGAAAAATAGAACGGAGCCTGGTATTAAACAGTGTGTTGGAATCAAATTTGTCGCATTTCTGAAGTTCAAATTCCTTTGCGCCAACTGTGGGAAACTTTTTATATTTACAAGGGCATCGTTGCGAGCTCTGGGGAACATGAATTGTTTTTCACGGAGTATTATGAAACGCTGCAAACTTCGACAGAATGATTATGACAGTATATAGTCTCAAGAAACAAATTTAGCTGGGAAATAATAATTCTAATTTAAATGAAGGAAATCGTGAGTTGGAAAACGGAATATTTTCTAGACTAGTTTAAGGATATTATTATATTTCTTATTGTGCACAAATATATGCAATATGCCACAGCACAAGCTACAAAGTCATTTTTGCAAGCTAGAAAAGTCCAATCAATTTTGAAATATGTATAAACATTATTTCTATAGGGTGCAAAGAAGAATTTAGGGCCGCCGGAATTTAAATTTTCAGGTGTCGAATACGAAATGAAACTGGGGAAACCCCCTGGAGAGCAATTATACATAATATTCTTCGCCGCAAAAAATGATGCAACACAATAAAAGGGCACCAGAGGAATACCAAGTGACGTTATTGTTAAGGAAATGATTTAGAGGGCAAACAGAATGATTCATTGTGCAGTCACAGGTCTAAAATTACAACAAATCTTGTCAGAAAATCCATTAATCGCACCCAATAGTATTGAAATACCTCGAACATAGTGTGACATGTAGATAAATACTAAGAAAATCTTGTTGAACTATTCAATGATACAGTTCAATAAAAATGTAAATTAGGAATTTAAACCGAGTTAGACAATCCTCATGTTAATCATTCGAAAAAGCACAAAGTACAAGAAAACGTTGGCTCAGAGTTTCGAAATATTACATATACCACATTCGGATTGTTGGTAATTGTAAACATTTCAACTCGGAGTTATAAAGAATAAGTTATTTCTAGAATTCATGTTATCGTAAGGTGACATTGGACATAGTCGTCCAACTAAAAAATCATGCTCACGTGACAAGGGGACTCTGGAAGACATTTCGGAATGATGAAGTTGAAATTTCAAAATGGAAAGTTAATGGAGGAGATATTGGTGTTCCTCACTGCCAAGCTATATCGATCTCTGGACCATGATGGGAGTCTTCCTAGATGCGGCAAAAGCGTTAGAGATTGTGAAAAATTGTTGGGGTTGTTGAGTTGACAAGAATTCAAATTGTGGAAGTCATATCTGGAGAAATTTAACATGATTATGGTTATACCTCCAGGATCAATGGTTTCAGGACCAATTTGTTTTAATCTCTATGGAAATGATCTTTTTGTTCCCAACTGAAGTTAGGGATAGCAAAACGAAAAGTCCAGAATAATCAAGGATAAATCTAATAGACCGAAGATCTCGCGGAAAGCCGGAAAGCGTCATTAAAAATCAAAATCAATGCTATTTAACTACCTAACAAAAAAAACTTAATTTATATATATAACGATCCAATGAACAATCACATAAAATACCAAATAAATGCCAAAATGGCGAAGAGAACATAAACATTGGACCTCTGAATGTTGACAAATACTTCATGAAGATTTTCTTTATAAATATCAAACGCTCGATCAACCGATCCTGCAGAGAGTGTTTTCAGGAAAACACAACATTTGAATTTACGGAGGCTTTATTCCTTACCGGTGTGAAAAGAGCGGCCAAAGATAGCGGCCGAAATTTACGGAAACACCCGAACGCCCAAGTCAGTGGCGTCCGGTGTCCCTTCTGTTTCTCATAGGAATTCGAAGTTAGGTTGATTAAATGGGGGAATAATAAATAAAACGCGTTTTTTTTATTTTGAATAGACGATTTTACGACAAAAGAAAGTCGATATGAACATTAATATTTCGCACCGGACTCGTTTTATTAATTTCTCGTGAACTTGAAGATGCCGATATGAGGAAGAGCTCCTTGCATTACCAGATTGGGGGGAAAGATTCCTGACGACGTATACTACTTGAACAGAGCAAAAAAATGGACTTGCGATGGGGCTCTGGGGTTGAAATTTCAACCCCTAAATCTTCGGGTGGTGTTTCGATCAGAACGCGGAATCCTTGCATAATCATATTCACAGGGAAAATTCACTTGGTTATCATCATCAAATAGCGCAGAAAAAATTTGACTTGCGTAGGGCCCTGGGGTTGAAATTTCATCCCTTAACTTTTCCAATCAATTTTCGTACAGAACGCGTGATCCTTGCATGATCATATTAACAGGAAAAATTCACTTGGGCATTATAATCAAATAGCGCAAAAAAAATTCGACTTGCGATGGGGCCCTGGGGTTGAAATTTCATCCCTTAACTTTTCGGGTGGTGTTTCGATCAGAACGCGGAATCCTTGCATAATCTTATTCACAGGAAAAATTCACTTGGTTATCATCATCAAATAGCGCAAAAAAAATTCGACTTGCGATGGGGCCCTGGGGTTGAAATTTCAACCCCTAAATTTTCGGGTGGTGTTTCGATCAGAACGCGGAATCCTTGCATAATCATATTCACAGGAAAAATTCACTTGGTTATCATCATCAAATAGCGCAAAAAAAATTCGACTTGCGATGGGGCCCTGGGGTTGAAATTTCAACCCCTAAATTTTCGGGTGGTGTTTCGATCAGAACGCGGAATCCTTGCATAATCATATTCACAGGAAAAATTCACTTGGTTATCATCATCAAATAGCGCAAAAAAAATTCGACTTGCGATGGGGCCCTGGGGTTGAAATTTCAACCCCTAATTTTTCGGGTGGTGTTTCGATCAGAACGCGGAATCCTTGCATAATCATATTCACAGGAAAAATTCACTTGGTTATCATCATCAAATAGCTCAAAAAAAATTTGACTTGCGATGGGGCCCTGGGGTTGAAATTTCATCCCTTATCTTTTCCGGTCAATTTTCGTACAGAACGCGTGATCCTTGCATAATCATATTAACAGGAAAAATTCACTTGGTTATCATCATCAAATAGCACGAAAAAAATTTGACTTGCGATGGGGCCCTGAGGTTGAAATTTCATCCCTTAACTTTTCGGGTGGTGTTTCGATCAGAACGCGGAATCCTTGCATAATCATATTCACAGGAAAAATTCACTTGGTTATCATCATCAAATAGCAAGAAAAAATTTGACTTGCGATGGGGCCCTGGGGTTGAAATTTCAACCCCTAATTTTTCGGGTGGTGTTTCGATCAGAACGCGGAATCCTTGCATAATCATATTCACAGGAAAAATTCACTTGGTTATCATCATCAAATAGCGCAGAAAAAATTTGACTTGCGATGGGGCCCTGGGGTTGAAATTTCATCCCTTAACTTTTCCGGTCAATTTTCGTACAGAACGCGTGATCCTTGCATAATCATATTAACAGGAAAAATTCACTTGGTTATCATCATCAAATAGCTCAAAAAAAATTTGACTTGAGATGGGGCCCTGGGGTTGAATTTCATCCCTTAACTTTTCGGTCAATTTTCGTACAGAACGCGTGATCCTTGCATAATCATATTAACAGGAAAAATTCACTTGGTTATCATCATCAAATAGCACGAAAAAAATTTGACTTGCAATGGGGCCCTGGGGTTGTAATTTCATCCCTTAACTTTTCGGGTGGTGTTTCGATCAGAACGCGAAATCCTTTCATAATCATACTGACAGGAAAAATTCACTTGGTTATCATCATCAAATAGCTCAAAAAAAATTTGACTTGCGATGGGGCCCTGGGGTTGAAATTTCATCCCTTAACTTTTCCGGTCAATTTTCGTACAGAACGCGTGATCCTTGCATAATCATATTAACAGGAAAAATTCACTTGGTTATCATCATCAGATAGCACGAAAAAAATTTGACTTGCGATGGGGCCCTGGGGTTGAAATTTCATCCCTTAACTTTTCGGGTGGTGTTTCGATCAGAACGCGGAATCCTTGCATAATCATATTCACAGAAAAAATTCACTTGGTTATCATCATCAAATAGCTCAAAAAAAATTTGACTTGCGATGAGGCCCTGGGGTTGAATTGACCGGAAAAGTTAAGGGATGAAATTTCAACCCAGGGCCCCATCGCAAGCCAAATTTTTTCTTCGCTTTTTGATGATGATAACCAAGTGAATTTTTCCTGTGAATATGATTATGCAAGGATTCCGCGTTCTGATCGAAACACCACCCGAAAAGTTAAGGGATGAAATTTCAACCCCAGGGCCCATCGCAAGTCAAATTTTTTTCGTGCTATTTGATGATGATAACCAAGTGAATTTTTCCTGTGAATATGATCATGCAAGGATTTCGCGTTCTGATCGAAACACCACCCGAAAAATTAGGGGTTAAAATTTCAACCCCAGGGCCTCATCGCAAGTCGAATTCTTTTTGCGCTATTTGATGATGATAACCAAGTGAATTTTTCCTGTGAATATGATTATGCAAGGATTCCGCGTTCTGATCGAAACACCACCCGAAAATTTAGGGGTTGAAATTTCAACCCCAGGGCCCCATCGCAAGTCGAATTTTTTTTGCGCTATTTGATGATGATAACCAAGTGAAGTTTTCCTGTGAATATGATTATGCAAGGATTCCGCGTTCTGATCGAAACACCACCCGAAAATTTAGGGGTTGAAATTTCAACCCCAGGGCCCCATCGCAAGTCAAATTTTTTTCGTGCTATTTGATGATGATAACCAAGTGAATTTTTTCTGTGAATATGATTATGCAAGGATTCCGCGTTCTGATCGAAACACCACCCGAAAAGTTAAGGGATGAAATTTCAACCCCAGGGCCCCATCGCAAGTCAAATTTTTTTCGTGCTATTGGATGATGATAACCAAGTGAATTTTTCCTGTTAATATGATTATGCAAGGATCACGCGTTCTGTACGAAAATTGACCGGAAAAGTTAAGGGATGAAATTTCAACCCCAGGGCCCCATCGCAAGTCAAATTTTTTTTGAGCTATTTGATGATGATAACCAAGTGAATTTTTTCTGTTAATATGATTATGCAAGGATCACGCGTTCTGTACGAAAATTGACCGGAAAAGTTTAGGGATGAAATTTCAACCCCAGGGCCCCATCGCAAGTCAAATTTTTCCTGCGCTATTTGATGATGATAACCAAGTGAATTTTTCCTGTGAATATGATTATGCAAGGATTCCGCGTTCTGATCGAAACACCACCCGAAAAATTAGGGGTTGAAATTTCAACCCCAGGGCCCCATCGCAAGTCGAATTTTTTTTGCGCTATTTGATGATGATAACCAAGTGAATTTTTCCTGTGAATATGATTATGCAAGGATTCCGCGTTCTGATCGAAACACCACCCGAAAAATTAGGGGTTGAAATTTCAACCCCAGGGCCCCATCGCAAGTCAAATTTTTTTCTTGCTATTTGATGATGATAACCAAGTGAATTTTTCCTGTGAATATGATTATGCAAGGATTCCGCGTTCTGATCGAAACACCACCCGAAAAGTTAAGGGATGAAATTTCAACCTCAGGGCCCCATCGCAAGTCAAATTTTTTTCGTGCTATTTGATGATGATAACCAAGTGAATTTTTCCTGTTAATATGATTATGCAAGGATCACGCGTTCTGTACGAAAATTGACCGGAAAAGATAAGGGATGAAATTTCAACCCCAGGGCCCCATCGCAAGTCAAATTTTTTTTGAGCTATTTGATGATGATAACCAAGTGAATTTTTCCTGTGAATATGATTATGCAAGGATTCCGCGTTCTGATCGAAACACCACCCGAAAAGTTAAGGGATGAAATTTCAACCCCAGGGCCCCATCGCAAGTCAAATTTTTTTCGTGCTATTTGATGATGATAACCAAGTGAATTTTTCCTGTTAATATGATTATGCAAGGATCACGCGTTCTATACGAAAATTGACCGGAAAAGTTAAGGGATGAAAATTTCAACCCCAGGGCCCCATCGCAAGTCAAATTTTTTCTGCGCTATTTAATGATGATAAATAACCAAATGAATTTTTCCTGTGAATATGATTATGCAAGGATTCCGCGTTCTGATCGAAACACCACCCGAAATATTAGGGGTTGAAATTTCAACCCCAGGGCCCCATCGCAAGTCGAATTTTTTTTGCGCTATTTGATGATGATAACCAAGTGAATTTTTCCTGTGAATATGATTATGCAAGGATTCCGCGTTCTGATCGAAACACCACCCGAAAATTTAGGGTTGAAATTTCAACCCCAGGGCCCCATCGCAAGTCGAATTTTTTTTTGCGCTATTTGATGATGATAACCAAGTGAATTTTTCCTGTGAATAAGATTATGCAAGGATTC
This sequence comes from Hippodamia convergens, assembly GCA_038502775.1. Taxonomy (NCBI): domain Eukaryota; kingdom Metazoa; phylum Arthropoda; class Insecta; order Coleoptera; family Coccinellidae; genus Hippodamia; species Hippodamia convergens. The sequence goes on along the minus strand of CM076610.1, from coordinate 15,404,691 downwards.
CGCGTTCTGATCGAAACACCACCCGAAAAGTTAAGGGATGAAATTTCAACCCCAGGGCCCCATCGCAAGTCGAATTTTTTTTGCGCTATTTGATTATAATGCCCAAGTGAATTTTTTTCTGTTAATATGATCATGCAAGGATCACGCGTTCTGTACGAAAATTGATTGGAAAAGTTAAGGGATGAAATTTCAACCCAGGACCCTACGCAAGTCAAATTTTTTTCTGCGCTATTTGATGATGATAATCAAGTGAATTTTTCCTGTGAATATGATTATGCAAGGATTCCGCGTTCCGATCGAAACACCACCCGAAGATTTAGGGGTTGAAATTTCAACCCCAGAGCCCCATCGCAAGTCCAATTTTTTTGCTCTGTTCAAGTAGTATACGTCGTCAGGAATCTTTCCCCCCCAATCTGGTAATGCAAGGAGCTCTTCCTCATATCGGCATCTTCAAGTTCACGAGAAATTAATAAAACGAGTCCGGTGCGAAATATTAATGTTCATATCGACTTTCTTTTGTCGTAAAATCGTCTATTCAAAATAAAAAATACGCGCTTTATTTATTATTTCCCCATTTAATCAATCTAACTTCGAATTCCTATGAGAAAACAGAAGGGACACCGGACGCCACTGACTTGGGCGTTCGGGTGTTTCCGTAAATTTCGGCCGCTATCTTTGGCCGCTCTTTTCACACCGGTTTATTCCTTCAGATTATTCTGTAATACAAGATATAAAGTATTTGAGACCGAGATTACCAGACAATCGATGAGCTATTTTCATTTCAATGCTCCGCAAATTTGCATTCGTGTTCGACAACAAATAAGAAATTTGAATGGTATACAATTAATCGAAAAGTGTATAAAGGATGCTTGAAAAAATATATCTCGAGAGAATTTCAAAAGATTTAGCACTGTCTTAAAAGATCTCAAGTGATAATGAAACTTCCTCACATTATAGTTATTCCAGAATTATTTTTTTTATTATTTTTATATATGATTTTATAATCATAGCTGAGATTAATAAGCAAATATGAAATATAAATCCTAATAAAATCAGAAGAACTTCTCTCTTCTTTCATGAATATGAAAAGATTCTTCACTCCAAGGATAGATGGTCTCGTTTCGGCCATTAAAACTGTTTGGTTTAGCGAAGGAGAATACTTTTACACCCTCAAGATAAAACGGATTTATAGTCTGTGAGGAATGGGAGAATGCGGCGAGAACAACGTCTTATTGGAAATCGCATCAAGAAGATGGAAGAAAAGGGAAACGATAATTTTCCCTTCGAAGGATGTCGCGATGAAGTGCAGCAATTTAACGTTTCTATTTTCGAAGAAGATTTATGATTTTGACTGTTACGTTTTCGCCCTGGTTTCGTCAGGTCCTCATACCAAACTTTTCACGTTAGCTTTTTCGCCAAACATTGCGACATTGATTTGATTACCAGAATGGTGTCATGAAAATAAAATTGTATTAGAATTTCTTACAATTGCTGCAGTAGAGTTTTGGAAACCCTCGTTCATTCTTTTCATGATTGGAAAATGTCTTAAAAAATGATGTAAGATTAGCGGCCCACAATTCGGCAAATCCATAAAAAAAATTTTACGTTGATTCTTGAAACGCATTCTGCTTTTTGGAACAAAATCATCGTGAATGATGAAATTTTTACCTTGGTAGCTATGGTAATCGCCAACATTGCCGATAAAAATTTGAGAACTAAAAAAGACTCTAACGCACAAATTAAACCCACTAGATATCTACCAGATCATAATCAGGTAGCTCAATTCAGCGAGTACAATTCCAGAAATAATAACTGGCGAAACGTCGAGAATAAACATACGACGACTGCTGAAATGATCGAAAAAACTTGCAACGATGGCCGAAAGCCTCAACCAATCCAGAGATTAATTCTCCAAGACGTTTTCGAAGGAATGACTGTTAGAATTACCTGTTGCGAACAAGTATCAGACGATATTTTCTCTATTTCACTCAAGTTTTGGGAAATCCTCTCGAAATTCAATGAAAAATTCAAATTATTTTCCTAATAATGACTTTTGTATTGTTTGTTGTATTGTTTGACGTGTGTTGAAAATTAATAGGATCGGAAATCAAGTTGACAACCTCAATACGAAATATATAACTGAAAACAATGGTGTAGTGAGTTCATTAGAGCACTTCTTCTAGTACTGTAATGAACTAACTCATGACGATACTGAAATGGAGAAAAATTAATTCTTCATTAAACATGGATCGTGATAAGGATTGTTTGTTTAATGGAGGATTAAAATTTTAATGACCCATATTTTAATATATCATAAGTTTAAGTGAATATCGAGGATCATAGTTGTAAAGGTACATCTTCTGACCATTCTATCGACAATAAAACGGTCATGCACTAATTAACTGTTAGATAAAACAAAGGATAGGCTCATTCACGTCCTAGCTGATCATAAAAATAATTTCGTCCATTCGGATGCTATAGAATCATTCTCTTCCCTGAAAATAGTAGAAACATAAATAAAACTTACCGCCTTTTTCAGCATTGGTGATAGTAACCCAAAAGTCGATTGTTTTCTCTGGTCCCAATTCCTCGTAGTCCCACTTCTTCTTAACCCTAACGGCGCCATTAGGTTCAACGGTAACCCATGGATTTTCGTCTCGAATCTTGAACGTCTCCTATCGGTCTCTTTTTCTAATTGAAAAACGTTTCTACCCTCTGTATCCCCGTCAGTTTCCGTAAACTCAATGCGTTTCGTAGGACGCACAGCCCTTGTAACCCTCCTCTTAGCCCTATGCATCTCGCGTTCTTCTAATTTCTGTAAATCTAGAACGAGCTCTACTTTGGAAGGTTCTGGAGGTTTGAAATGGAAGAGTACTTGGGCAGGTCTCGGCGAGGTCCTGCTCGGTGTCCTGAGATCGTGAGCTTCAACAATGAGTTCGAGGTCTGTTTCGTATATGGGTTCCTCTGAAAGCAAAAGGTCGCCGGTTTGCGGTACTATTACGAGGTAGTTGGTTGGGGTGGCTAATCTATACGCAATTTTGTCACCATCAGCGTCTGTAGCTTCAACTTTTCCTATTGATGAAAATCTTTTCCAAGCTGTTGTTACGTTATCACCTTCCATAGAGTCATCGCCAACGACAAACCTGTATACTTTTTGAGTGAAAACAGGACTATTGTCGTTTTCATCCTCGACCTCTATAACTATATTGACCACGGCTTTGTTGATGCCGCTAGGATCAGAAGCTTCGATCGTCAAGACGTACCTACTGGTTTCTTCCCTGTCTAAATCTTGTGCAGATACTATATACACACCAGCTGTGTAATCCGAAATAGTCATATTGGAAGAAGTTTGGTTATCAACACTGCTTTGTAGCTCGAAAGCATGACCTGTATTTCCGGCTATTATAGAATAAGTAATAGGAACTAAATTTAGGCCATTAGCAGCCTGCAGTAATGGAACACCGCTACCCTTGTGCCTGTTTTACAGTTCTCAAAAATATGACCCATGATTTCATCGTCGCCTTCCGTTTTGAAACTCAGGATATTTCGCCTATCCAGGACGTACAACTGAAGGAGGTGCGTCTCAGAAGCGTTACCCTTGTCTTCCAGTACCATAAGATCAATCGGCCTGTTCACTAAAGGACTCACGTCCGAAACTGTCATTATCGAACCATCTTCAAGCATCGTAAAAAACTGCGAAAACCCTGAATCTAATAATTTAAAACTAAGATTAGTTCCCGGAGTGAACTTTTTGACGTTGTATCCTGGGGTGTGCATCATGAGGTATAACTGAAACGGTCTCTGAGGAAGTATAATGAAGAGTGGCTAATATAGCCACTACGGCCATTATACACCTGTTCATCCTGTTTTGATATTTGGTCATTTTCACCGCCACATCGAGAGGATTGCCCTGAAAAAAAAAAAACATAAATCAAATTTCATCGCATAAAATGAAAATGAAGAAAAAACAATAAAAAAATATATTTGCATCAATCAACAGAACACAATGTCTGTACGAGTCTCTATAATTCCGACGTGTGAGCTTTTTGTAATATTGCTAGTATAGACTCTATATCAGATCCGATTTTGTCTATTACCATAAAGTGTTGTCTCAGTAGAGGAAGAGCCACAGTGACCAAATTTCAGTTTTCATTTCAAAAGTCTTAAAATTTACTGACATTATGTTCAATATCTGCTCGACAATAGATACTAGTTCTGGAAGCCTGCAGTGAAATTTCAAAAATGTTTTCGATGTGGCTTCCGTAGATGCAAAGAATATTTTGTTATTCGATTTATTCCTTTTCTTAAAAACACTTGGCTTCACAGTGGCAAAAAAAATTGGGCGGAGAAACTTGCATGGGGGCCCTGATTTAGGGCCACTGCTAAAATCTTATGGGGTGAAAGAGGATGTATGCAGTTCTTTTTAGCATATGATTGAAGATGTCGATTTTCTCTTTTGACGCTATTAGATGCCACTACTATTTTACTCAGTAGGTCACAACCTCGGTCACAACTAATTGCTTCAAATATATTAGAAGTTTTTTTATGAAGATTTTGTCCTTGAGTGCTATAGTTTCTAACCTAATTTTTTCTGAAATATTTTCTGTAATTACAAAATTGAACTTGAGACCGAATAATATCAGAATGCGATGAAGAGGCTCCCATTTTGGGAACGGTTTAATTCAACATTCTAGGAATTCAGGCAACCTTGCAGAAGCAAGTACTAATTTCTGCTTGCAACTCTAGAACTGAAAAGCCCATATTTATTCTAATACTACAATAAGGCATATTATTATAAACGATGCCTCCCTTGCAAACACAGCAACACCGCGACAATTTGTCACTTATCCGAGGTGACACTAGGATATTAGATGCAAATGGAAGCGCGAACTCGGTTAAACTCATAAAATTAGTATCATTTCGGCTTAGTTACGAGGTGATTTCATACAAACCAATTATAAGTTATAATTGATATCCATTGGTCAGTGGGGTGAATGTAGGCGATGTCTGATGCACAAGCTATGTTGCAATGGTCGAAGTTCAGCAGTGAAAAAGCTTCGGCTAACGATTTATAGCAAAACTTTATCGAAGCTGGGACATGTCCGCTGAACGTGCCAAATATTCATAATCTGAAACGGTTCCATGCGGAATTTTTTCGATTCTAAACTGCACATAGCCGAAAAACTTCTCATCCTTGACTTTTTCGAAAATAGGGAACTTATAAAGTTAGTCAAAATATAATTTTACCCTATGAGAAATTTTTGAAATACTGTACTAAATAAATAAATGACAGTGTTTTTAAGTAACTCATTTCGAATAGCATCTTCTGAATTCTGGGGTTGTTCCTGTTTTTTTAAGAGAATTGGTGGAGATTTCAAGATTCCATAGAATAGATCACTTTTCTACGCAGCAGTAGATCAGTTACTATCTCCAAAGAATATAAGAGTTTTCAGCTGATCCTCATCTTCATCAACACTTAAATTCATTTCAAGTGAAACAAGTGGATTGTCAATTGACGTTGAAAATCTTAATTACATGAGTGAATCCACGAAGAAAGAGATAATACTCTACCTCACCTGATAATCTGAGGCATAACATCTTTCGTGATATTGTAAGTAAAAAAAATTTTGGTATCCAAATATGTATACTTCATTCACTCGGTTAACCATTTTCTTACGTTTTTGTAACTAGAACATCACTAAAAGAATTTCGGTTGGCACCCATGAAAAAATATTGATAATGTGCCAGTTTACCACAACGCCCACAACTTTTCTTCCATAGTAAAAATGAATTTATGCACTGCTCTCTTGCACTTTTCATGCAAATACTATCTAGACAAGGAATCCCTTCAATCAATTCATAAAAACGTTTTTTGAAACATAAATGCGGGTAATCATCGAAATGAATACCATTTCAAATTCATCGATTGTCATTCAATTCACGCGGTGATATTTAAAAAACTAAACTGTAATATTTCATGTTATCTTGTGTGGTCTGTCCAAATATTACATTCAAACTTATACATGCGATACCTGCTACCGATTATGTCAAGAATGAAAACGCCATAACATTCCATTCATGTCACCCGGACATTATTATTATTAGTAAACCCTAATCCTGAGGACTTAAGTAGGTGTTGGAACATCTACCTGAACACAAAGGGGCATCAATGTAATGGATGACCCTCGCTGAAGGTGTTGATAGCTCCGAAATATTTTATTTTTCATTTAGGACGACGAACAATTAATGTAACCGGTCATTAAGGATGCATTTCATTTCCAAGTGAAAATAGTTTACCTGACAAGTGAATTCCAGAGGATCAGAAGGAAAAGCAATATTATTATAATTTCTGAATCGACCAATCACACATGCAAGGCGTTACATAGAAACGTGACAAACTAACAATTCCCCCTTATCAATTTTATTGGTTTTTTTCATGAAAAAATTATACAATACAGAGGTACCAATTGTCCCAAACGAATAGAAAGTTCCCTCAGAAAATGTATGAACATGCAATTTTTGAAGTGAGACTTCCATTAATTTTTCCTAGAAAATAAAAAAAATAGACATTATACTATACTCAGGGTGTCCCACCGGGAGAATTATTCGATCCATTCAAATTTTTTTGTGCAATATAAGCTACGAAGACCTTCATTTATGATATATTTTTAAATATCAATGACTTCCGCTTTCATCGGCAATGGTATCAACTCTCTATATCAACCCTGTATATTATGACTTGTTCGGAAAGATCTTCGAATGCCACATGCATTTTATTTATCATTCCCTATAGCCACCTAGAGCCGTTGTCAAGTTATTCACTGTTTTTTGAAAAATATTACAAATTCGGGCTTATGAAACACTGAGAATTCAATGAAAGCGCAAACGGGTTACAGAAAATATATTCGAAGTTACTCTGTAGAGAAAATAACGTTTTGATATACTAGGAGATAAAATGAGAATGAAAAAGTTGGAATTCAAAAAAAGCCACAAACTCGATTTTTCAAATGGAAACCCTATTTTTTAACTCACATATCAACTGGTAAGGTAAAAATAGGTGGAGTCTAATTAAGGGTTAGCTATATCTAGAATGTACCATTTTCGGAATATCAAGAAATAACTGCTACGAGTATAATATGATCTAAGTATGTTCGCCCTTTCATAAAGATGGTACATTTCAGATATAGGGATCCCTTATTAAACTCCATCTATTTTTACCTCACAAATTGATATGTGAGTAAAAAAATAGGGTTTCCATTTACAAAAATCGAGCTTTTGGCTTTTTTTGAATTGGAACTTTGACACTCTCATCTTACCTCCCAGTATGTCAAAACGTTATTTTCTCTACAAAGTGACGTCGAATATCTTCTCAGTAACCCATTTCAGAAAACAGATCTGAGATTGTGCGTTTCGCTTTCATTGAATTCTCAGTGTTCTACAAGCCTTAATTTGTAATTCTTTTCGAAAAACAGTGAATAACACGAAAACGGCTCTAGATAGCTATAGGGAATAATACATCAAATGAATGTGGCATTCGAAGATCTATACGAAAAAGTCATAATATACAGGGTGTTCCATTTGAATTACGAAAGTTGATAACATTTCCGTCTTTTTGGCTTATATCTTCATACAAAATTTGGAAGTGATCGAATCATTATTTCTCCATAAACTTCTTTTGGGCACTCCTGGTGGGACACCCTGTATATTGTCAACAATGTTATAAAATTTGTTAATTTGTCAATTTCTTTCTGAAACATTATTTTATGAGAAAATCGTTACCTGATGATTATCATCCCAGATCGAATATATTTCAACATCAACTCCCCCATTCAAATAAAAAACCCCAGCCTTGAAATTCACAGGTGGAAACATGGAACAGATAACAGCACTCCTGTTTTCTGAGCAGATTCGCGTGTAAGCACCGTTTGCTATCGGACTATTTGATTGGAGATGGCTGAAATATGTGCACTCAGTTTTGATAATTATCCAAAGCACGCAAGATTGGGTGTTCAAACACGAAAACCAACAATAAACCAAGAACGGTTTGAGGTCATTTATACAAGACCTGCGTTACTGTCTATTTTGATGATGAATGATCGATTTACTTTGGGATCTTTTTCTTCCGACGAGAGGAAGTTCTTATGATATCGAGTAATATTCAAATAAAGCAATATTGCATTTTCTTCTCGATTTTCATACAGTTCTGTAACTCGAATATTAGAAGCATATATGACATTTTGATTTTGTTATTAATATAAGACTCCAAGACTACATTATCCAATATTTAAATAAATTCCTTCAAATCTCTATTAAAATTGAAAAATTATTAGTTATTAGTAATTTCCAGGTTTCATGACAAAACATTGCAAAGTTTAATATTTCATTAAACATTAGAACACTCTCCTTTGATTTCATGACCTTTCAAACATGCATAGTTGTATGCACAATATAGAATACCCTCGAAAATACCTAAAAAAAGAAAAAATTTATACAGTTTTCAGAGGACAAAGGCTATTGATGGAGAAACTCTACATTTTATTCCATCGCAGTATGAACTATGTATGAGCCCAAATGACTTGGAGAAGTGCTAAAAATTACAAAATGGAAATATTACATGAGTTTTTCTTTCTGGCATAATCATAATACCGGACAGTCATCATTTCAAATGTCCAAATCCAAAAATCTCCGAATTTGAAAGAACTCTAGAAGAATATTCTAACCACTCTGCCTCTCTCCCAAGAGTTCTTGAGATACAATAGTTAGTTACCCTTCGTTTTATATTTTAAGAGTTTTCGTACCCGATGAGTTCGAACAGATTTATATACTTGGCGCAACAATTAAAGGAACAGAAAAATTTTCGAAATTTCTTGGTGATTTTCAACAAGCTGTATCTCAATGAAAAATGGTCGTATTGGAAATAAAAAACTTAATTTTGAAGCTTGAAGATTTTCGAAATTTTTTTTTTAATTAACCATGTCAGATTTTCGTAGGATATTTTCTGCAGAAAAAGAAACCGCCTGTCAGCTCGCTAAGCGCTCAGTAGTTCTGGAGATATCGGCAGTTGAGTGAAAAAGGATCTTTTTGCATTCAAAATTGGATATCTCCAAGAAAAATGGTCATATTGGAGGGTGGTAAAAAACAAATTAGAGCTGAATAAACAGGCTAAGCAACCTTCGCATCGGTCTAGCTCGAAAAAATTTTTCTATGCGCGTAGAGCAGAAATAAAAATTTTAAAAATTTGAAAATTTTGAAAATTTTATCTTCCTTATTCATCCAAAGATTGCATTGCTACCGGTACTTCGAAAAATTGTTAACCAATAAAGCTAGAAACTAGAGTTTTCAAGCTTCAAAATTAAGTTTTTTCTTTGTCGTAAGACCATTTTTCACTGATTTTGAAAAATTTTTTTTTCCTTTAAGTTGTTGCGCGAAGTGTATTAGGGTTGTGGTTGGGAGAAGACACTGACCAAAAAGCTTATAATCGAAAATAATCCAGGTCACGAACTGAGATAGGTCGATAAACGATATAAAAACTAGTCAATACCATTGAGCGTATAATTATACTCAGTATATTACTCGATAGTAATACCTCGTCTTTCCTAGGGAAGGAAATCCAAAAAAGAAATTTAATAAATTCTTACTTTTATTGCATTATATTAGTATCGCATATTAATCTGGATTCATGAGCAATAACATTTTCATTTTTGAATGAAATTCATTAACGTACAAATAAAAAGTTATTATCACCGCTTCAAAATGAAACATTGAACTTACGAATGTTTCGCAACAAACAACCCTTTCTTCTGGTTATTACGGAAGATCTCCATCTTCGACCTTTCGAATTAAATACTTAAAAGAATTATTTTTCTAAACATCATCTTCATCCGACGAAAAACAATCGGGTCGTTGCTTGTGGTAGGTTGATGACAATTTGGTTGCACTTTTTTTGGCTTCCTTCAGAAGCAAGAATACCATTTTACTGAGCTCATAACCAACGGACGACCATTCAAGGAATAAGCGATCTATAATAAATGTTTATCCGGAAGCAAGCACACCGCCTATGCTACAGGATATGATTTATAATGCAGTACCTAGAACCATCTCCAGAAAGCCTGTGAGCTAGGAAATAAAATAATTTATAGTCAGAACCGACTCAACACTGATTTCTATCGGACAATATTTACACCGCGCGATGTCCATAACCAATATTTTAATACCACCATGAATATTTTTTGATCGTGTGAGCTGAAAGTGTGAAATTATGCAAATGATGAGCCTAAATGATCTTTGGATTGAAATGAGGACATAAATCGCTAGTTTTTCGGATTGAAATGGAAACATTCAAATTCTTTATGAAAACGTTCGGAGAATATGAAAATGACAGGGGACAAATTAGAGATTGAGTCATTTGGTGTTTATATAATGATTGGGATGAATTCACTAAACTTCCACAGAAGATTCCTTGAATTAGCATATAATTCTGTGAAGAAATTATATTTGGGCAATGAGTCATAAGATACAAGATTCTGATTAAATTAAGAGTACCTAACGTTCTCAACTATTTCAAGATTTCGAAGTCCTAATTTCAAAGAATATTTGGTGGTATCTGCTAAAATATTTGTGAGAGAAGTTGACAGAGATTCGGTAGACCGATGATTTAACAATCAGACGAACATCGTTTCCTTAAATATCATTTTCCGAAAAATAAATTTGCGAAGATAAATTTTTCAATGAATAGAAGAAACATTATCGATTAAGGAAAAAGACATGCGGTGATTTCGATTCAATAATAATTGATTTTCATGTTACTCTAGCTTCGCACCTTAGTACGGCGTTTGTATGGTGGTTGTAGTTGTTTTCAAAAGAACCACTATTAGTATTAATTATCGAATTGATATATTCGTCGCTCTGTCATATGAAATACGGGGAAGAAATAGTATTTACCAAATAAATAAGTTCTCTTTTACAGGAACGTTCGAAAAACGACGTCTAATGGTTGCCATTGTACCAAAAACAACAACCATGTTTTACAACCTGGTTGCACGTCTGCAGTTCGCTTTACACTCTTAAGCAATTTGGTGGACCGTCGCATTATATCTACACATAAAAGCACCAGCAAGTGTGAATATTTGCCAAATAATGCATTTAATATGTGACACAAAAATCACTATAATTTCTCGCCCAGTGCAATTGGAATGTCGTAAAACATCCATAAAGGTGGAGTCTTCAAAGCAATAAAAGTAATGCTCATTGGTGCATCGGGTCGCTGGATAGTTATTGCTATTGGTCTGTTCTGAGATAAGCAAAGTCAATATTGAAGAAAATATTGCTTTCGGCGTTACGAAGAAGGGGGAAGGGCGATGGAACAAACAAAGGTCCATTTATTGATTTTCATTCAGTGATAAAAACCTTTGCCTTCTACTTCTCGTGCATCTTCTGGAGAGTTTTGAAAATTTTGGTGTTGTGAAATTGCGAGAATATATTGTGAAGACAAAGACACACATGACTAATTTGAAACAGAAAGAGATGTTTTAGTTCGAGTACATTTTCATACAAGTAAAAATAAGAGTCATTTACGCAAAAGGAATTTTTCATTGTTTTATTACTGATTTGGAAACAATATTTGATTATTTTCTAATTTAGGCAACTTTCATTTTAATTTAACCAATGTCGTATCATTTCGATATTGTTCGTATTTTAATAAAGAATTAACAAAAATTTCGGAATATGCGATAAATTCAACTACAGTCTAAGATACTTCTTGATTCGTTTCAATGTTCAAAACAGTCTGAATTCAGTTAATAATGCAGAAAAATGGGTGAAATTTCATAGTACGTAGGTGAATATTTCCCTCGATACTTCTTTCTCTCGAAATTTCATAGTCAAAAAGGCATTGATTTTAAAATACCAAAATGTATTTTTTAAGTTTTTTGGTCTGAAATGACTTTCAGAATGCGCTATATAAATGAAGGCGACTTCGAAAAATTAATATCACCCGAATATTATTTGAGAAAAATTGATTTCAGAATTTTTATCAGGAAAATTCGTTAATTCATGAAAATTGTGTCTTAAATTCACAAAAGGAACGAAGTGCCTCTACTATGGAATTAATGCCCGTTTACGAGCATTTAATTATGGGTACCTACTCTTTACAATGCTTGTTACTAGATCAAATGTTGCATTCTATGAATGCAGATAGTTTAAGAGTTATAAAGATAAAGATGTAAGTAAATCTGCAATATATATTTTCCGAGATATTTTCTAATAGCTTTCCCACTCGCCTTCCCACATTCATAGGTTCGAGAGACACCACAAACGATTTAGCACATGAGAGAAACACCGCCTTCATTAAAAAATAATCAACCACCAAATTCAACAGATGAGAACGAAATAATAATTTTCACAAGCAAAAAAGTGCTACCCATAATTCTCACGAAAAACGAAATATTAACAGACAAGTGATTTCTAGAAATCATAATCTGAATGCCTGATCCCCGACCTCCTCCTAATGACCCCCTATTTACCATCTCCGTAGTCAGATGGTAACATAAACAGATGAAGTCTTAACCGAGGTGGGAATGTTCTAACGCGCGTAATGTACCATACCATTTCCTCCACGTTCAGAAAAATCTCCGCAGACGGCTATATCCTCGGTTATATCCTATCATCTAGCTGGTGATCGAGATTTGATCTTCGCCAAGAAGGGTAAATGCTCTCGTGATTGAACGTTCATTTAGAAATCACAATGGTACTGACTACCCCCACTTGAGAGGTTCGAGCGTACTCACTCTGGTCGAGGGGGTAATTCACTAAGCGTTTTCCACAACAATGTGATGTGAAGGAAGTAGAATGAAAGAAATTCTATGCAATTATTGAACTCATCCAGGTGTTCCCATAATTCACATGCATTCAAATTCGTTCGAAAATAGTTCACTAATAGTGTTGGACAATATTGCCATCACTCAATTCAATCCTAGAGATTAGATTAAACACATAGGATGAGGAAACTCTAAAAATATTATCAAACAAAAGAGCTACCTATTTATTTGCTGACTGTTATGTATCAGAACAATTTTTGGCAGGCACGAAAAAACCGTAATAAGAAGTGAAATATGAATGCACAAATTGATTCTGTAATCAAACCGTTGAATAATTATATTTATTCTGTTGTCAATTCGAGTATGGATGAATTGGTGAAATAATTTGTTTGCAATAATTGCAATTGTTGACTGTAAAATCAAACCTCAAGCTATCACAAGGCAAATGTGAGCAAATGTGTAAGATGTTTCATGAAACGTCGATTATAGTGGCTTTTTAGCGAAAAGTCCTGAGTAGAAATTGTAAAATGGCAGTACTTACAATCAGATTTAACAGCAAGAAACAACACATAACCCATAATCAGAACTCCTAAGTTCGTTACCGACTTTCAACATGAGCACAATTTAACAAGTATTAGTTTTATATGCTGTCTGGGAGGAGTCTTCTTCACGAAGTCAATTTTCGTTTCCATCTAAGATGTCCAACCCATTCTAGAGAAAATTGCACTGCAATATTGAGCTGTCTGAAGAAGTCAGGAACTGCTCATGAATGGGCTAATATTTTATTCATGGATTGATCAAGATTTGGATTCAATCCAGATTATTTCGAACCACAATATAGAGACGATCTGGGAATGCAGAACGCTTGAGATTCGTCTAGGAAGGTTAGATACCTACATAAGTACTTTGTTTTGAATACTATTCTATTATACGCTATTGGTTTAGTTCAGAACTCGTAATCTACTAAATTTCTAACCTGAAATAATAATGGTTTGCTTTTAAACGAGGTTTTCTCACTACCCAGCAGTATTAGGATGAAATTCGCAAACTTTTAATGTCCTTTTCCAGAAATGAGAATTTAATCCATAATAAATGACAATGTCTGGAACCTAGATCTTTGAATCTTAATGCTGCGGAGAAAAACAATTAGGATATCGTAAATGATTTTTCATTCGGGAGTTGAATGGACCAAATCTCCCAGGCACGTCAAGCAATTGTAATAATAATTGTCTTTAAACTGTAATTATTCCACGAGATAGTTCTACTCTGCATTAATTAGGTGATGATTTTGTATAACTACTGAAGAACTTCTCACTGACCTATCAACAATACATTTTGTACTTTCTTTAGATTTTTCTATAGGTCACGAATTTCTTATATCGTTTTTTCAGCCTTGAAGGCTCGAATATCTACCATATATTCCATGGATCAATATTTTGCTTGAAAATATGATTTGGATACCCCCAAATCGGCCAAATCTAGCTTATGTGTGATTTGCAATTGAGTATTTGGTCATAATTATAATCCATGGTGAAAATTTAATAAATTAGATTTGACACATAGTAAAGATGTATATTTTCTCCGAATCCTGTATTACTAGTTAACTGAAGGATAGTCACTGTGAGAAAATCGTGAGTGCCTAGAAATGTTTTATATTAAACAGATGCGACATTTTCATCTTCACATGTGTTCAGTAGGAGAGACATATATTTCTCGTTCATTGAACGAGATGCAATGAACAACTTTGAGTTGGATATGAGGGTGAATAGCAAAGCCTTCAACTCGAGCTCCAGACTTCTTTTTTTTCGATAAATTGGTTTTTGTATTTACTATGTTCAAAGAATGAATTGCTGAATAAACGCTGTTATAGCTTCAACCTAGAATAAGGCTTTTGTGGTCTCGTTCATGGTAACCAAATTTCATTAGTAATAATTCATGATAACCCGAGTAACCAGAGCTCCAACCAGAGCGGCCTTTTCTAAACGGCCGCAATCGAAGTGCATGCCATGCAATACATTTTTGGGATCGATAAATTCTTGTCAGAATTTTGCAAAAGTATCAAGATTTCCATTTGAGAAAACATGATTCACTTTTTTAACTCGAAAAAGTAATTTTACACAGTACATCATGTTGCGTGAAAATCGCTTCTTGGGCGTGTAGAGATGAAGCAATAGTATAGTATGAAATGATGTTCTACTGCTCATGAAAACTGTCTCCTGACCTGTCATAAAAATTTTTTTTCGACAATTTACCGGGTGTCCCAGTATACCTATTCCAATTATCTCAACTATTTCGGGAGATAAAAATTTGAAAATTCCATGTTCTAAACTTCGATCAAGAAATCTTCATTTGAGAATTTTCTTCCGGTTTGACCGGGAGTGACTCTGACATTTTTATTTCAAATAGCACCCCGTATATTATTTGCATTTTTGATTTGTACTCAAATATATCCTTTCCAACGATATACCGCACTTTATATTTTACATTGATTTGATGGAGGAATCGACAATTGAAATTTCAAATTGAAAGAATTGTAGTGGGCCACGATATTTTGTTTAATTTTGATATTGGCTTCAATAAGAATTGATCATTCATGAACACGATGAAAAAGCTTGCAATATATGCAGATTTAACACCACTGGATAAATTCCTTTGCGGGTATGATTGTGTATACTAGATTCCTCCTCGGATTCCTCCTATTGATCTGGAAGATCTGAAAAAATCGGATTTTCAACTGAGATTCATAATGAAATGGTTTCGTTATTATTTTTACTACCGAAAACGATAAAAAAAAAGTATCATCAATAAATTTTGAATTTTAGTCAAAAAAAAATTTTATTGATAAAAGTTTTTTTCGAAAAATTTAGAAACCGCTCGAAATGAACAGCTGGAAATTTGATCATTTATTTATTTTTATTATAGTTCAAATCGATCCCCTGAGTTCATATCAAAAGAGCCGCGTGGGCAGATTTTATATAACCCGGCTTCCCTGACTCAACCCTTTCAATTGACGTTTTCTCCATCAAATCAAATTTGAAATACAAAGTGTGATGAATCTTTGAGAATGTTCTCGAGTAGAAAGTAGAAATCAAAAATTGCTCACAAGGTGCTATTTGAAATAAAAAAGTCAGAGTCACTTCCGATCAAACCGAAAGTGATTTGCATTTTTTATTTTTCTCAAATGAAAGTTCCTTGAACGAATTGGGGGAACATGAAAATTCCAAATTTTTATCTTCCGAAATTGCTCAGATAATCCCGACACCCGGTTGGAAGCAAATTGTTCTCTGCACACGTCATTGTCACAAATATAAATATGTACCTAGGTATACAGCAGTTAACTCATTAAATATTTTTTCAACTTCACTGTCAAATTAATCATACTGACTTGATTTCTCATTCAGGAAACATAGTTTTGGTTGAAGAATTTTTTAAGGGTGGCGCGGGACATGCAAATTATTAATTGCCCTACAAAAGTACAAATCGAATTGAATATGAAAATCCTAACCGCGGAGAATTCTTAATCCAGTGGTTTACTAGTTCAGGCCATATCATATCTACAAAAACTATTCTTACTGCTTCGATACTACTTTATAATGAAATATTTTTCATTCATGTGCAATCTTAGGAATTCTATTGATTTGTTACGTGTAAGTATAGGTAGTATTTGTTTTCTGTTCATCCAGGATTGATAATTGGACATTTATAGCATTTCAACTGCTTGTTTTTGCCGTGGATTTTGCTAATACGAATCAGTCATTCGTGTGTTACCCTGAAAACAAGCCTTCGCACATTATATCATAACCACTCTGAAGAGATTTCAGGATTTAGAATGACTAACTTAGAAGAGCGGATTTTTCTGAATTGAAAATTTAGATTACTATTCATTGATTTGCATTAACATGATCTAGAATAACCTGGTAAGTCACACAAGAGCTAGAGATGCATAACACAATTTGAAGGTAGGCAGTGGCGCCAAATTTGACGCTGGATTTTTAAAGCTCTTCCTGTCAGCTTTTTCGGAAATCTCAAAATATGTTCAGATACTTAACAGCAGTCCATGAAAGAAAACCAAATGAGGGTAGATTATATCTTTATATTGCGAAATAGCCCTGAATAAGGTGGAAAACTCATATTGGTAGCTAAATATCGTAAAATCAATAATAGAGTCCAATAGCGCTGTCGCGGTTTCATCCACGATACTTTGACGTTTCTTGGTTGGAAATCAAACTTCACATAACGGGTAAAAATAAATTTAAAAAATGATCTTGAATATACCCAGATTTAAGAAAAAAACTTACAGTAATTGAACTAAAACCTGGTCGTTTCCGCTGTAGTTCCGCTATCCAAAGCGCGCTTTTACAAGTAAACTGACACGCACATTGTACAATATTGACACTCCAAATTCACACTGCAATTCGTTAAAAACGATTCAAATATTGACAAACTAGCGGCATTCCAGTCCTCTCAAAACAAATCCCGCATCTACTGCACTACCACAATTCAGCTCGCATCTTCGTAATTGTACATACGCGAGTGAGCCGCGCAGATGCCATCCGGACTCCGTAGTGAAATACGAACTGATCCGACCTTTTCCGAAGGCCGGCGAGGGGTGCTAAAAATGGCCGCCGGTATACACCCCGCATAATATTAATTGGCTTGGCAAACACAAAACTTACATTCAATAGATGTCAAATTTGTGGAGACCGCGTTTGATAATCTTGCATTGCATGTAATTGTGCGACGCGTAAATTCTTAAACGTTATTCCTGTCCTGCCTGATATGATCAACCCCATTAACGAATTTCATGTTTTCTCTATTTTTAATCGGAAACCATCCACTTATATAACTAGATGCAATAAAAGTTGACATTGCCCAATAATACGCTCGAATCATATTTTCTACTGCTACATAACATTTTCTGTTTGCTATATTTCCCAGAGGCGGGTAGAGGTAGAGGTGACTATATACCAACCCATATAAATTGGCTTAGTACCGCGTTACCCAGTTTTCCGCACAATAGAATAAAAGACTCGCAAATTGAATTATGAAAACATTGTTTTTTAGTTTTTATTCAATTATCTCACTCTATTAATTTCAGTGAATTAAGTTTATATTCATCAATTTTCGAAATGTTAATAATACCTAGGTATTGGATGAAAAAGGTATCATTGGCAGCCTTATCGATATGGGTAGAAGAAGTAGGTATCTATTATCTCCAGTAGAAATGTAACTCACCCGACACATAAAGATTCTCATCATGACGAATTTCGAACATTTTTCTGAAACCTCCCTATTGTTTTCTTTTCTCCAACAATCTTTGGAATAAAAAGTATCAAAACAATTTTCAAATATTTTGTCAAGGGCCAATGCCTCCCAAAAAAAAATTTGCCTAACAATGAAACAAAACCACTAGCTATTAAACTTTGTGTACAAACACACAAAAAAGAAATTTCTCAAAATGAACATTCGAATATTCTCAATCATTTCCACTTGTTTTTATTCTCATTCTGAGAAAAATCTTTCGATTTGAAGATTCTCGAATGCTCAAATGTGAATATTCATATTCTCAACATAAATTCACACTTCTAGTAAACATTCTTCATTTGAATTTAAAAAATTACTCCGTTGAAATAACGATTATCTCTATTTTGAAATGTATGGGGTTTTCAGGATAAGAGAGAGCTACGAATACTCATTTTGAGTATATTTTCTCACTCCAACTGAGATTTCCAGGAATTCGATTCAAATATACAATATTTTAATATCAGGACGTCTATATACAATCTACATTTCATACATGGTAGAAACAAGACTGTCCAACTCGAATGAAACTTACGATATTTTTCATTTGGCAATCGGGAATGTTAAGTAGTATTGCTTGGCGTATTCTTCAGCCTGGTCAATTCCAGACCTATCTTTAATCAGTTCGCTTTCGTTAACGTTCATTTTATCATCGGGAAGAAAAGTTAGATATCTTCAAATTAAAGTTATTCGTTTTTCACCCATTAAAATTAAGTTATTACGGAATTATGCACAACACTTCGGATATGGATATTAGTGAAATTCTGAAGAATTGGTGTTGTTAGAATTTATAATTATTCAAGAATTTGAAGGTAAGTGAATATTGTTTTAGCGCAAAAACCTATTGTCATTATATTGTTATATAAAACACCAGAATTTACAAAATATGGGTATTTGGGGCGAAATAATAAGGCCGGTCCATCAGGTGTATTTGGGGTAGAATATTTTCTTACCCCTTCAACATCAAAATCGGACGGTTTATGAGTTTTTGAGATTTTCATTAATGTGAATCGTGTCAAAAAAACTCAAACTTCACTGTTTATTTTTCAAGAAGTTTAAATTTTTTTTTCGAATTTGAAATTTTTCCAGTATATTGTAATATTTAGTCTGCAATACTGTTGGTTGTTCGAAGAGGAAATCTAAGGGGAGTTCATGAGAAGATCTTCAGATTCTAGTTCAAACTCAGGTTTTTCAATTGTAATTTATTTTTACTTTTCAGCTCAATGCTTTCTCTGAGAGGCTGATGGCGAGATGACGAAGAATCACGGAAGAATCAAGAAAAATTTATCTGTGATGATAGGAATACCTAGAGTATTGTAAATGGTCAGAAGTATTGTGTATACAACAATGTATTAACTATTCTTTGAATAACCCGAGCTGTGTTATAAAGAATTGATTTCAATGATATTAATTGTAAATTGAAGATTGCTTTGTGATTTTTTAACACTCACTTACGTTCGAAATATTCAGAATTATTTTTCAACATGAGTCTGCTGACAGGAACAGAAGAAGGAGTGTGATGGCAAAGGTCTAGGATATCTGAATGAAATGCCCTATTATATCTGTGATGATTATGAATAATAATAAATATATTTTATTTAAATAATAGTGGCTCATTATTATTTCAAAATGATCCTTATGAAAATATCAATCGAAATATCGAACGATTAACGTTGAGAGTTCATATTCTCAATTCAATCGTTTCGAATGTTTCAATGTGGTTATGATCATTTTATTCGAGAAATCATATGCTCAAAATGATCCTGCCGAATGTTCAACTTAACCAGAGTGTATTCTTTTTTCTATTAATCATATACGACGATTGAGTATTCAGTTTATTCAATTTGAAACTATGTTTGCATGGAATGAGAAAGGGTTATTCTTTAAATGTGCTTCCAAATATTCTTGAGTTGAAATAGTCATTTGCTACAATTGGAATTGAAGCATTGAGAATATGATAATTTTCGTTGGAATAGATATCCTCTGGGGGATATACAAATCTAACTTATACTTGAATTGAAGCTCATTGTTTTGGACCGAGTATTCACTTTTTCCGTGAACGTTAACATTTTTCCGAATCTAAATCAGACTCCTTCATCCTCTCATATGTAAGAATTTTCTGAATCGGGAAAATGTTTGCCTCCTCAACTTCCCCACACTCACAACTAGGGTTCTCAACCGAATTTCATTTGAAGAACATGCTGTCCATCGTCCATGGCCATATTCTCCTGGGAAGGTCAAATCCATATGGAAGGATCAGTAATCAGTAGATTCCATGCATTCCATTCATATTGGCAAATTTCCGTATCGCTTCTATTCTATTTGAACAAAATAGGAATTTGTAGAACGCATAAATTTCTGACCCTCTCGACAGTCTCGAAGTTTTCTGCAGTTCTGAAAGTCCGTTGACTTCCTGTTTTTTTTTACACTGCTAGTTTTCGTTAATGTGTCCACTCACGAAATAATCGATTGCTGACCAGGAACATCAAGTTCTAAAGGCACGTTGGTTAACAACTACCGAATGATCGTTGGTAAAGTAGGCGTCAGCGGGGAACGCACGATACTTATTTGTCCAACGCATGTCGACAACCTACTGGCTTTATAGGGCCGGTTTTACAATCGAAAGTTAACCTTTATGGTTAGGTTACCGGCACTCGATGGTTAACTCGTACCTGGCGTTTTACAATAATTTTACCGATGGAGGTTTCGTAACTATGAGTTGAGTTTAAATTTTATTAAGTTGGTAGAAAAAAATGGTTCTTTTGATCTAAATAGTAGGTCGGACGCATTAACGAATTTATAAGACGTCATATTCATCAAAAGATCTGAGGCGGCCAATTTCGAAAAAATTACGGACAAAGCAAAGTAAGCCTCTAAATTCAAAATTTCATTTTTATTTCACATAATTTATTTTGTAAGTCTCAATTGCCTCAAATGCAGCTATTTATTTATTTTATTTTCAAGAGGAGTATCTAAAATGAATATCTTACGTCGAAAATTGGCATTGATGGATAAGAAATGTGCCTTGCAGATTATTAAAATCGATGGTTGATTTATACAAGAATATATTTAAAGTTTTTTATTTCAGTTTAATAAATGTTTCCACAGTTTTGTCTATGCATACATGAGTTCAATTATTTCTGTTATTCATTCTTTTGAAATACATGTTTATGAGGGTATCTCTAGTAGAAGTACTTGTATTATGCCTTTGATCGGGAAATTCTGAAAGATCAACATTTGTACTGAATTCTTCAGCAGCTTCTTCATCATTGACTGGAGGGATCAATTCTTTTTGGTCACATGCTATGTTATGAAGACTGGCTGTTGCCACAATCACAGCTTGAGCTGTATCTAATTTGACACTCATTCCCATGGCAAGGGCTGGAAAGCCACGTTTCCACACACCATACTGTCTCTCAACGACATTTCTTGTACGAATGTGTGATTCGTTAAATAAAGCTTTCAGAAGGTGTCCTTGGATTTGCTAAAGGTGTAATTAAATAAGGCTTAATTCCATAGCCACTATCTCCTACATTCTTATGAAAGAGCTTAAATAATACAATAAATGTTGAAACAAAAAGAACCTAAGCTGAGGTAAAAAAAGAACGGGGTATCATAACATTCTTCGTATAATACTAAAGAATCAAAACTGACAATACTTAAGAGTATTGATAGCTCTAGTTACACGTCTCACAACCAAACTTGCAGTTGCTTTGCTGACACCAGCAAAATCTCCATTACATCTCAAGAATGATCCAGAAGCATAATAGTTTGTGACTTGCAGATAGACAATAATTTCTGAAAATAAAATCTTTTTTATGAAAATGTACTTACAAAAGTATTGCATTTTAACTACCTTCTAGTTGGATGAGCTATCAAATGTTCTATTTGGCTGAGAATATCCAAAACGCATCTTTTCGATAATCTGAATCGTTTGAAAAAATTATCATCGTCGTAAATATCGAAATAATTTGGTCTATGATGGATCACCTTAGGTCTACGACATTGTTTAATAAGTCAGTGGTCTACGATAATTCCTCTTCATCACTGCTATAAGCGTTTATATCATAACCATTAAATCCATATTAACAGAAAATCTGAAGTGTAATTATCAACCAAAATAAATTTCGAATCAAAGAAAAACGAAACAACATTCGTTTTTAGGTTATATACATATACATTTTTGAATAATTCTATGGTTCTTGAATTAACTTCAGGTTTACCCACACTTTCGGTGTAGGTTAAGTTAACTGATAGTTAACCACGTTTCGTGCGATTGTAAATCGCCTAACCTGCAAAATTTCCTTAACCTAGAGTTAACCTTCGATTGTAAAACCGGGCCATAGTGTAACAAAACTTCAGGACCCACCACTTTCTGACCGTGCTTCGCTCTTCGGCGTCCTATTCAAATCGGCAAGTTTTCCTGCCGCACCCTGTACTTTTTAATTTTACATTCCACTTATGACCTGAGTACAGGAAACCTTCTCCTTCCCACCTATAGGAAAACAGCGAGTTTTCATGATTATTGATGTCCCTCATCTTTCAAAGTACAATATTTGATGGAAAATTTGAATTTAAGAAGGGGAAGTTTTTCTGTATGCACTATATAAAGAAAATATTCTTTTTGAATTAATCTAAGAGAACTCACATTTGAAACGAATGAATTTAACGAAAGATAATTTCAATTTTCAGATTCATATATTACCTGAGATGAAAGGGAATATGGCAGCCTGATAACTGAATCACATTGTTACGGCAGAAATTGAAACATTCTATAAATCTGGTTATTTGGAGCCAGCGGCTTGTTTTTTCCGTATATAAGAATGAATCCCCTCTTTGTTACATCTTATTCCAAATTGTTTCTGAAATGTTATGTTATGAAGTATGAAGACCATGCTGCTTTTGGAAATTTCGATATTTCATGGTAATGTTTATTTTGTATGAAATTTTAATGACATATTTCTTGCGAATTCTATTCTCAAACTGTTGTATGTCTTTGTGATAATAATTATTTTATAATAATATTATTATTCATCATCAGTAATAGTACAGTTTTCGGAAATTTTGCCTCATCATATATTTGGTGATGATATGAGTTGATATACATTTGATGAAGTTCTACTCATTGTTCATGTTACAAGAACTTATATATTATTCAATTTATAGATAATAATCTCCAGTTTCTGAAACAATAACACTAATTTCGTTAATAAAGCAGGGAGGGGATTGAGGAATCGATTTTGGTTCACGCATTCGAAAAAAATTTACAAAATATAAAAAAAAAGAAGTATGTATATATATCGGCAATTATTAAAAATACAGTTTATCATAGAATTAGTTAACGAAAAAAACTCTTTAAAATATTATTTCTCAAATCAGATCCTCCCTCTCATCAGTTTCATTATTCTTCAATATCATTAGCATTTCCTGAAAAAGAGAAAAGAACCCTCAATATCAACAAATTGCATCTTGATGTACGATTTTGGGTGATTATTATTGTCAAAATTAAAATTGTTGCAATAATTTCATTAGCAAGCCATCTAAAGTGGAGTTTTCCAATATCCTAACAAAAATATTTTCTCTAAATTTGTGTGGAATTGGTTCATTCTGCCAAATCTTGTAGAACAAAATCGTTCTAGAATATTTCATTCTATAGCACAGTTTTCATGGTAATAATTATTGATTACATGTTGGTCTCCCGCTATACGAATTTATTTCTTATCTGGCAAATTTATGACCGCGACAACAGTTCTGCCAATCAACAATGAATATTATTTAATGCAAAAATATCTAAACGATATTTATGGAAATATTCCATTAATTTCAATAAAAATTCAATGAATTAGAGAAAAGAACGTATAATACTAGTACAGGAGGCCTATTTTAACACTCGTTCATTCAAAAATCGCCACTTGTGGATCGTTTTTGAATTTTAAACTCGTGGAGAATATCAGTGCTTTCTGCACTTTTATTATAAATAATTAATGGAATATTGAATAAGTGGATTCAGCGTTGAGCTTGTAATTATTGCCATGAAAACTTCGATGACACTTCATCAAGAATTCCATAGAAATATGATTAGAAAAAAATCATTCAACTTATTTTCGGAAATTGAGAAAATTAGGGTAAAGCACGGTAATGGAGCCCACTAAGGGAGAACTTTCATAAAAACCATATTATTTATTTACCTTCTTATAATTTTTCTTCAGGAACTCTTAGAACAATAATACAGGTACGTTTTAATCACAATTAGAATTAATTACAGTCCTGTACTAAGGTAGAATAACGATTTTGCCAAAAAAGTCAATCGCTCCTATTACCCGACACGTTGGGGATATGGCAGCCTATATCTCGATCACATGAAAATGGGAGCCATAATGTCAACTATTGCGCAAAAGTTAAACTGAACATATTCTTAATGTGATCTTAGTTAGTAACTACGAGCTATTCATTGTAACAAAAATAAAATAATCTACTTTTTAAGAAATACATGATAAATGAAGACAGACTTATTGAAAAAAATATCTTACGGATCCAAATAAAAGGAAAAAATATAAGAAGCTTCCAAAACATAGAACATTCCCCATAGGCCCATTATATGCAACATCTGTATCGGTACCACATTTCCCATTTTTTCCCGTCTAAAAATAAATTGCACACAAAGTTTCCTCTTCCGAATCCTAGGCTCCCATTTCCCGCTGACAAACATTTTGAAAAATAATAATATAAATAATGTAACCATAAATAATTTCAATCACCATTGAACCAATAGTTCAATCTACGGATTTGATTAATTCAAACATAATCAAATAGGAAAAAAATATCATACTTTCCTTGGCGGTGGAAATCCACAGTTTTTTAAAAGCGCAAAGCCAATAACAAACAAATGTCCCTCCTGACTGAATACAGTACACTAACGGCTGATACCGGCGCAGAGAAGTTTTTCGAAGGATGGCGAAGGCATACGTGTGTTTACAATTAAGTGAATTTGCCTACATTCCGTTAAATCACTATAGCTCCCATTTCCCGACCGCTCCCATTACCCCCGCGCTCCTCTACTAAACAAAAAACCCGAGATGCAGTCAAATCGAGAATTCCTTCAACTACAATTTGGAAAACAAATGAAAGCTTAACGTGAAAATTTTCACAAGTAAAAAATGAATAATGAGCAGGTGAATAATGAAGTTTTTGAATAGTTCTCCAAACTGATGTTATTTGCCTACTCTAAAGTCTAAAGTCTATTTAAGGAGATAGGTACTGTCTTGTTCTCTCGAGCAGCTGGCTTTAAGCTATGTATTCATCACATTTGCGGCTTTTTTTCAATCATTTTCTTTTTTTGAGCAATGTCTCTGAATTGCGCCCCAGGCGGTTTGACCATTCCCCCCGTTCAAATGGTTTTTTTATTTGAAAATTCATAACTCAATTATACAAGACGCACACATTCATCTGTTTAAATGACGTACCTCTATAGCCAAGAATTCACCGCATAAAAAAATGTTGTCGAAGCGAGGATTTAAGTAGGTACAATGCCAATACTCTAGTTCAAATGAATAGACTAGATGGCATTGCAAGCAGCTTATGTTTAAATCATATTTTGCAAAAAAAGAAAAATGAACATATGAACATTTGCTCGTGACATTTTGCTATAGTTTATCGATGACAAGGGATCAAATTTGCGCCTTTTCGAATCTGTAGCGACCGCCCTGCGCTTGTATACGTCGATAAACCAAAGACAATTGAACACCTAGGACCTAGAAATTAACATTTGAAGATTTATGAGCGAAAAACGACAACAAATTATGCGAAGAATTTGTGAAAATTGGTGTTCCAGAATGCGCCTTCTACGCTCCAGCCGTGGCTTCCAAATGGCCAAAATCATATTCGATCATTAATTTCATAAACTTTTCCATCCAATAAAGCGCGTTTCATCGAAATTGAAAATATTTTTATTTTTTCAATCATGATTTAAACTTGTGTCATACTAAAACAAACATCCGTTAAATGTAGGACATACCTACCTCTACTCTCGAGGTTTGCTTCAATTGTACCAATCTGAAATCTGACCCCCCAATTTGGATCCCAAAAATGCTTAGCACACAGATAAAAACAAAACTTGTTCAAAAAAGAATATAGGAAAAAAACTCAAATGTCTCAAAAACGGTTCAATATTTTGTATTTGGATGAGAGTACCTTTTTATGTTATTTTGTTTCCTCCATCGAATGCTTTCTTTTATTTTTTTCCCAAAACGAATACAACGAAAGAAGTTGGCCAATAAAAATCATGACACACCTTATTATTATTATTATTATTATTATTATTATTATTATTATTATTATTATTATTATTATTATTATTATTATTATTATTATTATTATTATTATTATTATTATTATTATTTATTATTATAAAAAACACCCCCTATAACAATTTCAGGAATGTAAAAGTATAATAAAAAAAATTATTTCAATAACAATCAACATACATTTGTACACCAAATTTCAAAATGGTCGTATTCACCTTTTGAAGTTATGCGGAGACTTTTTTTAATTTTATCAACTTTGATTTATATCACTCGTTATATGCATTTTAGGCCACATTTCTTACTCCCCTGTATTACAAAAACGTTTATATTATGTGACATTTCCAGAGCTCTGGTGCATAAACTTTCATTTACATTGCAAAATTCAAACACTTGATCAGGCTGGGATTCCCCTATCTATTACATAATTCTAACAAGCGCTCATAATAAATCTTCTTCCTTATTTTTGTTAGTCAGGTATACGTTATTCGTATATTCTTATATCACTTTACTCATTGTGTAATCTATTTATATCTATTTTGTCATATTTGAAATACCTACTACATTAAAACAAATTTTCTCCGGGAACTTGTTATCGCATTCTCAGTTTATTGGGAATTGATCATTATTGAGTCAGTCAAACAATTTATGATGCGATATGGATTCACTAAATTGACATGCATACCTATATATATATATTATATATATATATATATCCATCGGTTTAAAACGTTATCCGACGTCTTCCGATACCCAGTTTCCATTCCTCACGATTCATCCAAAGATCTTCTTCCAGTTCTCGTTCTCTCATCTGTTTATTCACTCCTTCTCTCCAGGTGATACGCGGTCTTCCTCTCTTTCTTCTTCCATGCGGGGTCCACGTTAGTATCTGTTTGGGCAATCGGTGTTCAGGCATCCTTTGAACATGGCCATGTTCAAAGGATGGCCATACCATCTCAGTTGTTGTGTATAAATGTCGTCCACTATTGTGTGCTCCACCTTCATGATCTCCTTATTCTGCATACCTATCCATCAGAAAGCTTCTACTCTAACTTAGCATCCCAAAAAAAGAACGTCAAAATTGTTCAAATGTGAAGATGACGTTGACAGTGTTTTTGTGACTGTTGTGGGTTTTTTGCATAAGGATCCTAGACCAAAGATCAAACGCTAAATGAAAGACAATATGTGAAAAACTCACTCTTTGATTATGGGCGAATATGTCGCACCGCAAATTTCTGTCCAAAATCTCAAAAAACATTATTGACATCATGATATGGAACTAATAGCGATATTTCAACTCCCCAACACTAACAAATAAACTCGCGGAAGCCGTTTTTCATAAATAAAATAGGTAACTGCATTTAAAAGCTCGAAATTCACAGCTCGAAATCGTGTATGTAAGAAACTTTGGAGGAATCGATATCAGGGACGGGCCCAAGGGGGGGGATGGGGGGGTGATGTTCCCCCCCAATGTTGAACGAAGTAGGCAAAATTTTCAAACCAGTTGGAAGATTTTCAAGGGAGTTGGAAAAATTTCGAAGCAGTTGGAAAAATTTCAAAGCAGTTGGAAAAAATTTCAAAAGGGTTGGAAAAATTCCAAAGTATTGCAAAATTTCAAAGCATTGGGAAAAATTCCAAAACAGTTGGAGAATGTCCAAAAGCAGTTGGTAAAATTTCAAAGCAGTTGAAATACATCATTCCAGGGAGTTATGAAATACGAAGGAATCTGAATTAGAAAAAACAAGTTTGCAATCAGTACTTCACAATATATGTATAGCCGACAATAAATTGGTATTCAACCCAATATTTTTATCAACAATAAAAGATGCGGCCTCAAGAAGTAGGCACCCAGTTACGTCGCATGGACTGTGTCATAAAAAAACCATCTGGTATCATAAATTTAAGCTGTAACTTTCAGATAAGCAGAATCATCATTAGGTACGCTCTTCGTACATATATTGTGTTATAGTTTTGCGAATAAACAATATGTGTACAGGGCACAGGGTATCCCAAATTGCTTTATTTTGGCTGGTTCAGGTACTTCTCGACTAGATAGGTAAAAACGTTGAAAGGAGGCCTGGACTCGATTTCCGTGAAAATACTAGTAGTGAAAACCGTTTCACGATATCTTCATTAGTTTCGAAGATATAACAAAATTTTGAAATTTTTTCTATTTTTAAGATGTGCCATAACTTCTCCATTTTCGAAAATATCTGAAAAAGATAAAAACTTTCAACAAGAAATTTTTCATCTGGAATAAGACATTATTTAAAATTTTCTTTATCCTTGATTTTTTTTATGATAAAAGATGAATGAAAATGCGTTCTTATTTGAAATTAAAAATATGGTTTTTTTCCTCGAGAAGAAAAAAAAATGAATATAGTTTCTTATTTCCGGTGGAAAAGCGTTTCTAGAAATTTCATATTGTGTTCAGATATTTTCGAAAATAGGAAAGTTATGGCACATTTCTAAATCGATAATTTTTTGCAAAATAAAAAAAATTGAGATATCGTGAAACGGTTCTTACTACCGGTGATTTTCGGAAGTAATTGCACAAGTGCATCAGAATTACCGATAATTTGCATGACAGCGTGTTGTCTAAAAACTGCATGAGTCCATTTTCATTTTTGGAGAAAGAACCCGACACCGAATGCAGTTTTTCAAAGACAACACGCTGGAATGCAGAATTATCAGGTCATTTTGATGCACGAGTGTAATTCGGGTGAATATTTCCCGAAATTGCTATGGATACGAGCAGTGCAATTATCGCAGGGATCTTTCGCTCTCTACAATGCAATTATCGCTGTAATTTTCGATAATGCATTCTATTTACTACTTTGACATGAACTTTTTGACAGGAGGGAAATATTCACGAAAATCGAGCCATCTGGTCCAGAAGTATCAAAAACAGTCAAAATCAAGCAATTCGGGATACCCTGTACATACATTTAAAGAATGAACCAAAAAAGATTCAATATGAAGTTTGAGTTATGTGGTGCCTTATGAAAAATTTTAAAAATATTCATGAACAGAAAATGCACGAAGGAAAACAATTGTGAGAGAAAATTTTGGGTAGTGACAACAGAATATCGGAAGTCACAACAACAATCTTTCAAAACACCAAATATATCATCAATTCTAAACACTAATTGCAATAAACGCTGCAAAAAAGTTCGAAATCGCCAACTGAAATTAGGAAATTTTGTTCAAAATTGTTTCTTCAATATGAGTGATTTAGGTCAAAACATTTCCCTACCAAATCAGGAATCTATTTTTTTAAGAAGTATCTTGATTTATGACACACACTTTGACATACTTTTTCTGTGTAAACTAGGGAGTTATTTTGCTTTTCTTTATTTCAAAATCTGTAGGCAAAAGTAATTCTTATTTTTTATCAAACGAAATATATTTTCTGAAAATTTTGTTCCATTTATTCTGTGAAATGGATCTATGTTAGGGATGAGCAGTTTCAATATTTTGAATCTCATCAAAGTGGTAAGTGATTAACTTTAATTTTTCATCTACCCAACATTCAATCATATATATTTCTTTATTTAATGGAATCTGCTTTTTTGTGAAAATATTTTGTTTTATGATGCTTGAAATTTTGAGATACACCAAATAATGAAAATGAACTAAATTAAAGAATGAAACAAAAACTGTGTCTCAACGTTTCGAACATACTTCAAAGTAGTCCTCACAGAAAAAACGATTCCATAAAATAAAAAATAAACGTTAATTTCTCATCACTTTAATTCCCAATATTTACTCCTTCCACGGCATGAAAAGAATAGATTTTTCAGAAAAAATATTTTCTCTGATGAAAATGAGCCGTGCCTTCGCTCCCAGATTCCAACGAAATGAAGAAAAGCTACAAAACTGGAGAAACAAACAAGTAGTGTTTCTCAAAGTTTCAAGCAACATCAAGATACTCTTTATGAAAAAAAAAAACTACATAAAATCTACTTAATTGCATGTTCGGTAGATTCGTTATTTTGAATTGTTTTTTGCCGAAACAAATATTATACCGAAATATATAAAACGAATTCCTGTAAATTCAATGTTAAGTTGGAAAATTTTCGATGGATTTTCCCCCCCCAAAAATTTGGTTTCGGCCCGTCCCTGATCGATATCAAGTTTCATTTCATTTCCTAGGATACGGCCAATTCATGACACAATTTGTTGAAGAAAGTCGTGATTTTTAACCGAATGTTTCCTCGAATTCGTTTTCATAAGGTTATTTCCAAATTAAAAAATAATGTCAAAACTGCAATTAGCTTCTAAGAGCAAAGTCCCTTCTCAGTCGAAAGAACAGTTGGTTACTGAAGGTCACGAATCTAAATTGAAAATTACTCCTGAAGCCGAAGCAGCCCGAAGACTGCACCTCCTAAAGGAAATATGTGGTGGAAGAAGAAGCCGCCCCGCCCAAACTGCCCTGCGAAACTGTCACACCTAATGATAGTAGAGATCCCAGATACACAAATTTAACTTCGCCATAGTAAGTATATTGCTAGATATTTATAACTATTTGCAAAAAAAGCATTTTAATGAAATCCAATCTCTATCGCATTTATATAATGTTATTAGTATTGGCAATGATAATTTCACACAGACTCTAATAATAATAATAATAATAGTGGAAATATTATTGTGAGAATAGGACAATTACAATATGTCAGAGTGTCTAATACATATATTTGTATTAGACACTCTGACATATTGTAATTGTCCTATTCCCACAATAATATTTCCATTATTAAATCTTGGAGGACACTAAGCAATATTTTAGTTTAATAATAATAGTCTATGTAATTTCATAATTCTATATTTCATTAGACCGCCATCTACTGTAAGGCACGTGAAATTTCGAATGTAGCTTGTTTCTTGAATTTCCTTTTATTAATTATTTTTTTTTAATTTCCCAACACTCTAATATACAAATTAACATAAACTTCATTTTCAGCAGAGTAATATGCCGTCAGCGTTACCAACGATGCTCGAAAAAATATCGAAAGCAATTCATCACTGAAATAAAACGCCAAGAAGCAATGCAGTTTAGAGCACTAGATGGTATAAGGATAAGGAGAGAATTTTGCGATCCCTTGATAGAACCCCTTCCTTCTCAGGATAAAATTAAACTCACACAAAAACAACAATACAGGCTAGATGAATTACTGACAACAAATTTGCAATAAAATATATATAATTTAATACAAAGTGGGAAATAAACTAAGTATTGTTTGCATGGTTTCAATTGACTGCGTGATATGACTTAAATTCAAGTCCAGATAAATGGTGGAAATACATTACTATCATCCGTGAGCCAGGAAATGTTAAAAAATTTTATACAGTATTTGAGAATTGCAATGGAATAGTCATCGCATCCGCCATATTGATATTTCCGGAGATGCATTCAAGAGAATGAATAAATATTAAAATTATCCCACCAGTACTAGCGCACTGGAATGCTTGAAAACTGTTTGTAGTTCTAATTTTTTTTGAATATCACAAATTTTTCTGGCGAAATCCTCATGATAAAATGCTATGTAAACACAAAGAATTAATTATTCGTTATGAAAACCTTTAGACAAAATATTGATAATATTTTCCAACTGATTTCAGAACACAAAGGTTTTCACAAAACTTTGATTACTCGATCAAGCACTGTAAAATTTATTGGTGCCTCTCGAGTTCGTTAAAATCAGGTGATTCGATTGGTTCAATTTTAAGGTTTTTTGATCGCAAAATAACAGTTTTTTGAAATCCACCATGGTCTTTCACAACAAATTCCACACGGTGATCAACATCAATTTATGGGACTACTTCTGGTGATAAGAAAAGCAAGAGATTTTTCAAGCGTCTGGAGACCCATCATTTCATTAATTAACTTTTAAAATTTAGAAGAAATGCACAAGGTAGATGGATTTCTCAAAACTTGGATTGTCCAATCAAAAAACAACGAAGCTATCTAATAACATGATTTGAAATTTCAACGAATCTCGGTGGCTCTAATCAACTTAATAGTCTTTAATCAGTCTTGTGGAATCTACCTTTAGTACTAAAATAGATATTTTTGATAAAAGTGCAGAATACATTGATATTTTTACACAAGTTCAAAATTCAAAAACGAGCCACGAAGTGGCGAGAGGGAGCAGTTGCTGGAATGAAATATTCTAGCAACCCAGGGATTTAGGGTTCAGAGAAATGTCAACAAGTATTCAAGAAAAGCAAAACTGAAATGAAAAACTATTTATTGATGATGTTTTATTCTCAATACTTTTTAACAATAATCAGTGACGAGGGATCTTTGATGGAACACAGCCAAAAATCATTCTTTCAAGATAGATACTATAAAAAATAACTTATTATAGGAATGATTGGAACATACTAAAACACATGTTCAAATAATACATAAAAAAAGAGAAAAAGCTTTTTAATCAACTTCTTCCATTCTGGAGGCATCTTCAGAATCACCAGCTTCAGCAGCGGGAGCTTCAGCGGAAGGTTCTTCAACTACCATAGATTCTTCTTCATCAATACCCAGACCTAGTTTGATCATTCTGTAAATTCTGGAAGCATGTACTTGTGGCTCATCTAAAGTGAATCCAGAACTAAGAAGTGAAGTTTCGAAAAGAAGGATTACTAAATCCTTAACAGCCTTATCATTCTTATCAGCTTCAGCCTTCTGTCTCAAGTTTTCGATAATAGGATGGTCTGGATTGATTTCGAGATGCTTCTTTGCAGACATGTAGCCCATAGTAGATGTGTCCCTGAGAGCTTGTGCCTTCATGATACGTTCCATATTTGCAGTCCATCCATATTGGGATGTTACGATTACAACAGGGAGATTCAACTAACCTATTAGATACAACAACTTTCTCTACTTTGTTATCTAGGATGCTTTTAATAACCTTGCATAGACCTTCAAATTTAGTTTTGTCTTCCTCACGTTTCTTCTTTTCTTCCTCATCTTCAGGCAATTCCAAACCTTCTTTGGTAACAGAAACCAATGTTTTTCCATCATATTCTTTAAGTTGTTGTACTACATATTCATCAATGGGTTCAGTCATGTAAACAACTTCAAATCCACGCTTCTTAACTCGTTCAAACAAATACAGAGTTGGCTACCTGTTCTTTACTTTCACCAGTAAGGTAGTAAATGCTCTTCTGGTTGGACTTCATTCGGCTTACATAATCTTTAAGAGAGCAAGCTTCATCTCCACTGCAGAAGTATGGTATCGAGAGAAATTCTGCAAGTTTTGATCTGTTAGCAGAGTCCTCATGGATACCCAATTTCAGGTTCTTTGAAAACTGTTCGTAAAATTTCTTGAAGTTATCTTTATCTTCAGTCAGTTCATCAAATAATTCTAAACATTTCTTGACCAAATTCTTACGAATTACTTTGAGAATCTTGTTTTGTTGCAACATTTTCCTCTGGAAATGTTCAATGGTAAATCTTCAGAATCTACAACACCCTTGATGAAGTTCAAATATTCAGGAATAAGTTCTTCACAGTTGTCCATGATGAATACTCTTCTGACGTACAATTTGATGTTGTTCTGCGTTTCTTGTTTTCAAAAAGATCAAATGGTACTCGGCGGGGCACAAACAGGAGAGCTCTGAATTCAAGCTGACCTTCTACGCTGAAGTGTTTGACTGCTAAATGATCTTCCCAATCGTTAGTGAGGGATTTATAGAATTCACCATATTCTTCTTGTGAAATATCGTCTGCATTTCTTGTCCAAATGGCTTGGTTTTGTTGAGTTCTTCATCTTCGGTGTATTTCTCTTTGATGGTCTTCTTTTTCTTCTTCTTCTCCTTATCTTCTTCCTCATCTTCACCTACATCTTCAATTTTAGGCTTGTCAGATTCTTCAGTTGTTTCTTCATCTTTTTTCTCTTCTTCAGCTTCATCATCACTCAATTCTTTTTCACGTTCTTTTTTCTACCAACAATTTGATGGGTAACCAATGAACTGGGAATGTTTCTTAACGATTTCCTTGATTTTGTGTTCTTCCAAAAATTCTGCTTGATCTTCTTTGATGTGGAGAACGATTTTGGTACCTCTACCAAGGGTTCACCATGATCAGTAGTGACAGTAAAGCTACCACCAGCAGAGGATTCCCAAATATATTGTTCATCATCGTTGTTCTTTGAAACAACGGTAACTTTATCGGCAACCAGGTAAGCAGAGTAGAAACCTACACCAAATTGACCAATCATGCTTATGTCAGCTCCAGCTTGCAGAGCTTCCATAAATGCTTTTGTCCCAGACTTGGCAATAGTACCCAAATTGTTGACTAAGTCTGCTTTGGTCATACCAATACCAGTATCAATAATGGTAAGGGTACCATCATTCTTGTTGGGGATGATTTTGATGTAGAGCTCCTTTCCAGTATCCAGACATGGTGGATTTGTGAGAGATTGATAACGAATCTTATCCAAAGCATCAGAAGAGTTAGAAATCAATTCTCGGAGGAAAATTTCTTTGTTGGAGTAGAAGGTGTTGATAATCAAGCTCATCAACTGAGCGATTTCTGCTTGGAAAGCGAAGGTTTCCACCTCTCCTTGCTGAACTTCTTCAGGCATCTGTAAATTCAATACTATTAGAATACAATGTCATTTTTACCAGAACTGTTGAAGAATAAATCAAATTCCGGTTGCCTCTAAAAATATGAGTCATTTCAAAAAAATGAAATTGAATGTGGTAGTTCAAAATAAAATCATTACAAAAAAAAATAAGAAATAGAGAAGATAAGTTTGAAATAGTTGAATGAAAAGGTATTAGGCGCATCCACCAAAATATTCTAGGGATCACTGCGCACCCAAATGTCTTTAAGCAAAAAATGTAACTCAGTCGATCGATTACAGAATATTAGAGAAATGTAAAACTACCGAAAATTTTAAATATCTCTCAAAAAGTATCAATCTAAAATGAATGAATATGAACTGAATATAATTAGCGCTATAACCTATAAGATTTTGCCGGTTCTAATAAGAAACTAGCCGGGACTTACTAGAAATAACTAAACCAAATGAATTTTTCGTCAATTTTTGAGATTTTGGATCAGTCTAGACAATTGCCTAATTGTTCATTTCAGAAAAGATTGATTTTGCTTATTTATGTAAAAGAAATCAACAGAATATCAGTTGGACAATTGAAAATTAAGTTTAATGCATACATTCTTCATACGATGAATATGCTTCTAAAAAATTCTCACCTTGAATGATTTTATTGGATCACAAACTGCAAACAGCAAAAAAATTCACTTGTGTTATAGCACTTGGAAAGAGACTTTTTGGTTCACTCCTCTAGCACTGAATTGCTCGTGAGTTTGATTAATTCTGCGGCGATGCGCGCTTGTTCGCGTATTTATAGCTACGGAATTCTAGAACATTCTAGAACGTTCTAGAAGCCTATGGAATCTCATAGAACACGAAATGTATCGACCGCATGGTATTTGTTTCCGGGATGAATGGCGCAAAATTTGAATTTGCCGGATAAAAAACTCAGAATTTCCAACGATTACTGAATGAAAACAATGTAGATTCGGACAATAGTTGTTTATTTTTCGAAGAATTATTTGGCTATTAAAGGGAAATAATAATTGTTCCCATTCTACCTTTAATTTTTTCTTTTTTGTATTGAATTTCAAAATCCTAAATGAATTCTTATGAATTCCATAGTTGTAATTTTTTATCAACCCCAGGCTTAAATTATTTGATTCAACTTTTTATTTGATCGCAAAAAAAAAATCCGATGGGGCATGTTTTCATCACCTAACCAATGCAGAACATTTTTATTAATTTTACTTTTCTCAATGGAGATTATTCATTGATAGGTATTTATATTTGAAATATCTATATATTTCTACATATAAAATTACCCAAAGGTTCTTCATTTTTTCCCTCTGTAATAAATTCTTCTTAGTATACATATACCTAGGTAATTCTTGTAGTGGTTCATAAAAGGACATAAATAAATTATGATGAAATAAGTAGATATTGTTCCTAGAGTGGAGAATAATCATAAACAAATCTCATCCCTGAGTGGAAAATAAAATTATATTTTCATATTGATATAAGACGAGTCGAATTTTCTGGAACAGAATGAAGAATTCCATGAAAGAAACATTTCTCAACGTAGGTATAGGTAAGAACATTCAACATGGAATTCTGAAAACCATCCACATTCAGATTTATCTTGAGCAGGATAAATGAAAGGTACCATCAGCAATGGAAATTATTTTGATTGATAAGTATTCAGAGTTTTCTTTTTTTGATGCATACGATTATTTTTTTTTGGTGAAAAAACATGCAGTTTCCTATTTTAAAAAGTAGAAACAAGAGGAAAGAAAGTTCAGGGTATCCCAAATTGCTTGATTTTGACTGTTTAAGGTACTTCTGGACTAGATAGGTGAAAACATCGAAAGGTGTCCTGGGCTCGATTTTCGTGAAAACACCATTAGTGAAAACCGTTTCACGATATCTTCATTTTTTTTTTATTTTGATATATATTATCAAGTTCGAAAATGTGCTATAACTTTTTTATTTACGAAAATATCTGAAAACGATTGCAACTTTCTAGAAGCTCTTTTTCACCAGAATTAAGAAGCTATATTCAATTTTTTTTTCTCGTGGAAAAAATCCATTTTTTTATTTTGAATATGAACGCATTTTTTTCATCTTATATCATAAAAAAATTTCAAGATAAATAATTTTTAAATAATGTCTTATTCCCAGTGAAAGAGAGCTTGTTGAAAGTTCTTCAAAACAAATGAAGATATCGTGAAACGGTTTTCACTAATTGGTGTTTTCACGAAAATCGAGCCCAGGAGTCCTCACAACGTTTTTACCTATCTTGTCAAGAAGTACCAGAAACAGCCGAAATCAAGCAATTTGGGATACCCTTTACATTTTCAGCAATATGAAGTGATACTTAATTACTTCATATTAAAAAGTGAGTAGAATTTTCTGGAACAGAATGAGACGATTCCACGAAAAAAGCATTTCTATATTATATTGGTAGGTAATCAACATGGAAATCTGAAAACTTATCACATCCAGATTTTTCTTGAGAAGGAAGGTAAATTAAGATACCAACAATGGAAATTATTGCGATTGACACTGAGACTCTCACTGAGAATTTTTTTAAGCGTCGATCTCCAATTATATTCCTTGAAAAAAAAGTGAAAATATTAGGCAAGAAAGTACATTTTCGGGAATTTCTTCCATATTTTATCATTAAAAAGTTTTCATTTTAGGGTTTTTCTTAAAAAAACATTCATCTTTGTGAAAAATAACAGATCTATGAAAAGAACACTCAAGCAAGTTTCCAGAAAGTTCTAGTACAAACGCTTCTTAGCCTCTTCCTGATTTCTAGAAAAACATCAGTACGTTAAGACCTGCGTTTTCCGTTTTCCTGTTTTCTAGGTTAACTTGAAATTTTTATTGATTAGCAGTAATATCAGTTTATTATAGATCAAAATATTGATGAAGAATTTTCATTTGAGAATTATGCGTTTTTTCGAATTCAAGTCACCCAACTAATAGCATTCAACTGGAAAAAAGTAATATTAAAAATATATATATGAACAAATTTCATCATCTGTTGTTAAAAACATAACCTCAATTATTTATGTTGAAGCTTGAAGCAGTCTAAAGAAGGGTTGAAGACAACACAAATCTGACAAAACCTACAACTCCACTGAAAGAAGTCTTCCTGTTTCGTATTTTTTGGAAATGACTAATACTACAAATGACAGTCCTAAAAAAGAAGATGATGTGGAATCCAAAAATTTACTAAAAAATCGTGATTATCTGTATCGCCTCATCATCAGGTAAGATATTTTGATATTGAATATTGAAATGATGCGATAAAAGCTTTTCGGTTTTTAGTCAATTATTTTACGATGGACATCAAGCAATTGGAACAACCTTAACAAGCGCTGTTCAAGCCGATCCTCCTTGTCCCCCAAGTGATCGTCTCTTTCATATTGTGTTAGCCGGTTTGGAACATGAACCAGATCGTAAGGATAGGCCCAAAATGTTGGGTATTGGAAGTAACAATATCGGTCCTGGATTAGGTACGTATCTTGAAGTATCTATATTAAAATTCATAACCATTTTCGTTTAAAATTAAATGGCCTTTTCAAAGAAACCAAACCTAACCTTCGGTAAGAATTGATCAAATTAAGAATCATGTACAATGTTTGTTTGAATAAACGTTTTTTCAGCTTACGATATATAAAAACCAGAGTATTTGTATCATGAGTGGGTCTTTTGGAGTTTCATTTCTTTTATGGTTCATGGTAGACAGTTCATATTAGGTTTCTTGAATCAGGTAACAAAGTCATTTAAGTGCTAGAGCGTTTGGAGGGAATCACATCCAACTGATGCTTGATTGGTTATAAACTGGGGGAGCCGTGGGATTGAGGCCATATTCTATCTTTATGAGGACATTGTAATAGCTTTTATTGTAAGAAAATGTACTTTATCTTGTTGAAAAACTCCCTCTTTGAAACTTATCTGCAGGATGTTAATTGATCGTCAAGCTGTGTTTAGGAATAATTAATTGATCAATTGAGTAGCAGCTTACAAAGAGGAAATGACTAATTAAAAGAAAAAAGATGTAATGCTGTGATTATTTTACACAATTGTGATAAAATTTCCTGCAAACTTCATTGCAATTCATTTGTAGGAATGTTGTGGAATACGTTACTTTTCAATTGGAATTAATATTTCAGATCTAGAGTTTGAAACCGAAAGTAATGCTCCTGCACCGGAGCCAGCTTTATATGAAACAGCCTATGTTACTTCTCATAAGGGAAATTGTAGAGCTGGATGTTTTTCAAGTGATGGCCAACTCATTGCAACTGGCAGTGTTGATGCCAGCATCAAAAATATTAGATGTTGATAGAATGTTGGCTAAGTCAGCACCAGATGAAATGGATCCTTCACGAGGAGAGCAACAAGGACATCCTGTTATAAGGACACTCTATGACCATATGGAAGAAAGTAACTTGTTTAGAATTCCACCCTAAGGAAACAATCTTAGTTTCTGGATCAAAGGATAACACTATCAAAATGTTTGATATTTCTAAAGCAAGTGTGAAGAAGGCATTTAAGACTATAACTGTAAGTTAAAATTTATTATTATCATTCTCTAGAAAAATGAATATTTAAACATGTTATGTTTGAGTATTTGGATATTGGCATATTATTTGTAATTGGTTTGTCTAACATTTTCTCTCATAAACTTTTCAGGAGGCAGAACCAGTTAAAGGAATATCTTTCCATCCATCGGGAGACCATCTCTTAGTTGCTACAAATCATCCTGTTGTAAGGTTATATGATGTCAATACTACACAGTGTTATGTTTGTGCATTTCCTAATCACCAGCATACCAGTACTGTAACATGGGTAAAATGGTCTCCTGATGCTAGAGTATTTGCTACTTGTAGTAAGGATGGTAGTATAAAGCTCTGGGACGGCGTATCTAACAGGTAAAGTATTTTTTTGGATTCCAAGAACTAATGCCATAA
The DNA here is from genome assembly GCA_038502775.1 of Hippodamia convergens. NCBI lineage: Eukaryota > Metazoa > Arthropoda > Insecta > Coleoptera > Coccinellidae > Hippodamia > Hippodamia convergens. The sequence continues at coordinate 15,364,732 of CM076610.1, read as the reverse complement.
ATAAGTGACTTAAGAAATACAGTTAGAATCTGTTGTTTGTTATACCAACATCTAGAACAACAACTATAGTAGAATTCTCATTAATATGACTCTATTAAAATTGCCAGGTGCCAGATTAGTAAATCGTTCAGATGAAAGGATTGTCAGGACAAAGTTGAGATAAATAAAATAAAACATTTCATTATCTGAAAATGCCAAATAATGTAAATGGATAAATGAAACAATATTCACAATTCTGAAGAATGTCACAGCAATTACACCACTTTTAAAACCCACCGCAGACATTAGGCGATTTCAATTGACGTTGGTTCTTGGTTGGTCCATAGATTGGTCTGCCGTTTTTGACCAACCGCATTCGAATGACAAATTGATGACGTCATGAATCAGCTGTCTCACCTAAACTTGAACCGTTCTCGAAACTGCGGTTCGTTCTTTGGTTATTGGTTCTATGGTTCTATCTCTCTCTATAATTCCTGTGAATTGTCAATTTTTACTTGACAGCTGTTCAACCAACCGTTTAATTCATACAGAATTCAAATGAATCTGAACCAACTGCGGTTTGACGTCATTCATGAACCAAGCACTCAATGAATCACGTTTGTAGTTTCGTGACAAGTGTTTGGCGATCAAACAATGGAAGGTTTGTTCATTTAATGGACATACGTGTTGATAATGTGGTCGTGAACCGTGATGTTGCTGTGTATCCTACTATTTTTGGTTTTATTTGGGTTATTTCTTTGGATTTTTTATTAATGGATCGTATCTTGACATTTGGTAATCCTCCTATTGGGTTTTAGAGGTCTGTTAGGGCATTTAGTAGACCATGCAACATGATCAGTTGCATTGCATCCTGTGCATTTGGCTGGTAAATTACTACTGCATTGAAATTCTTTGTGTGGGCCATTACATTTGGTGCACTTGATTGGCGTTTCGCATTTGTCCGTAATATGTGTAAATTGTGAGCACTTTCCACATGGGACAGGATTGGTTCTGGAGGGTTACTTGGTTTAGCTTCAAAGTGTTCACATTTGTAGTAAAGGCCTTCATTGATTAATTTCTCATAAGATTTTACTTCTCCCAGTTATTATTCTAACAAAAAGAGGTTTTTTAGTTTTCTTGAAATTATGCATTTGCAAAATGTATGGGTAATTTGGTGTGAGGTTAATGCTTGGCTTACTACCTCCTCCTTGATTTCAATGTCAACGTAGGATATAACTGCAGAGTAGGATTCCTTGTGTAATCATGGTTGGTAGGTATTGTTGGCGTAATTACTTTGTGCTTCATTGTAAGAAGTTATGTTTTCTTCTTTCAAGTGATTGAGAGCAGTCTTAAGATTTTCTTCTGCATTGTTTGATTTTATTATGAATCCCTGTTTCGTCCGGAAAATAATATCTTTGGTTTCTGGAAATACTTTTGTCCATTCATCCAGAAGGTGTAATCTAGACATTATTAATGGGGCGTGAATATAGTAGTTGTGTTTGCATAAAACGTCCCAAATCAATAGCACTGTATGAGCTGGATTC